>VZRI01010578.1:31005-55160 GCA_013397515.1 Upupa epops | reverse complement strand
GCCAGAAGGGAGCCGCCAGCAGCGCTAGCTCGGTCCGCCCCGGCCTGCCCCGGCCGTGCCGCCCCATGCCCCAGCGGCGGTGAGCCTCCCGCAGCCCGAACATGGCCACCACAGCAACGTGCACCCGCTTCACCGACGAGTACCAGCTCTACGAGGAGCTTGGCAAGTACGGAGCCCGCTGCGCGCCCCGCCGCCCGCCCTGCCGCCTGCCCCGCAGCCTCGGCCGGGAGCCGCGGGAGGATTAGATGCCGCACTGTAATCTCGCTCTCTTGCCCCTCGGCCAGCCCCGCCGTCGGAGACGAAGGGGTTTCTGTGGTCCCGGGCCGGACCACCGCTCATGGGGAGTTCCGCAGCCCCTGGGGTGTTCCTGCACCCGCCGCGGGCTGTCCGCTCCTGTTACACCTCGGGATTTCCGCTGTTCCTCCTGTCCCCCTCAAGACCGGGGTGCCGCGTCCCCTCCCCGCACCGTGTCCGGAGCCGCCACACGTTGCCATTCCCTTGAGCTGTTCCTGCGCCGGGACACGGCGCTATTCCTGCCACTCCGCGATGCTTCAGTCCCCACTTCCTTGTCCCTGCGAAAGGACCAGGTGCTGCTGCACCGCCCTTCTCGCTCCCTTCCCTCCCTCCGCACTTGCCTCTGCATTGGCAGAGCTGCTGCTTCTACACCTCAGGACGGGGCTTTGCGGGGGAACCCTGTGAGACCGGAGAGCACCGGAATAGCGGCCAGGGCAGGGTTATGGGGACAGCGCTTTACTGGGTGCTGTCGCTCTCTTCCTCCCTCCCTCCCTGCAGTAACTGCTGGGCTCTGCTGCATCTTCTCTCTCCAGCCCGTTGTCCCCGTCCCTTCTCACGCTGCCGCAGCTGTGTGTCACCGAGCTCGGGGCCCGGTACTCACCTTGCTGCTTATTGGTTTGTGTGTAGAGGTTGAGGAAGGGGAGAAAGAGGCAGGACTCTGCAGTATCGAGAGGATTCACATTATTTTAGGCTCTCTGTAGGGCTAGTTGTCTTGCTGGGGTCTTTGTGCAGCTTCTGTTCCCCTTCCTTACACTTAAAATATATGTATTTGTCCACAGATTCACATTCCTAGTCTGAAGAACTTGAAATTCTCTGCCAGTTTTCACTTATTTGTTCCTTCTTCCTTTTCAAATTATCCCCGTAAAGCCAATGGTTATTCCTTTCCCACCTTGTTTTGTTGTTTTGTTTTGATTATTTTTTAAAGGACTGCTTTAAAGTGCTCACCTGCAGTCCTGTAGATTTTGAGTCCCTATCTTTTCACCATGGTCTCTGTTGTATTATCTCTTTTTTCCTCACAGAAATCCTTCTTCCCTCTCTCTCAGATCTCTTCTCCAAGTGGCTCTTTGGAATAGTTGTAACAATATCAATAGTTCCAGCTTGAGAAAATGTACAAAGCCTCGTAGCTTCCTACTTACTTCATTAATAGGTACATGCTTATCCCCATTTTGCAGGTGGGTAGAGAGATATAAAAGAACTAGTAACTTCTGCAAATTTTGTGAGTGAGCAGGCACTTGAACGTGGGAGAAATAAGTCCTGGTTGATTTAACTGCTGGGGATACTGTCTTCAGGAAACAGACTTAATGGCTGGTGTTTGCAGCGTAGTTCTGGACTGTTTGTCTGCTGTTCATCAATCCCTTCCTGTCCTGTTTCTGTGCCTGTATGGTGTCTCTCTCCCTGCACAGTGCACTGTTCTTACTGCGCCAGCTGTGAGGGGGCTCAAGGGGTGTTCAGAACGTTTGAGTAATACATAGATTAGGTTTTATTGCTCATCAGACAGTCATCAGACAGCATGCACTGTTCACTGGGTGATGTATGTTGTTTCTCTCCTCTGTATGTCTTCCACCCTGTCCTTAATCCTGTCCGCTCTAGGGATAGAATTTGTTGCTATTGTCATTTACATTTTCAGTTTCATAGCTCCTACCCTCTTTTTCTTCCAGGGGAGCCTTCTCTGTGGTCCGCAGGTGTGTAAAGAAAAACTCATCACAGGAATATGCTGCAAAAATCATTAACACCAAAAAGCTGTCAGCCAGAGGTTAGTGTCTTCACCTACTTTCTTTCTTTTATTAACAGAAAATGCTTCACTGGAGTAAAGCTGTAATAAGTTTAAGGGATTTGAAGTTGCTTGTCTCAGTTACTATTTCAGAGTTACAAAACAGTTGAGCTGTGTGGCAAAGATGACGTTGAAAGGAGATAGCATAGGATCACAGTATAATTCCTGTGTCTGAAAATGGATGCTCTGTGAAGTGACATTGTAATTTTTCTCTCTGAGATATTTATTTTGCAAGCTAAGCTAGAGGTACTTTTGTAGAAGATTTGTCTACGTGTGTCTGTACTGGTCCCTCACAAAAAAGAGATGTGTTGCAGACTGATTTTGCTGAGGTTTCTCTTACCCAAGATCTCTCTTACTAGGGCAAATGTGGAGTTTTTGGGTTTTGTTGGGTTTTTTTTTATGGATGGATGCTTTATGCTGTGCTTCTTTGATGGTGTAGTTAAACCTGGTGTGTTTGGAATCTATTAAGTTTGCCTCCAAAGGCAGAAGTTAAATGGAGAAATTTTGTGACTTTGGCTTCTCAACAAATGTTTTTCTCTTCTTACTAGCCCTGGAAACCAGACAGTAGTCTTATGACATGAGGAAAAAAAAATCTTAACTATTCCCTTGAGGTGCTGATATTCTATGTTCTAGGGACATACCTATGCACAGAGGTTAGTGTATCTTATAGTGTGCAGGAAATGTGTATCTTCTAGTGGGTAGGGTATTAGGTCCTTGACTCTCTTGCTAGTTGAATAGATGGCTTAGTAGGGTGGATTGACTGAGAAATGAAAACAGAGCAGGAAGAGGAGACAAATGATCAAAAGAAATAACTTAGAAGTAAGGAATGTTTTGCCTAATCCCTACAAATGAGAAATATAGATTATATTTGGGTTTTTGTGCCGGAATACCAAATGTGATGATTAGAGCAGAAGACGGCTTTAATAACGGTGAACATTTCCCTTTTATTGTAGTTTGTAGTTCATATGGAGAAGTAGTGTCAGAAGTGGAGTGCTGTGCTCTGAAGGTTGATTCATTTTTGTGTGTTTTTTCTGACTTGTGGAAGTAAGCATATGTGATAACATGTTGTTTCAATATGTAGTCTGAGTGGGGTCATGTGGGGACCAACTATTAGAACCCTAGATTGTTTAGGAGGTGGCTGCTGGTCCTGTCCATGGTCAAGTGACTATGCCTGCTGATGTACGTGAGATATTCAATCTCTAGAGTTCAAAATTAGTTCAACTTAATACTGGAGAGGTTTGAAGTGTGGCTTTGCTTTGCTGACAGCCATTAATGCTGTGTTTGCTCTGCGGAGTTTCCCATCTATCCTGTAGCAAGGACTAAGGCTTAGAGAGCCATCTTCTTAGTTGCTAATTGACACAAGCCTGCTTAGAGAATGGAGAGGGTAGCTTGATGAACTGATCACAAATGCGAAATTGCTTTCTCACAAAGATGGTGGTATTGAAGTTAACTCTGGAGATAAGATGGGGAAAACTGTAAGATTAATACAGTTGAAACAAAATCCAGACGCATAGTAGCAGAAGTCCAAATGTAGCCGTAGAATGGACTGAGTCAATTAGTGTCTGTGTGTGGAATGACTTATGGAGGGAACAATATATAGATTCTGTTTGTTTTTAATTTTAAAGTTATGACAGTTTTATAACCCAGTGTAGGAGAAGGAAGTATGGATGAGTAAAGGCCGTGCTTTGATCTACTACTTACTTTCTAGCTTTCATACCTTTGTCTATATATAATATATTGAGGATGCTAACTTGGTCTACAGCTGCATAACTCGAGGCAGCTAGCAATAATTTAGTTACAAAGGTATTGGTTAGGTAGAGGGCAAGTGTGGGGAAAGCCAGGAAAGGATGTTTCTGCTAGTACAAAACACTGTCAGAAATTCGAAGGAACTGATCAGGTTTTGTTGAAGTCTTACCTGAGGACCAAAGGATCTGCATGTACACTGAAAAGTGAAGGGTGACTTCAGCTGAATATATAGGCTTCTCAGTTATTCTAGTTGTGTTTGCCAATAGCTTAAGTGGCTAGTCCAAAAAAGGGCCAGATATTTCAATATGAACTTAAACGTGCTAATAGGACACTGCAACTGTGAATCAGTCATCAGGGAGATTGAATTCAGCAACCTGAAAATCAAAGTCTTGGGGAAAAACATTTTGGAAAGCTGCCTCCTACTGGGGAGTTTTACACTGTTAATTTGGAAGTATCTTATATATATGTTGCTTGATGCTTTACCTGGCACTTCTCCCCAGGGAGGCCATGGCTCTCCTGCGCACTCAGCTGCTTCCCTGTCTGTGGTGCAGCTTAACCCAGCCTCCTGACCTGCCTCCCGCATTGCTGGTTTTCTCTTCTAGGCTTGGTCACAGTGCCAGAATATTCCCTCGTGTAGAGATACCCTTCCCCTCTCCAATTTAACTGTAGCTACATTTAACATTTTGTACCTTCTGTAGCAGAATTTGATCCTGGATAGGTACCTGATGTAGTAGCTGTTACTTCAAAAGCCAGTGCCTTGCTGCTGCTGAGAAGTATGTTCAACCGTTGCTGCTTCACATAAGTTTTTCTTGCTGCATTGCTTCCCTTGGCTATGGCCAGGGAAATGTTAATAAGAAAACAAACTGCTTTGCTCGCCTTCTACAGTACTTCTTGTTACCTTTTTTTTTTTTTGTTTTTCAAGACTCTTGATGAAGAAGTACTAGATAGGTGGCTGGGAGGTGCTGAATAGCTTGCTGTGTGTAGCTGAAAAGGAGGAAGAAGAATGCCTCAGGGTGAAATTGTGTGTTTTTAAAGGGTTCTGAATGTGGTGCTGATCTTTGTGAAGGGTAGTCCTAACAACTTCAGCCTAGTAAGCTTCACCCTTTGTGAAATACAAAGATACTGAGAGGAGAGTCTTTGTTTATTATTTTTGGGTGAGTGTTCTCTCTCCTTTTTAACAAATTGTGTCAGTAAGAGCAGGTCTAGATTAAGATTTGTATTTCTGCTGTAGTGAAGTATTTGCTATTATTAATACTGTGATGCTTAAGACTGCCCAGGGAAGAGTATGCCAAGAACTTGAAATGTTAAATGGGGGCCAAATGCTTGTGGAAAGGGAGGGGAAACAGATTTCACCTTAGTCAGCATTCAGCTGACACGTAAGAGCAGTGGTTATTACACGTGGGGAAATACAGAGCTTCAGTCATCCAAAATTCCTATGGGATTGAACATACCGCCTTTTAACAGAGCTATGAGTAGAGGGAAGTAATAACTGAATTTTTTTGAAGTTGTCTTATTGGGTGTTGCTAGACATGACATGAAACTTCATAGCAAGGAGCGCTTCAGTTCTTGAGCAGTAGTGGAGTTCAAATAACATTAAATTGCTTGCAGTGATCAAAAAAGAAGCAGTAGCTTCAGTAGGAGATGGGAAATACTCAGGACTTGACTCCCCAGTACATATGTCAAGAGGTAGTCCTGTACTGGAAAGACAGATGTAAAGCTCTATCCTGCGACAATTTTTAGAATGTTGGTTATACCAAATAGTTTATAGTGATCCTACACCCGTGTGTAAGACTTCGGGCTCTTGTTTTTCAGTTTCAGAAGGGAGAAATCTCTGTGCATTAGAGCTATCGTTACATTTTGTTTTCTGCTGGTAATCTGTGTCTTTTAACTCTTTCAAGAGACATCTCTTAATGACAAAATGGAAAGCAACTGTCTTGGAAGTTAGACAGCTTCACTGCTTTGCTCTTGCCTGTGAAATAAAGAGGTAGGTTCTCTCCCTGCTCTCCATCTTTCCACATTTGTAAACCAGATCAGAATTTGCAGTCTGCCCAGGTAATTTTTTGTTGTTCCTGTAGGAGATTATGCAGATTCTCGGAGGAGCAGGGAATTACTTCTGTGTATCAAACCCCAGCAGGAAAAAAGCTTTCGCTTGGCACTTGCAGCTGACTTGAGTTTTCGGTGCCCCTCTCATGTCCTAGCTTTCAGTTCTGTAGTTGTTTCTGATTTGGATTTAAGATCGTTTTCTTGGAGGTATCAAGAGTAGTTTACCTGGACCTTGAACTGCTGAGTTTGAATGCTGTGGGGGAAGTTTAGCAGCATTAGTCCCTACCCTCTGCTTTGGTCTGCTCTGTAAACGTTAGTTCTTAGCTGTGGTTGAGTTAGGACTCTCTCGGACTGCTCTGGTGGTTGCAACCCGCCTGTCTGAAGTAGCTGCACGCAGTGCTGGTGCAGTGCAGCCTTGCAAATGCGCTCTGCGTGAAAAGCAAGTGAGCACGGCACACGGCTCACAGATGGCTGAAGCGCAAATCTGAACTCGTGTAGAAATGCTCTGTGATAGGTGTCCTCCGGGAGCGCCTGTCTTTGGGGACAAATGGCCTTTCTGGCACAGGACGATGGATCAAACTGTGTCCACTCAGCTGTACTCGCTGAGCGGCCAAATCAGGCACTGGGTGTGAGAGAGGAGGTGCCCTTTGCAGGATGGGCCCTGCGCTGAGTGTGAGGAGCTGCAGCCCAGCCCCGCCTCCTCCTCCTCCTCCTCTTCCCCCCCGTCGTCTGCGAAGAATCTGAGGGATGTTCTGATCAGAGAGTACGAACAGGGCATCGGCTGCAGGAGGGTTGGGAATTTCCCTGGAGGTCCTTGAGCACGTGGAGGGATGGTGGGAGCAGGGCGGGGAATGCTGTGAAGAGCTCGGGCAGCGGGGGGCTGCTCTCTGCACCGTAGGTGACGTGTGCGGGGGGGTTGCTCTGCTGATGTCAGGAACTGCAGTCCACTGCCCCCACCCGCAGCCCCACGCCTTCGGGGCTAGGGGATTCAGCAGTGAGTGCCACCGGAGCAGTGCCGCAGGAAGAGGGGTCTGGGGGAGGAGTGGTGTGCGGCTGGGGAGAGACCCTGAGCTCGGAGCTGGGGGCTTGGTGGGGTCTGCTGCCGCTTCTCAACAGCCTCAGCACATCGGTCCAGGCAGGAGATCGCCATGCCTCAGAGCCAGCTGAGATTGGCAGGGTGTGAGCGGTGGCAGCTTTGCTTCTGCTGTGGCTTGCGATGGCCAGAAGCTGGCTTCTACCGCTGTAGATGTCAGTGATGGTCGGGGTTACCCCAGGCTGCCTCTCAGTTTACGCTGTATATTTTATAAAGGAGCTGGAACAGAGCAGACAGGATTTCAGCTCATGCCTGTCTTCTCAGTGGTCAATTGAGTATTACATTTCCAGCATTAACAATGCGGGGGTGGGGGTGGGGAGGGCAGTGGGCACACAGATTGGGCCAGAGCTCCTACTGCCTCCATGCGAGGCTGGAGAAAGGGGTTTGGTGAGAGAGTCAGGTTTCTTATTTTCCCAATGTAAACTGGATTTGTGTATGGCGCAGGTGTGATTAGACTGACTCCTAGAACATTTACTGTGATCAACAAGCCGTGACTGAAGTATTTCCAGGTGTCCTTCCAGTGAAAAGCAGGATGTTGAGTACAGCATAGATATTTGGGGCAGGGAGAGATGCCTGAATTTCTTGTGAGAACAATCCACTACAGGAGCTATAAGGGTTTTGGTATTTCTTGTGGGAGTGTAGCATGGAAATTTCACTGCCTCCAAGTTTAATACTTCTCTGGACATTATATTCCTCTGGACAATTTCCAAAGAGAGACTCATCCATGAAGAAATTTCTGAAGGGTGCTTTCACTGAAAGATGTGGGTTAGCATCGGTGACTATGACAATCTTTTTGTTCCCTTCCATATTCTGGTGTATTTTAGTTTTTCTGGCCTTGCAGATAGAAAGAAGACAATTTTTTGAATATAAGAATGTTAATGTTAAAAAAAAATATCTCTCTACCAAGCTACCCTTGAGCATCATGTCTCTGCTTCACAACCTGAGAACCAGAGCATCTCTCCCCTTTTTATTAATTCTGGCCTATTGCTTGTTTGGGAGTTTCAGGTGTTTCTTTTTCATCAAGACAACAGACTTTACCAAAGAATGTTAATTTGCTAGTGTTGGACTATGCAGTCAGTTACTGCTGTTATCTCAGACAGAGGAAGAGGGCAATATCAGCTGGCACCAGGATCACCAATATGGGAAAGAAGCCTTGAATGTTGTAAAAAATTGTGGAGTCTCTCACATAATTGTATTATGTCAGTGCTCATAGTAGTAATCTTGGAGAAAGTGGTGCACTGGTTTCTGATGGGCTAATGCATATTTAAAATGTTGAAGTGTTTACTAGGTATTTTTTTAGCGTATGGGGGAATGTCAAGCTGTAACTTAACCAACTGTGATTTTTTTTCTCATACTCGTAACATTTACAAAATCACAGAATATCTTTGGTTGGAAGAGACCTTTAAGGTCATCAAGTCCAATCTTGGACCCAGCACTGCTCGGTCACCCCTAAACTGTGTCCATAAGTACTATGTCTGTCTGCCTTTTAAATCCCTCTAGGAATGGTGACTCTAGCATTACCCTGGGCAGCCTATTTCAATGCTTGATTAGCCTTTCAGTGAAGAAATTCTTAACATCCATCCTAAACCTCCCCTGGTGCAGTTTGAAACCATTTCTTTTGGTCCTTTCTGTCAAGGGAGAAGAGGCTGTCCCCTATAAACCAGTAAGCCCCTATTATAGCAGTAAGCTTCATACTTTGAAATGCAGGGTCCACTGAGTTAGATGGACCTTGAGTTCCTTTTTGTACCTTACTAAATGTAACGTCTGTTTAAACATTGCTGTATCCTTCTGTAACGACTGCCCAAGCGTTCTAATATTGTTGCCTGAGTTACTTCTGGAGAACGGCAGTAGAATGCTTCTGAAGAAAGAAGATGGCAGCATCTTATAAATCAGCTTTTTGGACACTGAGGGTAACCAAAGATGCCTGGGGCGTGAATATAGGTTTCTAGGGAAACTGAGTCTATAGTTGCTAGATTTTCACTCCATATGACTTTTTCTACCTGTTATGCTTCAGCTCCCATTTGGTTTTGATTTATAATTTAATGTTCCTTTGTCTCTCGTGGATCAATTACCTGAACCAGTAATGTTATTAATCTCTGATCAAATGTTTTGATTGAAAATGTCCCTTTAGTATTGTGCCTTTACTGTCCTCCTTTTTTCTTACAATGAATTCCTGTTAGATCACAGACTGGGGAAGATAGTGGCTAGTGCAACTGGCTAGTTATTGAATTCTCTGAAAATAATTCAGAGATGTAAGGATTGCTGGTTAATGTTGTGTCTTGATATTTTCTGATCGGGTCACAAATAGAGGTGGTAATTGTGGTTTTACTCTTGATATCAGGGTTGGTCTCACTCTGCTCCTGGCAATCTGAAGAAAAATTCACTATCTCTGAGATGTGAGTTGAGTAACTCTGGTGAGCTTTCAGAGAGCTTGTGCATATAGATGTGATACTGCACTCTCAGCACTTTATTATATCCCTGAAATAATGAGTTCCGTACCTCCATGAAGTGGCATCCTGCTGTCATGTGACTTTAATTCAAAGTTCTCATCTGGAATTAGCTGTTGTCCAAGTATCCACAGTCCTGGGCTGTCTTGTCTTTCCTGTGGCTGCAGTGTGCTTGACAGTGACATGTGGACAAGTCTAGGTTATTGTTTACCCCTGAGATGGGTGCTAGCTAATCTTTTGTCTTTGCTGGAAGGCACAGGTGATTTGACTCTTAACCACAAGAGCTGTTTTCTGTGAGCCAGCAAAGGTAGTGTCTCTCTTTCCAGTGCTGTTATTGATGTGATTCTATAAGACTCAGCTGAGAGCTGTCTTGGAGAAAAGACTAGGTATTGTGTGAAGGAAAACACAGCTAATTAAAAAAAACAAACCTAAAACTCGTGCAGACATATCTCTAGGGAAGGAAGGTGCCTGCAAAGATGAACCTGGGAGCTGGCATAACTTTTTGTAGCTCATCCAAGCCAAAGGCTGAATGGCAGAGAAGGAAGTGAACAGCAGCCTGTTTGCTGTGGCAGTGCTGCTGGCTGATCTCTGGAGGGCTGTTGCCATAATGACAGTAGCAGACAGGGACTGGAAAACATACCAGATGCGTGTCAGACAAAGGATTAAACTTTCTCATAGGAGGGAAAGGAGGAGGAGGGCAGGTGATGATGTATTAATGAAGGACAGCATCCTCGTTGGGAATACCAGGCTTTCTTTGCTATAGCCACTGGGATAATGTTATTCCTCCTCCAGTCTAAACTTTGGACAATACTTCTCTGACAGATTCTCTCTTTGAAGAAGAGGTGAATGCACCCTGCTTCAACTGGGAATATTAGCAGGATTTGTACTGTTTTGGCCAGCGAAACTTAAGAAGTGGTAAAAGAGAGTGCATTTTTTTGGACTCTATTTTTTTTTTTCCTACTCCCTGTGTCCATAAATAACTCTAGTCCTCTACTCGTGCTTCGAGCTTTTCTGTATCACAGTTGGTGCAAAGTGACCAAGTTTCACCGTTGTGTGCAGTTTTCAGACTATGAGACATTGGAGCTCACCAGCCTGCACTAGTGTCATTGATAGTGCAAGGCTGTTGTCCTTGAAAATGTCCAATGCAAAACCGTGTCAGCACTTGTTAGGGCTAGTACTGGTCTTGATCCTGAAAACTGCTTTTGTTGCTGCTGGTTTCCCTTCCCAGAGCTGGAGTACAGTTCCTGCATATCAGAACTGATAGCATGTTGGGGAGGGACTGTGTTTTGGGCAGGTAGTGTGTGTGAGAGGCTGGGCTTAGGAACTTTACCCTTCGTTGAAGCCTGAGAGGAGTCCCATCACTTCTCTGTGCTGCAACTTCCTTAGCAGGCTTTGACCGTTACCCAGACTGGTCCTAGCAGAATTAGTGATTTTCTGTTAACTGGGCAGTGATGAACGAGTGAGAGGGTCTTTGCCCTCAGGGTCTCTGTAGCTCAAAAAGCGGTACCGCTTGGTTGGTTGCAATACTATAAATTACTATGGTACCTTTCTGCAGGCAGCTTCAGGAAAGACTTGAGTGGTTGTGTCTGACAAACCTCTGTGCAGCAATATACGTACTAGTAAGAAGTGTTTGTCTGCAGACTTGGTAAGGTAGAATTGTGGTAATTAAAACTAGTCTACCTACAGAAGAGCTTCTTCAACTTGAAACATTTATGAAATGAGACATTAATATTTATGGAAATTAATGCTGTAGTTCTTTCCCACTAGCCCAGATCTCCATGGGCTTTTTATGGCCATGTAAATACAGGCAATGAGTGGGGACGATGATGATAAGCTCCAGAGCCAGTTCCTGAAAGCTTGTGAAAGGATTCTTCCCCCTCTCTCACTTTGACACCCCTTTTAAGTGCCTGAGTTAGTTGGTTTAGGGTGCAACTGGTCTAGTGGAGTAACTCGGTGTTCGGATGTGCTTTATCCTCTGCTGTTGCTGTGTCATCTCTGGCAAGTCAGTTGGTGTAGATGGTGGTAAGTGGTAGCTACGAGGAGAGAAATGTAATTTCTTGATGATTATGACAAATCTCCTTTGAAGGAGGAGGTTTTCTCAGTCTCAGGCAAGCAGTGATAAAAAGAGATATGGTATGAAACAGCCTGAAGTCTGAGGTAAAGAAAGGAGAGAGGAGAGCTCGAAATCTTTGAACAGCTCAAGTTGTATTTTACTTGGATTTCTGCCTTGAAAGAGATTATTTCCTGTATCTGTTTTTTTGTTCCAAATCTTCTGTGTGTTCCAAAGTGGTCTGCAGTTAATGGTATTGGCTGCACAGACAAGGAGAAGCGAATGTAGTCAGTGTGTAAAGTTCCCTGTGGCTTTGGAGATACATGAGACGTGTATTCATCCTGCTGCTGTGCTTGCTGCTAGAAACCTGATGTCATACACCTGACTTGAAATGTGACTTCAGAGGGAATAATCCAGCGCTTTCTCAGGGACACACTTACTAGATGCATATTTGAAGTATACTTGGTGTGCTCTTGTGATAGAGCAGCCAATCTGAAAATTTCCATGTGTGCCTTTCTTTTTTTTCTTTTTTTTTCCCCCCTCCTATCCCTTTATGTCAAAGCATGTAACATTTCATGGGTGATGGGCCAAGAAACCACCCAGGGATGCTGGAGGGGAAAAACAGATGTGGAAGAAGGAAGTTGTCTTTAGAGCCCCCTGTGACCCATAGGGACTTGCTTTTGGAGGCTAATGGAGAGTGTAGCCTGGTGATACCAAGCAGTTCTGTTGATTGTCCAATGCGTTGGTGTGCTCTTAAGTTTAATTTTGCCTGCCTCAGGGCCTCTTTATGTAAGCTTTGGATATCAAATGTCCTCTGTTGAGATTGTGTTGGAGAGATTAGAAGAGCTGATGTGGTGCTGCTTTATTTTGTAACTGGTGCAAGTGCAGAGTCAAAACTCGGTTGTGACGGATGTGCTGCTTCAGTGCAGGCAAAGTAGTGATTCATAGCCCTTGTGTTACTTTAAATATTCCTGGCTTTTTGGACTGCAGGATTAAAAAGTGACTTCCAGCCTGCTCATATTTGTTTGCCTTGTATGTCATTTGGTCTGGAATTTGCCAGCTCTGCAGATTAAGATATTGTGTTGCACCTGCTGTTTGTTATGAAGTTGCCCAGATTAAGATTTTCAGTGATGTCTGATCAGTGCAGAGCAGTGATCCACTTTGTAAGGGTGATGTTGAAGAGTGAAGTGTTGGTCCTCTTGTCCTTTGTTTGGAAACACTTCTGACAGCAGCATACTGGGAGCTGAGCACTCATAAAGCACTTGTTTGTCTTCTCCAGACAGCCAAGTTCAATATCAGAGATGTGAAAAAAGATATGCAATGTAGTTTGGTTTTTTTGATAACCCATTATCAAATATTACCGCTGCCTGCTGCTAGTAGTTTACATCACTACAGAGATGGTTTATCCAGTTTTACGGAAGGACATTATTCTTCATTACCTCTTTGTAGCTGTGTATGCTGAAGTCCCAAAGCTGAGTTTAAAAAGCTTCCCGTCCTACCACTTCACAAATAGTCAAGTTTCTTGGTTTTCCTAGACCTTTCAGCCTGCTTATCTCCCTTATGAAATATGAAACATTAACTAACTGAAGTTTTTTCTCATTTGGAACAGAGCTAAAACTCCTTCCTGGTCTTGGAAACTAAACTCAGATCTCACTGATGCAGTTAGTTTATCTGGAGGGGTAGCGTAGGCCGGCTTGGGAACAAGGAAGCATGCAGGTCCACTGAGCTAGAGGAATTTATATTCTTCCTCTACATCTTTGAGTTCTTGGTTCCTGCATTGCAGTGACTTGGCACTGCTGAGACCTGCCTCCCTACCACATGCTTACTTGTCTGCTAACCAGCTGTAGCCTGAAATTTATTTAGCTGGCTTGTCCGAACTCACCAGCAACTGATGGGTAGAAGAAAGGAGCTTGTGTCCAGAAATGAGCTTATTTGGTAGGATTTCTCTTTGGTAAGCCGTGCACTTCAGGACCTTCAGTGCATAGTGGGATTGAGACAGAGATGCTGAAGTTCTTGCACAGGTCGCAGTCATTGTGTGTGTTGCACTGAGGTTGCTGGTACGGCTGTGTCATCTTTTGAGCAGTTCCATGCCCTGCTGTCTCAGTTACTGCATGTCCACTTTAAGATGGTTCATCTGCAATGCAGCTGTTAGAGGGGAAGCTCTGTAAATCAAGAGGGAGCAAGCGCAAGTGAGCCTGGCGTCTGTAGTTGTGGCTGGGTCCTCCTCACAGTACAAGGAAACTTGTTCAGAAAGTCTTTTTGCAGAGCTGATGCTGGGAGCCGCTCCTTTCTGTGCCTCTGCACCAGCTGCTCAGGAGCTCTAAAAGCACAGCGGGCAGCAGCCCTTGAGCTGGGAAATCTTGTCATGCTTTCCCTTTACCCCTTCCTCTGCCATGGAGTCTAACCAGGTGTTTCCTTAGGGGTGATCATGTCAGGATGTCTTCACTGCATGCTGTTCTCACACAGAATGTCTTGTTATGGTTTGGAGTTTTTGAGCTTCTGCACGTGACTCAGTAGAGCACAGAGGCCTCGTAAGTCACAGGTTTATTAATGTGCCCTCCTTGTTTGCACAGGCTCTCTAAGCAACCATTTGCTGGGACCTGTGATGATGGTGGTGACCTGTGAGGATGCTGCAGTTTCAGAGAGAAAGCCCACTAATGGAGTCAGCTGCAGTTCCATGACTATGCAGGTGTTGTATCTGACAGGCTAGGTACTACTGATGGGTGTCTTGGTATGAGGAAGAGGAGAAGACGATATGTACTGTGGTAACTGCCACAACTTGGGAAGATGCAGTGTCTGAGGGGAGCTCTGTGAGGATTGCAGCACCTCAAGCAAGTGTTGGAGGTTCGCCTTGGACTGTGTACCTTTGAGCATGTGGCTGAGGAGTAGATGCTTGGCTGTTCTCCTCTTCCCCTGCCCCTCTGCTTCTGCAGTGTTCAGAAGCTCTTGGAAAGACTACTTGGGAATCAGCCATGCCTGGGAGTACTTGTAAGGCTTCTTGCTGGTTCCTAAACCACAAGTTTTTGATGATATGCTGGTGGGAGGCATAATCTTCCTTAAAGGTGGCTGCAACTGAGAGAGCAATGATGTTTTTCATTCTGACGCTTAGCAGGCATTTAGAAATACTATGTTCAGACTTGGTTTTGAGTTTCTCTTTGGTTTCTTTATTTCTACTTGGGAAAGTATCTCCTTATTGGTGGTGTAGGATTCATCACCTGCTTTTCCTCCTCTGTTTCCACTCTGCCTCTGTTTGCATGGGCATTTGTTGTCCCTCTCATAATAACTGAGTTGTACTAACCATGTATAAGCAACGTTCCCTCCTCTTTTGCCAGGGGACTGGCTGACTTGTTGTAAGAAGTTATTTTTAGGGTTTGCTTCCTGGGATATTCTACTCATGTCCAGTTATGGTGATACAAATGTCACTGAGATGCAGAAAGAACTCCCCACTCATTGCTAGCATGCCTGATCACTCTGTTGTAAGGTTGGTCATGGAAGACATGGGTCCCTTACCACTGCATCACCTGGGATTAGGGAGACAGCCACAATGACTGTACAGCACAGCTGCCCATGAAAAAGCACACCGAGTTTCCATGTTCATAGTTCATAATCTATTGCAACTGAATTGGCCAAGGGAAAAAAAGATAAATGGTTAAAACCAGGAAAGGAAATGGAACACCCTCTCTGTCCCATGCACACTATTCTTTGGTTCCACCAGGGTTTGTTTCTGCTCTTTTTCTCTTCTGTGCTTTGGGATGTAAGTGCTGCAGAGCTATGTGTCAGTGTACAGGGCTGTCCCTAACAGGCAATTTGCTCCTTGTATTGGATGTATTAGGTTGCACTGGGTTGCTGCCAAATGCATAGTCTAGACTGGATGAGAAAGTGTATGCTCATTCTTTTTAAACACTTCTTCCCCAGATATGCAGCTTGCAACACCTGAAAAAGTTCATCTTTCTGACTTCTATTGCTAGCAAACCATGTATGCAGTATGGGTGAATTACAGACCCTGGGTGACAGTAGGCAGTCCTTTGTGTCCGTGTTGGCTTAAGGAACACCTCCTTGCCTCTTTCTCTGGAGATGTGTGTACCCTTCTGTGTATCACGTGAGGTCTCTTTCATTTCCTGTCTCACCAATTGCATTCAGAAACCAAACTCGGAAGAACCCATCAGTAAGGAAACATTGAGGTGGTGGAAATGGGAATGCAATTGGGTTCTTGGAGCAGCCATGCTTAGATGTAGCTCTGGGAATCAGGATCTTCTGCAGCTGAGACTGAGAAAAGTGCGTGAGGCATGGTGCGTAGCACCATACCAGTGTTATTTAGGTAGCTGTTCCATTGCCTGTATTGTACTTCTGGAAGAGAGCATGAGGAGCAGAGAACCCTGAGTTACTTTGGATCAAGGTAGTTGAGAATATTAACTTGGTTTTCAGGCCTGATGCTGCTTGGACTGGGAAGCCAGATAGCTGTAGTGCTTGGATAGCAGCGACAGTGGAGGTGATGGGTGCCATCCCCATGCGATGCAGACTGTTGGCTGCCCTAAAGGGAGCCTGATTACAGAAAGATTGGGAGACACTCCTCCCTGACTAGAAGGCATCTTCAAAGTTATTGGTGCTTAGAAACAGCTTTGTGTATGTTTTTAAGTAGTGTTTACATTTAAATCCCTTTCAGTGAACAGTAACTTTTCTTCTTGTCATATATCTCTATTTCTTCTACGCAGTACCTAGAAGTATCTGATCCCTTTGCATGCACAGGATCAAGTCTTTGGACTTTCAGGAACTGAAGGCAGCCATGCTGGCTCTTTTCCCCCTGGCCTCATGTTCCAAACTGCTGTGTTGACTTACTGATCCGTTTGCCCTTTCGTACACAAGTGTCTTGGTGGCTCTGCTGCAGGTGATATTTGGTGTGGTGCACATGTGCTCTTGAGATCTTCTCACACTGAAATTTCTTGGTAACTTGCTCTGTATTTACCGCTTACTCTGTGTAATTTAAGTTATCCTAGTATCACTAGGGGAACTGAGTCTTAAATAGATAATTTTAATTTAAATATTGTAATCCTCTGAGGCTTGGTGTTCTTGTCAGAAGACATATTTTGACATAGATATTATATCTTCTGGAGAGGAGTCATTCAGCACAGAATAATCTGCGCCCTCAAGAAGATTTTACGTTTAGTTTACTCATTCATGCTTCTTAAATATCAAGTCAAGACAACTTTTCCAGCATCCTTCCCTCTCTCAGCTGGCTGGAATAGCTACACAATACAAGATTAATATAGGCTTGCTACTGTGTGGACATGGGCCCCCCCTCAACGTTTTTTCATGCAGTGAAGAATGGACTGCTAGCATTAGGAACATGCAGAAATTCTGTGGTTTTATTTCCTTCTCAAGCTTCCATGACTTAATTTCAAACATAGAACTCTTTAGTTCATTCATAAGAAACNTGGTTTTATTTCCTTCTCAAGCTTGATGACTTAATTTCTTCTCATGACTTAATTTCAAACATATAACTCTTTAGTTAATTCATAAGAAATCCAACAGTTAGATAACTGGTGGCTGCATTATCATATAGCATTTTATTTAAAGGCCACATCATACGACTGGTTGTTGGAAAACTAGGGCCTGTGTGTAGTAGGTCTTCAGGCTTGAATAGCCTCGACAGTGATGGCTGAATTGAACTGTGTCAGGATGGTGTGAGAAGGAGCCTATGCCGTTCCTCCTGCACTGGACAGTTTTATGATTTCTGTTTTATGTTCTCAGTGGTGGAGTCAAGGCTAGGAACTCCCTCTTCCAAGTAGATTTCTTTCCCCAAAGTTTTGTTAGGGACTTACTCTCTCCTATGGGAAGGGATGGCTTTTCAGTCTTGTTCTGCAGAAGTTTGATTCCACCCCCCACACCCCTTGTCCTCCCAAAATTTATTTTCCATCACCTGTAAGAAGGTCCTTCCACTACAGTGTTCTCCTCTGTGCCACCAGGAGTGTGTTCCTGTAGCCTTTTTTAGTCATGTACTCTCATTCTTGTTTTCTTGACTCCCCCATGCACTGACTATGTAATGCATGAATAGCTTTCGCATAGCAGCCTTCATCCTCCCATTACTGCTACTGGGCAGGGAAGTGTTAGCCCTGTTTTAACACTTTGGAAATACTGAGAGAGATGTGAATTTTAAACTGCTTTCCAGAACACTTGGCAATAAGATGCATAACAAGTTAGGAACAGAGTCCAAGTCATATTATTTGCTATAACAGTGATAAGATGATTGTTGGTAGAAAAAATACTGTGGGCTTCTGGCAGGAAAATAACGGAGGCTGCAGTGTGTGACATCAAGGAGAGTTGCTGGAGTCTTGTTTGATCGTTACAGGAGTAAGATTTTGGCATGCTCATTGTACTACTTTTCCCTATGGTTTAAACATGTTTTCTGGAATACAGCTCTGAAGTAATTTATGTCAGGCATGTCTTTGGACTCTGCCTTTCAGTTATTTTCCCGTGTGATAAGAGATGGTCTGAAAACTGGGGGTAATTGCTGTTAATACTGAAGGCTTTTCACAGATGACAAACAGCACATCTGACTGATCAGAAAAAGGAGATAACTGATGCAAGGAAACACTTTTTTATCTAGTTATAAACTATAGGAATGGGGGCAGTAATGTCTGCAGTGGGTAGCTTTCTGAACCGGGTGAAAGTAAGGTGGCAAAAATGAAAACTTAGATCTGTATGATCAGCAGCTGTACTTAGGAGTGAAAATAACAGCAATTGTATGGGAAGAGTTTAGGTAAATTGTAAAATTGGCTGCATTTCAGGATCCGAGTAATTGAGTCAGTTGTGAAAATTTATGTTGTGGGATGCTGTCAGGAAATTATTCTTGCTCCCTGTGTCTTTGTCTAATTAATCAGCCTGTTTGTGCAAAGGTTTCCTACCTCCTGGAGAATTTTTAAACATCCACATTAACGTATGGTTAAGGCATTTGAAGTCTTTCCAAAGGAAACAGCTGTAGATGCACAAGGTGAGCTGCTGCAAGCCCTCCTGATCATACAATAAAGTCAAATTAATATGAAATCTTCAAGAGTAGAGTATCCTTTGCCATTCAGGGAAGAATAAAGTGTGGGATGCATTTGAGAAGATACACCCTTTCCTAGCACCAACGCAGGAGAGTGGAAGGGGGAGGAGAAGGTTTGACTTCGAGCATTGAGAATGATCCATCCCATAGTTTGATCTTTTAAAAACAAACAATCCCCCCAAAAAACCTCAAAAAAACAAAGGACATCCAGCCACTCTCCTTTTTCAGTCTGTCTTTTCTCCCATCTGGCTGTCCTAATGTTTCAGCATGTTGTAATTTGAATTATTGCTATTCTATCTCAATTAGCAAGCTTCTGCCACCTTTGGTTACAGAATGTGAGACAAAACGAATTAGCAATCTGGCAATGAGTGTGTATTAAATTTAGGAGCTGACAGTGCTGCCCTTTGACTTTGTCTGTGTTTGGAAATTGCGTTTGTCTTTGTGCTTGAGCTTTGTTTTATAGATTTTTAGCATGATCGAATAATGTGTAATACAGTTTAGGACTAATGCTGGAGTGTAGACCTATTCTAGCACTGCTGCATATAATCTTTTGGACTCCAGGTTGCAAAGAATTTTTCTTCCAGTTTGTGGATTGGTTGGGCTTTTTTATGGTGTGATGCAGGGAGAAAAATTGCAAAGGGAGAGCTTCAAGAGCCAGTACTGCAGCTCAGTCCTCGCAACTGCTTGGATGTGGCACGTGGTGGGAAATAAATGTTTATGCTGGAGCTATAAACATTGTTCTCTCTGTGGGTGATATGCTGGTTGCCTCTGCAAAATGAGACTAGAAATTCAGGTTGACTTATGCTTTCAATTCAAATACTGCTTGAAGAGTATGATGTCAATCCTTCCCCATGGAAAATAATATAAATTATTAGCCAATTCAATGCACAAGTCATAGATCTATCAACTGTATTACTGACTGAAAGCCCTGGTGATTATGCAGGTTTTGTGCAACACCAAAACATCGTGACAGTTTAGTTAGTTACTTTTATGACCCTCAAGTGTGTTTTAACTGTTGCCTGGGCTGACTCTCTTGGCAAGTAGCTTACCAGCTTTGTCAGGTCTCAGCAGCTTGGTACCTTCATAAGAATGCAGTTCTTGTTCAGCCTTCTCTTTGAGGATTCCAAGGGCACACATTTCAGACTATCAGCTGAAATGAGACTTCAGTCAACAGTGTCAGGCTGTTTGAGGTGGGGGTAAAAAATTTACAATTGTTCTTCTAAATTGCCTGAAATTTAAGGATCTGGTCATATGGTTATAAATCCATTATGAGATCACTAACCCCAAAAAACTTTCTAAGTTAAATTCTTAAGTAAAGTGAGGAGGTGGGACGTGTTTGAGTTTTTGTTGCTTTGTTTGGGGTTTCTATGTATGAAGGGTTTTTTGTTTTAAAATGCAGTGCTGTTTGTTTTTAAGCCATGAGGTGTACCCAAAGTGCAAACTGGAGATCTGCAAAGCCAAAGTTCTCTTAACTGTCAACTCATTTGGAATAGCCATGAAACCAAATGAAGGGTAAATAGTATTTGGTTTTAAACTGTTTCCTTCCCTTCTGCTCTTGCCACAGTAAGGGCATTGGCTTTGTGCAGTGTAAACTGCATTTAGTAGGTCTTGTGCTTAAGAGCGTCTAGTTAATGAGACCTGTGATACTATTAACAACAATGAAAAATGACATCCTTGAAGTGCAGACCTAGCCAGGAAAATGATTCTCCATGGTTGACTGGATGGCTGCATACTCTATCTATTTCTTATTTAATTTAGAAGGTGGGAGAGGAGCACAGTCTGCTCTGGAGCTAATTATTGTCCTACAGATGTGCCCATTACCTGCAGACTGCAGGGGATATGGTGATGGTGTGGGTCTTCTAGAGATTAAGAGTTTTCCAGACTGAGTGTAGCTGAGACTGGTGGAGGTTTGACTTTGCTTTCCAAAGCCTCAGTGAGAGTTACAGTAATACAACCCAGCTTTTTGGTTGCTGGAATGAGCACATCTGAGTCAGCAGTGCAGAGCTGTTGCATGGAATAGGAAACGGATGTTTTTACATAATTATTGATCTAGCTGTGTTACTGTTTTAGTGTGTTGCCACCTCTGCATCATGTGGTGTTTTAGTTGGGAAGGATATGCATTGCTTTTCAATATGTGAATAATTCTACTTAAGGATAAGGAAAGGGGAGGATTGGCAGTAACTGTACTGTATTTGAAATGCAAAAAAAAACCCAAGCCACATTCTTAGGAGCTAACACATGAAGACTGCATGGATGATGGCTGTTTGTAAGAATAAATAGTAAAGCATTACAGGGAAAGTCTAGAGGAATGGAAACTCCCTTTATCTCTGTCTTAGTGTCCCCCCACTCAGTACTATACCTACACGTCCATTGTAGTAATTTCCTTTTGAGATAGGACTGTCTGCCATGATACTCTGCAAGCTTGAAACAGTTTCCTTTACAATAGGACCAAACTGTCCGTGCTCATTTAAAGGGCTTCCTCTGGTTGTTTTTCTACTCCTCTGTTTCTGTTATGTTGTTCATAGAAATGATTATGTTCTGTGTATCCATGTTGTGGGGCAAAATGGGCAGAAGGAAGATAATCACATGAAAGGGGTGTTTCTTCTCCCATTTTGGGGCAGCACTGATTGCTGTCTTGATTTCTTGGTTCTGTGTCCTGGCTGCACAGCTCAGTGAATGGTATCAGACACTTTAGAAGATTTAACTGGACTTCAGTTTCAAATATTAACCCTCATATTAACTGCAGTCTGTGTCAAGATTATCTCCTTAAAACTTCGTGGTCTTAGACTGATAGTGACTAGCTCCGTGATGATTCCTTCACATCTTCTATTGCTAAGAAGGGTGTTAGCATCTGTTCTCAACAGAGCCATTTCTGTGCTATTTTATTATAGCATTTCAAACCACCTTGCCCTTGTCTCTAGCAGTTGCATCTTCTGCGGGGTGGTAGGAAGGCTTTGAAGGGTTCATGTAGTTTTTCAGGTTGTGTTACGTACTCATATGTCTGTCCTTCATAGAGGAGGAGGCTTGGAATGTTTGCCACTGAACACTCAAAACACTTCCATAGGGACTGCTGAACCCTCTGTGGAGGAAACTCAACTGCTTGAATAGAAAACAGACTTCTGAAGCTGTCTATGTATGGAAGTCAGGAACTGGTGGATGCCACGGGCATGCAGTAACACTGGCTAGCAGCTTCACTTAAAGTGGAGCTGGGAGAGCTGTTGCATCCGTGGTGCAGGAAGCAGGCTGGTGCAATGGAGAGGGATGTGGCTGGCAGTGTACCATTAGCAGACCACTAATGGGGCTGTGTAGGTGAGAGGAGAAATTAGCTTTTGGTGCAAAACTTTGTGGCCTGATGGCTGAAGCTGCTCAAGAGTACCAGGTTAGCATCTGTACAGTTTGGTCAGATTTTCCTTTTCAGGTCTTGCTGTCCTGCTGGACATTGCTGCAAGGCCAAGATTTGTAAGTTTGACCCAGAAATGTAAGGATATGCCTGTGCTCTGCTTTCTTATACTCTTGTGTTTGAAAAGATTGATATTTCTTTACTGAAAAATCAAAGAAGATACCTCTAAGGCTTTAATATGTTCTAATATGATGTTAACAAAAGGACAGGAAAAAGCTTTTGCAAAGCTGAACACTACAGTGTAAGCTTGTGCTATAATTTGGACCTTATAATTGCTACTCGCACTGTTTAGTTTGCCTGCTTTAGAGGTGGAGGTGCTGAGCCCCCATGATTCTCCTGGTCATAATTTTTTTGGCATAGCCAGTATTGCTGAGAAAACTTTTTGTTATTCCTTGGAATCAGACAGTGAGGTATGTGTTCTGTACTCTGTAGTTACAGCTGTGATGTGGTGACACTACCAATTTGCACACACAATATAAATTCTATATTTTTGATACTTCCAGGTATTTTGTAGAACATGTTTGTTTTTTGAAAAGCAGTTAGGTATCACCTTTTTGTTTAATGTGTTATACCTACTGTATTTAAATTTTTAAAAATTTCCTCTATCTGTTGTTTGCTGGTTATTTGGTGCTGCAGCCCAGAGTTTTATTACTTGCACTACTAGATTAACTTTTGTCTATTAGAGAAGGAAAGTTTTTGCATCTGTGAATCCTTTGCTAAAAGATAATGTATTTTTGCTTCAACTCCTTCTCTCTGTGGCTTTTGAGAAATGTATATAAATTGTCATAACTTGCTCTCTCTTTGGAGATGTTTTGAACATCTTTTGACAAGAGTGGGTCAGTCTAAATGCCTGGTTACGGCTTCTGTTGTCTAATCTTCTACTAAACATAGCTTATGTGATGATAAGCAAATTATTGCTTTCAGCCATTTGTTCATTTTTGGTATTAAAATTCAGAGAGAAACTCCAGTACCACATTTTATTTTTCCCCTCCCTTTTGTCTGTCTTCATTCTTGCAGGAGTAGGTAAAGTCTAAAATCCAGTTGTTGGACAGGCAGCATCTGTGGAAAAGCCGAGTCATACTGACCCTGAACCTTGTAAGGTGCAAACTATTTTGAGTCGTAGATTGCTCTTCTGTAAAATAATGTATTCGGCTTTGATTGCTGGCACGATTAGGTTGAATTAATCATTGTTTAAAGCACCTGGAAATCCAGTGCTGTTAAGTGTTGTAGGAAATGCTGGGTTCTTTTTGCAGCCAGTACAAACAATTTGGACTCATATTTTATTTGAAGGGCTTTTCAAATTGTTCCTCTTGGTCCTTATTAACATATAGACAGGTAATGACTATGTCTTTTCTGTGTGATAAATGAATACTTCAACAATTTGTATGCTGAGTGGAAGGATTTTTCCTGTGACATATATGTGAAATATTAGATAATAATCTGTTATGATTTGGATCATTCCAGTTTCTGCTGAGGTAATGGTTAGAAATGGACTAGTGATGTCATCAGAGCTTTACTTTAGGAGACAAACCAGAAGTAAATATTTTATCTTTGTAGCAGGATTTAATATGCTGAATGATCACCAAGTACATCCCAAATTGGCTGTGCCAGTGGTACCACTGAATTGAGTGCTGGGTTGAGGAAACTCGGGACAAGGCTGTGTCTCACCTTGGAGCTGAGCCCAAGTGATCCTATTGGTAACTTGGACATAATGATGATAGTTAACATGTTGGAAATAGGATGCCTCAGCACAAAATCAGAATAAACAAGAGAGCTGTCTATTTATTTTTTTTTTGTGGAGGGGATGATTGTTGCTGCCATTCAGCAAGACCTGGACAGGCTGGAGAGCTGGGCAGAGAGAAATCGAATGAGGTACAGCAAGGGTCAGTGTAGAGTCTTGCATCTGGGCAAAAACAACCCCAGGTACCAGCACAGGTTGGGAACTGACCTGTTGGAGAGCAGTGTAGGAGAAGGGGACCTGGGGGTGCTAGTGGACAGCAGGATGACTATGAGCCAGCAATGTGCTCTTGTGGCCAAGAGGGCCAACAGCATCCTGGGGGGGATTCAGAAAGGGGGTGGTTAACAGATCAAGGGAGGTTCTTCTCCCACTCAACTGTGCACTAGTGAGGCTGCATCTGTGTCCAGTTCTGGGCCCCTCAGTTCAAGAAAGACACCGAGCTGCTGGAGGGTGTCCAGCATAGAGCAACAAAGATGATGAAGGAAGTAGAACACCTCCCTTATGAGGAAAGGCTGAGGGAGTTGGATCTCT
>VZRI01010578.1:0-30986 GCA_013397515.1 Upupa epops | reverse complement strand
AGTCTCCTTTTCTGGAGACGTTCAAGATCTACCTGGATGTGTTCCGTGAAACTTGGTCTAGGTGATCCATTGTGGCAGGGGGATTGGACTGGATGATCTTTCAGGATCTCTTCCAATCCCTGATGATTATATGAAAAGTGTAAGAAGCAAAAGGAAGCCATCAGGTTTAACTTGTTATGATGAACAAAGGAAAATGTAAAATAAGTATCTGTGGTCTGTACTGTGTTTCTGTCCAAATATGACTCATTTGTCCTGTTAAAATTATGTTGCTGGGAGTGTCTGATCGCCAAAGTCCTACAAACTGATTTTGCCTAGTGGTTAAGACTCAGAGATGCATCTTGATACTGTGAGAGCAACCAGTCCTTACAGAATAGCTGCGTTGGACAGGGCAAAATGTGTCTATACTCGGCAAGAGGCAGAGAAGACTGGAGAGGCACCTTAGAACTGCAGACATTTGTTTTTTGGAGGCACACTGCCCTCTTTCTCCTCTGATTTCCAAGAACAAGCTGTCCCTCCTACATCTGGAACCTGCTTGCTTAATAAATGAAACAAACTCCTCAAAATCCCCACTTTTCCTGATAAGCTGGGTGTATTCTCTTTCTGAACTGAGTGTTTATCTTGTCTTCCCTGTGCTGCTGATCAGAGAGGCCAGGATGGGTTTATCTTAGCTCACAGCAGTGCAGCTGCTGTGGACATGAAACAGGGCTTCCTGCCAGCCCCAGCCCTAGGTAGCATTGCCTGGCTGTTTCTTCTGAAACATCTTTACTTGCCCCGGCAATTTGAGAACTACTTTTGCTAGATCCGTCTTCACTTTCTTTGTTTCTCGGGTACCATCTTTGTGATTTTTCTCTTAGAGTGCATAGTTGTATAAAGACTGAAATAAGTAAAAGCTTTCCCCCTAAACAATTGATGATAGTTTTCTAGAATCATTGCTGTCCAAGTTATTTTCACCTTAAAGCTTTCATTTCTTTTAGTCACCAAGTCAGGTGTCATTGCTCTAATACTTGAGTAATCCTTGATGTGTGGTCTTGTAGGGGCAAACTGGGAACTTTAATGATCTTGAGTTTTAACCTCAGAGTGTGTAAATTATTTGGCTTGCCCATTTCCTGATTATCTAGAGACAGAGACAATTGCTTTGTGTGCTTGTAGACACAGGAGGAGATGCTGTCCATATGTTCTCCAGTATATTGGATTGATAAGGGACTATGTGTATATTTGGATGTCAGTACTCTCTGATGTTGGTTGTCCCTATTAGAGAGCAGTAGACAACCTGACAGGTGTTGGACACTTGTTCTCATTGGTGAAGTCCTTGTTTCTGACTGGGAGCAGCCAACTGCATAATTGCTTCTTGGGAAACAGTATATTTCAATAGCTCCTGAACAGCCCATCTCTGACGCACTGCCGTTTCAATAGCAATGTCATATTTGCCTTGCCATAAGCCATATTTCATGTAATATCCTGGTATTATAGTATACGTTTTTCTTCTTTCTTTTAAGCACATGATCTAGGGCTCTGCAAGTCCTGGCTGTAATGCTGACTGCTTGTGACTTTCAAATAAAGTGCTGTACTCTCGCTGTTATTAATCTGTGAAACTGCATATTTTTCTTCAATATGTGTTATGGGGATGGCAAACACTGATTTGCCTTTTATGTAATCTGCCTTTTATACTTAGAAAAATGATGACCTCTTCTCCCATGAGTGAAAGGAGTTACAAAGGGAGAATGTTGGAGGAGCTCTGATTAACTCTTGTCTTCCACAATGGCTTGGAAATTAGGGGTAGACTATTTTGGTCATTATACTAGGACATCATACAGTCTGATATAAACTGCTTGTGAACACTAATTCTTGGAGCATCACAGCACAGGGTAGTGGAATTACACCCTGAATATTAGGAGGAATTTCTTCACTGAAAGAATCCTTGGACATTGGAACAGGCTGCACAAAGCAGTGGTGGAGTTACCACGTCTGGAGATATTTAAAGGATGTGTAGACATAGTGCTTAGAGATGTCGTTTGGTGGTGACTTGTCAGTTCTGGGTTAACTGTTGGACTTGATCTTTTCCAGAAGAAGTGATTGAGATTCTGGGGTTCTGTAGCTCTATGAGCAGTGGCAACCAGTGTTAGCTCTCTGCTGCTGCTGAAAGAGGCAGACTTTTTTTGTGAATGTTTGTTCTTCCCTTGCACCAGCACGAATTCTTTATATAGTTACATAGTGAACAAGGTTAATGATGGATCAGTTCAGCCATCCAGGTCAGTGCGCTGCTGCACAAATGCTTGCGCTAGCATGAGAAGCAAAGAGGATGCAAAGCCACTAGGAAGTAAACAGAGAAAGGATGGAACCACAGTGACAGCCAGTGTTACAATATAGGGACCTCCTGTACCTGCTGTTGAACAAATCTGCACAGGCAGTGCCAGAAAAGCAATCACTTTCTTCCTGGAGACGCAAAAAACATCTGGCTGTGCCTTACTTGTGGCATTCTGGGGAAAAAGATGAGGGAATCAGTGCTGTAGTGGGGCTTTGAGTGCATACAGTTGTAGTGCTGGAATCATCAGTTCCAGTAGCTTAGCTAAGAATTCAGAGATGCCATTTCACCTCTATGAAGCTGAATTACTAAAATACCATCTGAAGGGTAGATGGACCTTTGGAGGGAGCAGGAAGTTCTTCAGTCTAAAAGATGATGTCTTGTACTAGTGCTGGCCTTGCTGGTGTGTGCTTGTCCTTACTGTAGAAACTCTCCTAATGCAACATGCAGGGATTTCTGTGCCCATGAAATGTGTTTACTGGTAGATGTGATCCAGACAGAAACAAAGACCAGCAGTGGCTAACATTGTCTTTAGCAGGTAATTCTAATATTTTGATGTGTTGTTCCCCCTCTCTCATATAAGCTTTGTTTTCACTCTGAAGGAGCAGGTACTGAACTCAAAATTTGGGTCTGAGACTGCTCTGATTATCTATTTGAAGGTACGTCACAGTTGAAGAGAATGTCACACTGTGTAAGGATTGCTCGAATGAAGAGATCTCTGTTGTGTCTCCCTTCTGTCTGTGAGAAGTCATTGCCTAGGATTTGAGAACTAGGCTCCAGGGGTGAGAGCAGGTTTCTCTGATCCCTCGCAGTGTCATTGCCCACACGGTGACTCACTGGTAATGCCCAAGTTCTTATTTTTAGTCCTGTTACTGCCATCGGGCTGAAACCATTGGCTGGTAAGAGACTTAAGCGAGGAGATAAACACATTAATCTCCCTAGGCCTTCCCTCTCAGCTGCTGCCTCTGTGCTTTGCGCATCTCAAGATGTAGCTTTTCCTGAACCATCAGGCAGAATGTCATTCAGAGGTTTTCACTACTAAGAACGGAAGCTTGGGAGGAGTGCCCTCCGTACATGTGGGTTTGCACCTGCAGGTGGGGCAGTGTGCGATGAATCTTCATTTCCACCCATCACCTTTGCCATCGGGGCATTTCAGGCAACATCTGTTCTTCTCTGGTCCTATCACCACCTATCGTCACCTTTTCCTCAGGAAGGATCCTGAAACAAACAGGATTCTCTTGTTAGGCTTTCTGTAGCAGCTGAGAAAGTCTATCCCCTTCAGTGAGCTTTTAAACTTTTCTGTTGAGCTCTCAGGTGAAGTCACTGATCTCCCTTATTTATATTGTAGCATTCTAATAATAACTGTGCATTAATTTTTAGGCTTCTGTTTTCACTTGCTTTACTGCCATGGCAAGGTAGTGGATGTGGAATGCTTGCTACCCAGTAGTGGTGGTGCAGGGAGAATAGGACTTTTCTTCTGCCCCTTCCTTCTCATGCCCTCTTTTCTAGCTGCCTCTGATCCTGCAAAATGAACTAGTGTGCCGATCCCACATTCCAGCTCTTTGCTTTCTGTTAGCATGTTCCAGTTTCAGGGAGTCTTGTACAAATTCACACCATGTGAATTTTAAGGGAAGAAAGGACTGTGTTCAGCTGTTCTTTACTATTTACTGTTACTAACTGGACCGATTTATTTTTCATATAATGTGTTTTGAGGGTTTTGCTTGTGGAAGAGAAATGAAGACATTCATCTAGTGGGGACTTGCTCTTCTCCCAGCAACACTACACTCGAGTTCTTAGGGACATTGTTCTGGAAGTCCCAAAGCTGGTGTAGCTGATATACTTCATGATTTCCTTGTTAGCCAGCCACAGTTTGTTATTTGAGTAAGGCTTAGACTCCTGAGCTGCTGGTAGTGTGCTGGTAATACAAAAGATACATGCATAACTGATGTTCTGTCCTGTTGATTATAGCAAAGTTATGATCGTTCTTCTGAACTTCCTGGACTGAAACCTTTTTTGGTTCTGTGCCCTTAATTTTGTTCCGTAAGTGTGTCTTTGGGGGTGCTCTAGTCTTCCAAGATCTGTTTCTGTTTTGATTTCTGCCATTTGGAGAAGGAACCCCAGGGTTGAATGTGCTCAGATGGAACTGAGGCTTAAGTTGAACAAAATAACTACCAGTATTGTCCCACCTTCTGCATGATGTGATGGGAAAGGGCAGCTGAATGTGGTGTGGTGGCCAGTTTTGAACATGGAAGTGATGCTGCCAGGTGGGGTAGCAGTCCTGTATGGACAACAATGTGTGACTCAGCTTAGCTGGATCTTCTCTGGAGGCTCTAAAAGTCATGCAAAGCCAGCTCCTGTCTGCTTCCTTCCTGTAGTGCTAGTTTTGAAATGCAGAACTAGTGTTGGAGAGCAGGACATCTGTGGATGCCAGTAGCTTGTGGCTGGAGAACACTGTAATAGAACTATGTGCGTATTTGTAAATCTCTGCAAACATTGAGCTGGAAACTGATTCTTGTTCATTGCAGCAAAGGTGGAATTGGCTGTGGTCAGTGGAGTTGTGAGATACAAAGTGTAATCATTTCAACCACATGTGCTCTGAGTTGTTGGAGCTGCTATTCATGAGTGTATCTGTTTTGATATGTCCTTGTTTTGTTATTACAGGTGTTGAACTTGTTTGTGAGTGTGCTCAGAGTTGGAGTGCAGGACTGGACAAAGTGTAATTAGAAATCTTACTGTGTGGCTGTATTTGGTTTTTTTTTTTCTCCCTCTTTTTCTCTGTTCCTCTTACCCCACTTACCTTGTCTATACACAAGGGGTGAGCATGAAGTTTATGAAGCTAGGTTTCTCTGCTGGCTTTATCGCAGAATGTATGATTGCAGCATGAAGGAAGTACTTAATTAACCCTATTCTTAGTAGTGTAGAGATAATAGCATTGAAGTCACAGCAATGTGGATTTCAGTGTAGGTTAGCAACTTTGGAACATATGTGAGTCCCCAGCAGGCCTGTACAATTTGCATTCAAGTCTACCGATCCTGCTATTACTGCTACTGCGTATAGTGCTAACGTGGATATGTCCGTTCATGCTGCAATCAAACTTTTGGTTGCAGAGTAGGTATCTCCATAAAACTTTGAGGCTCTTTGCTGCTGCTGGGCACTTTCTATCCTTGCAAATGTCAGAAGCTGGGTGTCTTGTCTTCTGCTTGTGAGTGCCAGCTCCAGAGGAAATTGTTGTGCCCTTTGCTTATTGCGTCAATTTTACTCCAGCTCTTACTCCACTGCTGCACTTTTAAAGAGGAGGTATTGGCTTCTCAGAGACCAGCTGCTTACGGTGTTCCCTTGCACAGGGTCTTGTTCACTTAAAGCCTGACCTCCTGGAACCTTTCCAGCCCCTAATGACATGGAGAAAAACCTGTGTGACTACTTGAATCCTTACAGGCAACAGCTTGACTGCAGTGCTGAATGCATCATCAGATCCTAGGGAAAGGAGATTTCTGGCCTTTCTCTTAGTCAAGGGTGCAGGTGGATGGAATATTCTGGTAAGATCCACCCATCTGTCCATTCCGCCTGGGATTTTGATAGCCTCTGTCTATGCTAGCTGCTGGTGTGCTGGAAGTGCTGGTGTTTTTACTGCCCTGAAGATCAAGAAAGGCAGTACTGTGACTTCCATGGCTTTGAAATGTGAAAAGGGGATCTGAAAACTAGAAAAGTGAGTCAGAAGTCCAGCCCATGTGCTGCAGTGTTCGTTGCTGCTGCTTCCACACACCTATCTTGACAAAAAAATAAAAATCCAGCTGCAGCAAATGTATTCCTAACCACAGTTGGACACCTTGGAGAGCTATGGGAGTTGTCAACTGTGCTGGTTTCTAAGTCCTGGCAGCTGAATTGTGGTTTGTCTGGGGGATTTTGGTTTGAATAGGACTTTATTTTTTTTCCTCCCCCCAAAGGTCCAGAGAAGATGATTCTTGGGAAGATGACCCTACTCTGCCCTATGGATGTGTGAGCCCTGCAGCAATCCAGGGCAGAAGATCTAGGAGAACTTTGAGAACAGCAGGGCAGAGCCCCAGACCACCATTGGTCCAATTCTTGAAATCATAATACAAATACCTGCTGGTCTCATTATGTGTGTTGGGTGGATAGTGGACAGGCATTGATAGCTGCATTTTGCTGCTGCCACAGGGCTCACCAGCTATGGTCATTGCAGTAATGGCCATGCAAAAGTAATCCTCTAGTCACTGTCAGACAGTTTTCCCTGCTGCCTGAACCTGTCTGATACACGCTTTCTCCAGCGTGTATTAGGTGGAACCTCCTGTAAATCTATCAAGCTGTAGTTCTGAATCATAAGGATGTTTGTTCCCTTGCTCTGTACTGCCCCATAGACTTATTCTAAGCTGCTCTTAGTTATCTTTTCTTGGGCTCTTTGAAGCTGGGTGTTGGACAGTGAAGGTAGTTTATTATTGCTGGATAAGATGCAACTTTCTGTGTTCATATGTAGCCAAGAGATGACTGTGAAGGCTTGATGACCTGTTCTGCAGGGCTTGTGCAACCTTTTGTTCTGGATTAGACTGAGATTTCCACCCAAGAGCAGAAAACAGCTTATATGCAAACTGATGGCCTAGCCATCTTCTCTGGTTACTTCTGCTGGATGACACAGTGAAATCCTCTTCCTCATGGTGAAGTTCCCTCTCCTCTTTTGTCTTACTCAGGCACAAATCCACAGATACTGTGTGCCTCAGTTTTTCTAGTATTGCTGTCACCTCTCAGTCAGATGCAGTTCTCGTTGCTACCTGTGTTAGCCATCTCCTTTTCAGTTCTGATTTATAGTTAGCATGTTGTGCGCTGGACTTGCTTCCCACTCATGCAAGGAGTGTGGTAGTTCTGTTTCTATGAATTTGTGTTCAGGATAGAATAATTACTACCCAGCTTCTGAATGAAGCTGCAGCCAGAAGGGAGTTAGCCTCTGATGTGTGGGTGGTGGGACAGTGAATACACAACATTACTGATGGCACATGGGCATGGGTTAAGAAGGTCAGGATAGCAAAGCAACATCTGCGTAATCCCTTTGCTATTTTGTGTGAAGATGAATGAGTGGCTTGGCGGGGGGAGGAGGCAGGAAAATCACTGCTAGCAGGGCGGATGTGAGTGTGGGTGCAGGTTTGAATTTTGCTTTTTAACAGAAATGAGTAGATATCTAGGACAGTAGCCATAAAATATGCACTAAGCTGGTAGCCGTCTTCTCAGGGATTTGAGAACTTTGCAGAACTTCTCAGATGAACTTGAGACAGATTGCCCACATCTCACAAGATCTTCACTTGATAGCAGCTCAGCATTGGAAAGGACAACATATTTATTCGGTGACAAGTCTAGCATTCTCCAGCATTCCTGACCATCCAGCTCCCCAGCATGTCAGCATCTCTGCAGGTGCCAGCAGAAGCACAGCCACTACATTTCCTCATGCTCCCTCCATACTGAGGGGTGCAGGTCCTGCTTGCTGCAGCCTTTCCAGATGGCCATGAGCCAGTACACAGAGAGGAGGTGTGCAGGAGGAGACAATTCTTGTGTGATTGCTGGGGATGAGTTGCACTCAGGCAGCTGGGGATACACACAGAAGCTGTGCAGAACTACTTAGCAGTCCAAACACGTCAAACTACCCTGGCTAGGGTAGAGTCTCTGTATTTTAGGCTTTCTGCAGCATGTTGTGACTTCAGGGAGGAGAGGAAAAGAGGCCAGTTTTGCAGTGCCTCTGAATTGCTTGCCTTGCACTCTTCCCTGCCTTTGTGGATGAGCTTTCATGTGAGTAGTGACAGCTACTAGAGAAGCTGCAGCTTCAGTACTTTCCTGTGTTGTCTTCCTCCCAGAGTTGGCCATGCTGTTGTGATGTGTGTTTAATAGACCAAGCCCAGAGAGGCAGTGTAGGCCTGTAGTAATGGGAAGGATCTGTTTTCCACCTGCATCTTTGCAGTTAGTGTGTGTCAGAGAGCAGAAGGCAGTACCTGCATGCAGGGACCTGTCACTGTTAGGAGCACTTTCTGGACTGAAGTGTGCAGTGGCTGCGCTTTTGGGCGTGGAGACTGGTGGAAGCCTGGAAGACAAAGCCTTCCTCTGCACCCTTTGGTGGGAGCCTAGAAGACAGAGCCTTCCCCTGTTCCCTTTGGAACAAAATCAAATGGATGACTAATGCACTCTTTGTAAATACAACTTATCNAATCTCTTCTCTTGTTTTCTTTCTGTGCTACCAGTGGTGTAGCAGGGGCTACAGCACTTTTGTAAAAGGCAGCTTATTGCCCATTTTCCTTAGCTGAAATTTGAATACGCAAAGTACCATCTGCAAATATTTTTGTTAAGGTCATGGCAATGAATTTTGCATTTCATATGATGATATTTGCTTCTCCTACTGAAGCCTGTCGTGTCCAATGCTAAGAATCAAACCTTGCTTTAACTTGTTTGATAAAATCTTTGATAGTGTGCAGTTAGTCTTGTACATTTGGACTGTTCAGATGCTTGCTCTGGCCCTTGCAAATGGACATTCCATTTTTTTCTTGGCACTCTACCAACAGACAGCTTCCAGCCTGTAGGTTAGGAAGCTTGTGGGCTTGCTAAAAGCTCTTGGAGAATGCTTATTGTTCTAGTGCCATTCTGTCTGGCCTTCGTGGATACACACAGCGTGCTAATGAGCTGCCCAAAAGAACCAGAAGCAATATTACAGAACCACACAAATATTTTCTCCAAGATGTGTATCTTCACGTGTTTGGTAAGTGCGTTATTAAGAAGTAGGACTTCTAATTCAGTAGAATGCTCAGTTTTAGTTGGAAATTGCCTATCAAATGGAAAATGGCAGTTCCCAGCGCTGCAGTGTATGAATTGCTTCCACGCTCCCAAAAGGTTGTTCATCATTGGAGACAGATGCATAAGGGGCTTGAACAAGAATGCTCTTGAGTGCAGTCTTGGATTTAGCAAGCAGACTCGATCAAAGTCTGTCTGAGCTTGTCACATTGACCTTTTAGGAAAATAAATATATAAAGCTGTTTGTAAGTTTAGTCAGTTTGTTTTACACTTCAAATGTATTCATGGAATCATAGAATGAGGGAGAGGAATGACATGAAATACTGTTCTTCTAGCTCTGCCTTGTGAACTTCCAGGAGAGAACAAAGGAGAACAGTATTTAGAAAGACCATGTCCTCTTTAAAGGATACCATCATGCATCTTCCCCTTTGCTTTCTGCAAAACAGACTCTGTTGCATTCATTTGACGTTTTTGTAACATAGCAGTGACATGTAAACTACTGCCCCAGTAGCTAGAAAAGACAATGTTAAAGACATTAGGTTTTACTTACAATTTTTGTTTTGTCTGGCAGGACATTGCCTCATTTTTTTCTTTTGTTTTGCAGCTCTCATCCTGCCCTTCCCCCCAGCCAGATCATGACCAGTTCTCTTCCATCACTCACCCTGCCTGTCCTGGTATGACACCAGGTCTTCACTGCACCCTTTCCCCACCCCCTCTTTATATCCAGCTTATAGCTGGCCTTAGTTGCCAGTCATGTAGCAAGTTGGTGCTTGCTTTTGCCTGTGCTTGAACTCACAGGTCTCCCGGGTGTTTGCAGAAGTAGAAATAACGAAGTGCCACGTGTTTGACTTGCACAGGTCATCAGCAGTGACACTCATGTATTTTGGGTACCTTCTGAATGAAGATTCAAATGAAACTACTTGCTGACTTCACTGTAAAAAGCAGACCTTCAATAGGCCTTTTCAGTTTGTTTCAAAATGAAAAATTTCATAATTCAAAAGCCAAAATATATTAGTTAAAAATGAAGTCAGTGTAGTGAGATGGTAAGAGTGTAAGAGGGAAACGTGGACTTGCAAAGTAAGAAAGTTGTGCTGGAATTGGACCTTCAACTGTAGATTTAACTCCAAAATGCATTTGCTGCTTAAAACCTTGAATAATTGCTAGTAGCTTGATGCTGTTTCTCCTAAAAACATTTCATTCTCCAAAGAATATAGACCGCTGCTCTGTTCCACATAGGCTAAAGAATCCTAGTGACTGCCTTCTTCCAGAGACCTTTTATCTTTTGAATTCTTAGGCTCCCTGACAACTCAGTGAGGAATCTCTTGCTCCAGGTCCCAGAGTTTAGCTAAAGAAATGCTACTTTAAAATATGACAAAGGATGATCGATTGCCCAAGCAGGACCTGAATCACTTGATATAAATCTGCCTCTAGCACAGATGTGTAAACACTGGGGCATGTGACGTATGTTCTGTGCTTGGAAGCCAGATGCTCAGGGAAACTAAGCAGAGATTACACTAGAGTGGTACTGGATGGACCAAGTCGACCAACAGAAAATAAAGGAACCTTCTCACGTCTCCAAATGCACCAGTTGATTTGTCTCTTTGCTGTGTTTCTACATCACACTTTGAAATACAGTGGAATGGGAAGCTCCTTTCCACTAGCTCTCATTGGTTACTTGGTCCCTGGACCAGCTTCTTTTACACTAGGGATTTGCTGTGTTTTAGAATTTCTTGGTCCATTCCCCTTCAGCTCTGGCATTTTTAAGGTGGGGTATGTTTGCATTTTCAGGAGGTTTTAGAGGCCTTGTTAATACATGATGTCTTGGGCTGGCCTGCGTTTGGCATATGGGTATTGCTAACCAGACAGTTGTTTGGAAAGGGTAGCAACATCAGGTATGTCAGGAGAATCAGTGGGCTGGAGTCCCCAGCTGGAGACTGGACAGCGTACTTTTGTAACTAGCATAATCCAATAACTTTGACCGCCCTGCTGTAGGGCAGTGCTTCATGTCTTGACTACTTTTTCATTCATTCTCTTGCTCTGTGAGCTGTGTTTGTTTGAAGGCTGTTTTTCCTCTTCATGTGTACATCTTGCAGTAAATATGCTCAGATCTTCTTTTGGCTGCAGTTTTCTTAGGGAAACCTTGTATCAAAGCATTAAAATAGTCCTGCCTGTTTAGTGTCCTGTAGAAAGATTGTACAACTGGTTGAAGCTGTTGCCCTTGCATTGATATTGATTTAGTCGTATCAGCAACCCTTCATGAAGCTATTGCATGTACATGTACTTGGTAGGAATGGCTATTACCGTACTCTTGGCTGAGAGGTGCTCTCTGCGGCACTTTGCTTTCTGCCAAAAGTAACACTTGTACTGCTCTCTCTTCTGTGCATAGGGCTTGCTTTTAACCATGCGTGACAACTCTGTAATCCTTCTATCTCATGTCTTTAAAGTAGGCAGGCTTTGCAAGCGCATCTTAAATTAGGCTGGCTTTGTGATAGGGAGTAGGAAAACCCCTATAAGATATGTCTTCAAGCTGGAGTAGGTGGATTAGGCAAAGGAGAAGCTGTTCTTGTATTTGCTTGCATTCCCTGACATTAATAAGTTTGGAGGAGAAGCCAGTGTTAGCTCAGGCAGTTGTAACTGTGAGAACACAGGTGTGTTTTACCCAGAGTCCTGCGTGGTTTGTGATTTATTTATTTTTTAATTATTATTATTTTTCACATCCACAAATCACAGGGAAAGTTTTCAGAGCTGTGTGCTGTGGAAGAAGATAGAATTTACAGATTGCAAAATTTAACATCATTAGCCTAAAACTAGGCCTGATCCTTTCTTCTTGGTGTGAATAACAGCTAACTAGTGTCTCTTGCTGAAATCATCAACGTTCATCATGTATGCCATTGTGGAAGATGCCAGAAAATAAAGACACACTGCTGCTTCATGGTCTTTGTCTCTCAGCTCCTTTTGACGTGTTCGTACGCTTACAAAACTGAGGGACGAAATCTGTTGCATACTGATTGAGGATAATTAAAACTCTTCAATGGGAATTGTATTAGGCACTACAGGATTTACTTAAAACCTTCCATTCTTAAAACCCTGACTGACTTTCCTGCAAGATTTGCTGCTGTGGTGCCTCAGTATTGCAGCACTTGCGGATTTCTTTTATGTTGTAGAGGTCTATCTAGCTGGTGTGTCTGAAACTAGTTTCCTGTCCTTGGCGCATGTGTAGGGGAGATATTGCTTACACACGTGATTCAGGCTTGCTCTTCACTCCCATGTGTTTTGTGCTTTGGGTACTGAACAGGTTTACTGCTGCCTTCTTCCTAAACTTCAGTATTGAGTTCAGAACTTGTTGCTTGGATGGTACAATGAGCGGCCAGCCCTGTAAATGACCTAATGCCCACGCGGAGTTGAGTAGCAGCTTCCTACACAGTCTCTTCATTGCCGTTGTTACTTCATCATCTATTTGCTTTAACTTTTTAAAATCTCCTTTTCAATGAGGAGGAGATTCCTGTTCTTGAGGGTGGGAGGTAGAAAAGCAGGAGCAAGGATGAGAAGACTTATCAGAGCTGTATGGAAACCCAGGGGCTATTGTGACTACTTGTCCTTGCTGGCACACTTGTGCAGATTACATTGTTCAGTTTGGGTTCTGTGCCTCCCAGGAGATGAGCAGCAGGGATGCTGTGGGCTTAAGAGTTGGTTTGCAGCACCCATCATCTGGGCAGCAACAGTTTATCTAGGCCAGCAGGGATGCAGAGAGCAAGTGACTCACTCAAGGATTCATAGGCACTCTTCCCCCATCGCAGCTGTGGCTTGGTTGCTGTTTGTAGTGGGCAGTTTCTGTTAAGGTTGTTAATTTTATCAGCTGCCTTGGAAGCTCAACTGACTTCACAGAAGACTTCAGATTGCCTACACTGTCTTTGTTCTCCTTCCCTGCACATAGGGCTGCCACCCAAACAGCTGATCTGGCACTGGACTTGGCTGAGGAGGTGAGAACAAGCAGATGGGCTGGAGGCAGACACTTCCTAAGCTGATCAGCCAACAGCGTGGTCACTGTTTTGGATGGTAGCTGATGTTGTTAGGCTGAGTGCCCTCTCTGAGCACCACCTTGGCTGTGGTGACTGGAGAGTCTGATGGCTTTGTTCCAGCTGAGCAGAGAAATGCATTTCCTGATGTGGTGGAAGAAGGAATGTGGGGACCGTGTGAAGTACAGGAAATTCTTTGAATACCTGCAAAATGGGAAACTGATTATTTGGTGATCACAGCGGCTGGCAAAACCATTAGATGGTAGCAGCTCACTGCTACATTGTCAATAATGAGGGTTATGACCTATGAGGGAGAACAGTCTGCCCTAGGCAGCCACTGTCCTGTCATTTGCTCCCATTCATCAAGGCCAGTGAGTCTCAACACTGAACTGGACTTTCTCTTCTCTAATGATCCCATTTTCCTTGTGCTGTTCTTCTTTGGTGGGTGCTCTGTCCTTCCTGTGCTCCATACTTTTTCTCATGGCTAGGGTTTCCCTCTGGATACTTCTTTAGTCATCTTTGTCTCTTGTCTGTATTGCTGTGTTCCATTAATATTTTGTCCTTTAGAAGCACATTCTGTGTTTATGTTCGCTAGGGCCTGGAGGATACGCTTTCTATGCCTTCCTTTCTGCTGGCTCTGCTGATTCAGATCCTGGCTGTGTTGGATATAAGCAGCTTGGGAGACTACATGTCCTGTCCTGCCCTGCCCTGTCATTGCTTCCCTTCCCTTGATGGGTCACAGGAGCTGGGAACCTCTCTCTGCTGCAGTGACCAGTCCTACAGCACAGATGAATGTGGGTTTTTTTTAAGCTAGCATTCCTGCTAGCATTTCCTTTGGAGATAGCAATTTTGTTGATAGAGAGTGCTCAGAGTCCCAAGTGTCATTTAGCTGGACTGTCTGTCCAGTTAGAGATGGCAGATAAAGAAGCATAAGGGAACATCTTTTTACCATGAAAGAAGCCTCTGTCAACAGGAGTGCTGCAGTTTGTATCTGACTTTTGTGCTCCACAGAACTCTTATGGGGTTGTGGAGGCTTCTCAGATGCTGGCTACAGGAGACTATGGTCTCCTGTCTTTTTTTTGGGTGTTAAAATTCACCTTTTGTGGATAAAAGTAATGTTTGCAGGGAGGAAATGCGCCCTTTAGGTAAGAGCGGAGGCTCACTGGTGGTTAGCATGGGAGAAGCTTCTCTGACACTAGTTCTCATTGGTGTGTCTTGTAGAATAAGGGTTTAGTTTCAAAACATGTTGGCTTTACCTCCTAAGCACCATCCATTTAAATGTTGATCTCAACAGGTAAAGTTGCTTTAATAACTGATTTATGGCTTTTTTTCTTGTTCTGCTTGGGATAGGCATCAATTTTACAGATCTACATGCTTTTAGGTATCATGAGAGCTGTGGTTTCAGCCTCCCATCCTCAGTCTTTGTTGATAAGTATGCCAGGTGAGGATTGGTGTTCTGGGTATGTTGTGTTAGTGAATCTGGCCATCTCTTGAGATTCAGTAAACGTCTATCATCCGAGTACGTTGCTGTGCAATTCAGTGCCAAAAAGCACCAAAATTTAGATCCAAACAATAGCAGAAGACTTGTGTGACAGAGAAAAAACTGTAGATGGCTTTAAAATTAGTATAACAGTAGTGTAGCAGCACCATTAAATGCCCCAGGCAAACAAGATCTAAACTGATCTAGCCAGGAGCTTTAAACATTCATCAGAACAAGAAAAGAACTTAACCAAAGAATTAATCAAAACTGTAGCATAATCACTGCTTTTTTATTTTATGGAAATAGGAAAGCAGGCATGGTGATGGGGCGGGGTGGCAAGGTTCAAGCTGATGTGTTCAGCAGACAGGCCAGATCAGGAGCTTCTTCGTAAAGGAAGGTGTTTTCAGGCTGTGCTTTTGTCAAGTGCAATGTAGCCTTCGTTGGGTGGCTGTTCCACCCAAAGAGGCTAAATACAGGATTATGATTTTAATCCTTTTAATGTTTTTTCTCAGTTCCAAACACTTACAATCTTACAATAAAAATTCATCAAGTCCTAGTATGACATTGAGATAGGATTTCATTCCTCATGAAGTGAGATACAATAAGGAATTGCACTAGTGCAAATGGTGTCTTTATCAGTTATTGCTGTGGTATTCCACTCAAAATCCTTTACACTTGAACTGCATTGTTTCTGTCTTCATTCTCTTTCTTGGAAATGGATGGAAAACATGATAGTGATTCTGAGACTTTTTGCAGATTCATCACTGATGAGGTCTTTGATTTCAGTACCTCTGCTTTTCTCCTCTAGCTCCTTGTACTTGAATAGTTCTCAGGCTGCTTAGTGTTTGTTATAAAAACTTAGAGATCCTCCAACAAAAGATCTGTGGAGGTATTGTTCTTCTAAGGAGATTCTGTTTGTTTGTTTTCTAACATAGTTCTTAACCCCATTTAAATACATGTTCTCTACAAATTTGCTAGAATTTGGCTTGTGGTTTGTGGGTCTGGGGACAACTAAAGCACCTAAGAAAAACATTATTGTATGGCTTTGTGTGAGCTACGAGACACTGCTGTCCCTATTGTCCTGATCACCCCGTTGTAGAATGTGGAACCCCTCTAAAATTTAAACTATTTTTTTTTCAGAAATACTGTATCCTTTCTCAATCTCTGTGAAAGCATGTTGGGATGATTTTTATTTAAACACCAGTACTGCACATGGGGCCCCTTAGATCTAAAGCACGCACCCCTGCCCTCCCAGCGTTCTAACAAAAAACCCCCCGTTTCATGTTTGTGGAACTTCATTGTAACTGCAGCCTCCTGCCTCTTCATAGCCTAAACCACAACTTCTACCCTTCTCTGAGGTCTCTAACACTGCCCTGGCCTCATGTGCAGAGATACACATTCAAGTTGCCATGACAGGACATCAAACATCTCTTTCACTGCAGCATTTCTTGGGGCTTTCTTGCTTGCAGCAGGGTAGGAGGAACTACTGCAAAACCTGTGGAACAGCAGAGCATCATCCTCCCCTCTGACCTACTGGTAACAGCATTTTTTTCGACTTTTTCTACCACCAGTTTTTCACAGCCTATTGCTGTTTTGCAGGAAAGATCAGCTCCCTGCATGTAAGTCTTCAGATGTCAACCTGTGTGTGACTCTCTTGTTGGGCATTTGCTCTGCATCCCTGTTGTGAGAGCATCTAAGGGAAGGCGGTGGTGGTGAAGAAGGGGCAATGGGGAGACATTCTGTTCTTGGTCTTGGTGAAGATGAGGGTAAGCTGGTCACACAGAACGAAAAATACATCAGCTACCATCCCCCATGCACTGAAGCATTTCTTGGCTCCGCACCCAAAGTAGCAGCTGAGCACGTGATTTACTTCTAAAATGTACTTTTAAAAAAATTGGTGCCATTGCAGATGGGAAACCAGGGATGGGAGGGCTGGAGGGGGACTGGTATGTGGCTGGGGAAGGGAGCTGCAGGAAGCTGGGGGGATGCAGTGCTGTGAGACATGGGCTGGGGGAAAAGTGTGCTGCAGGGCGTGGAGTGCAGAGGAAAGTTCAAACTTCAAGAGGCAAAATGGAGGAGACCCTACTGAACCACAGCCTGCCAGGGGAAGGAGGTGGGGAGTGCTGTATGTGTGGCAGGGGGAAGAAAGGGGGGAGGCTCTGGTGTGGGGCAGAGGGGTGCAGGTGCCATGGGGACTGTGTTTTGAGGGTTAGGGAAGACAAGTGCTCTGAACTGAAGATCATTGTACATGACGCAGTCTGAAGAGATTGGGTTGTACTCGTTTTGTGCTCTGTTTTGGTGCAAGAAAGGGAAAGTTGTTTTCACCACTCAGAGCTGTGGAGCTTAGCATCTCCTGGCTTGAAAAATGTACTCCTTTTGCTAATTGTGTTTGTATCTAGTAGTTCTTACGTCTCTGGAATGTTAAGCCTTTGAAATTTTACTAATGCAGTGTGTCCTAGGAGAGACAAAATACACCAGTACACTCGTCACAAACCTGGGAAGGGCCTTCAAGCAAACACCCCATCAGGCTGAACAGCATGGCAGTTGCACCATTCTTGGGGGGGATACAATTACACCACATTTCTTCCTGTTTCGGTATTGTGGTGGGTACAGTTAATGCTTGCTGGCCACAGCAGATAACATGAGATAAAAAAATTCCTGCCTGTCAATACTGGCAGTTGGTGGTCTCCATTGCTCCAGGTCAGGAGGAAGGTAGTTTCATTTTTGTTGTTGTCAGCTGGAGGATATAATGCTTCAGAAGGGAGGTACACTGCTCCTCTGCAGGAATAGTTCTTGTCACTTCCCACTGCAGCACCAGCTTTCCTTGTGTTTAATCCCACCCTGAGGAAGGAAGTCTTCTAGTAGCAAGAAATGGCACCCTTTGCAGTAGCCAGTGGAGTAGGTGAAGATGGTGAATTGATGTTTATTCTTAATGGCCAGTTGGTAGAACTGTTGAGTATTGCAGCAGACTGTAGGTACTGACTTCTGTGCCCACAGGTGTTAACCTAAACCCGCAATCTGGAAGTTAATCTCAGGGGTGAAACATTTCCTTCCCATTGTTCAGCACCATGTTCCCTCCATAGTTTGATTCCATCATGGTAGCATGAAATAAGCTGATGGTTATCAGAAACAAAGAGGGGGAGTAATTCAGATCAGAGGCTCTGGGAAGTTCCTCGTTGTTTAATAGGTTTATTATCCCACTGGCAGCATGGAATGGTTGACCAGGGAAATTAAGAGACATTTGACTTCCCAGCAAGGGAAACAGGTATGCCTCAAGAAGAGCTGTAGGCAAGAAGCAGGGCTTGTATGTGAGGGATGGCATGTCTGAGCTTACTGAAGCCCAAACGATGCTTTGGCTGGTGTTAGTTGTTCTGTAGGCAGATATTCTCCATGCTCATTTTTCAGTGCCTGCAGTGATGCTGAGGCTTCAGGCTGAATCCACTGGCCTCTGACTGGCCCACTGCTTTTGGCTGAAAAAGACTGGGAACAGCCTGAAGAGCAGGGGCTTTGGGGTTCTGAAGCTTGTAGGAAAGAATGGATCAGATGGAGAGGGTGCAGTGGCTATTGTGTAGGGTTACCTTGTCAAGGTTAGCAAAATCCTGCTCTGAGTGCTCTGTCAAGCTCAGAAGGAGGTCCCTAGCCAAGATTCTAAGTTGATCTCAAAGGTGAAGCCAAGAACTCTGCCTACAGTGGATGGCTGGATATAGTGCTTGCTCCTTCTCTTTCTATAATAGTGGTGCCTATTCCCAAGCATTCACATTTCATGTTGTGGTGCTGGCTTTGTCCAGACTCTGGGATGTACTGTAGGCAAGAACCTAAACAGAATGGTGGGATTTCTCTGTGAAAGGAAAAAGTGCCCATTCAGGCTTTATCTGTGCCTTTGTAGGCAAGGAGTGGCATGGCATGTCACATCGAGCTAGAGCACACTTGACCCTGCTGTGTTCACTGTGACTGGGATGACTCTCACAGGCAATGACCCTGCACTGATTCAGTAATTTGACCTCCTTTACTCTTGAAGTTCCTGGAAAGTTGCCGGTGTCTGAGAGTCCAAGTTCTGCTCTTCCTGTGTTTTTCTTTTACTTTATAATGTGTACCAGTAGGTAATACTCTGGATATGAAGTTCTGCTGAAAGCAAGAGAACAGGATTTCTCCTTCCCTTACCAGGTGCACTGGCTGGATAACATATAGAAACTTATTGGACAAGTTTGCTGATGAACTGAAAAATACACAAGGTGAAAAGGCAGCTTTCGGTAACTAAATTGCAAGGTGCTTGTGATAACTTTTTTAGAACATCCATCTTGTAGGTATTTTTAATACCTTCTTTGCTTTTGCCACTTGTACACCCGTTCACGTTTGCCTTCAGTTACACTCTTTGCAAAGTAAGTACAAGGTAATGAAATACTGTAAAGGAATAAATTGTCCTGGTTTGCACTTCAGGGTGCTCGTCAGAGATACAAATACAATTGCTTAAACCATCTTGAGTTATAATCAGTGGTGATGATAATCTGATTTCTGTATTACTTGAACTAACAAGTGGAAATTGTTCTAAGTTTGTGTAGAATGTTCCTTTTGGTTTATTTTGTTTTTCCAGAACAGTAATACCAAGGGGCTCACAGATACGAGCAAGTGGAAACAACTTACTACCACCTGTGTGGGCTTTCTGGCTGTCTTTAAGGTTCATGTGTGTATGTACTTTCAGGGGTATTACACTTTTACACGTGGAGTTGTTTGTGGGAGGTTAGGAGAGTGTGGGAAAAGGCTGTTACGAGGTAATAATACTCGTGGTTTTGCTAGAGGAAAAGGCTCTATCAGAAAGTAAAAATATGTCTGCCAGCATTTCTTGAAAGAAATGTTGTATTTGTTTATTGTGTCCTGCTGGCACTTGAACTTCCTCTGTTCTCAGTAGCCTGTTTCACCTCCACCTTACTCGCTCCAGCTGAATCCTGTAAACTGCTGCAGCAAAGATGCTGCTGGTGGTACCCCTTTGCCCTCCTTGCGACGTGATGCCACTGGAGTCTCTCTGTACTGAGACACTGGAAAAGAGACTGTGGCTTTTAGAAATGCTGCCTGTGATGGTAGTTTAGACTGGTCTTTGAAACAGCAATGCAGAAATGCTGAAATGGAAATGTCAGAGTCCTGAGCTGCAGATAGCTGGAGGGAGAGTGTTTGGGAAGTTTCTTTATATGCTTATGTATTTTTTTCTTTAGGCATCTGTTGTTAGCTCTTGTCAGAAAGGTTATGCAGAGTCTTTGGGCACCTCTTATCATTAAGGCCTAGAATGGTTTTTGTTGTTTCTAATAAGTTTTGTGCAAGGGGAAATGGTGGTCTTTTGAGACTTGGTGGTATTTGTGGAGTGGTATGGCATGCTGTTCTTCACCACCCTATTCAAATGCTGGGATATTTGTTCTTCTGTAACACAGTATTGTTGGAAAAATAAGAGGATATAGGGTAAGTCTGCATGTGGACTTCTGGGATGATGGTGGTAGATCTCTTTTGCTGAAAGTTTAACTTTTAAAAAAGTAAAGTATTAAGGAACCTGAAATCTCAGACTTATTCTTGCACTACAAAATGTATTTGATGCAAATTTGATTTCTGTTTTGCAGCATCTCAAATGCTGTCTTAGCAGCTGGCACCAGTTGACTGTCTACCGGAATTGGCATGATGACAGTAATCAAACTGAATTTATTGCTTTGGGTTTGATTTCCTCTTCCGGACTCTTCCCATTCTCAGAAATGTAATCTAGAATGTGTTCCACAGGAATGATAGCTTCAAGCTTTCTTTAACTGCAGTGATAGAGCATGGGCCTAGTGCAGGGTGAAGACAGGAGGGCTGGAGTTGTGAGCGGCCAGATTGTGTGTTCCAACTGAGAGCAGGAAAATTATGTGTTGGTAAAGGGAGGAGCAAGGTTTTCTTCTTCGTGACACAGTTTCTTATCAAACAGACATGATTCACAACTGAGTGTTCTGTTGCTGCTGCTTTTTACTGCATTTAGGAAAGAATGTACCTTTCCATTGCACTGGTTAGGCTGCTAAAATTCCCCCTCTCCTTGTTTTTTTACCTTCTGAGCATCAGAACTATGTCTGAAGCTGGGAGGGTTTTCTGCTGTGCTGCCTGTGCAGAGTCATAGTGTCAGCCACACAACCATCTTCTTCCCAGTTCAAGTTCAGCTGTCACCCCACTTTCTTGGGACTGATCCCCTTATGAGTTTGTTGTAGATATCTTTCTCCAGACTCTCTTTTGCAAGCACGCTCCATGAAGAGAGGTCTGTCTCCCTGTGCTTTCCTGGCAGCCCCATCTTTCCTTAGCACAGCTGATGACAGGCTGATTAGGCACAGTCACCTTTTTTGTCATTTTTGTTGTTGTTATGTAAATGTTTGCCTTTGGTAACTCTAGATTATTGGGATTTGTGTATGTCCTGTGACTTGTTTGTGTGTCAGACCTTGGGTACCCTTGGAGGAGAAAGACCTGGTGAGGAGTAAAGTTCCTGCAATGCAGCCATGCCTGCAGTGGCTAAAGTAGAAAACCAGGAACTGATTCCAAGGAGAAGAAGGGAGCTTGGAAGTTGTCTTAAATTATTCATCTGTCTCCATTACTGCATCTTTGGTGTAACTAAATGAAGTAGTCAGACAATGAATTATCTTACAAGAGAATAAGAAACTGCATCAATATAAAACTACTTGTATTTCCCCCCTTCCATGCTGCAGATTGCTAGGTTTTCATGAAGTAAAGCTGTATGCATTTTGCCTTCTGTTTCTGTTGGGTACACCTTTCTTTTACATGAAGTTAGCCTGTTTATCTAATGAAGTTTGATGTATTTACTACTATGGTTTTGGCTTGCTGCCTTCTTAGGCAGCATTGTTTTTGTTTTACCCTGCTCAGCTTAGCTGTTAGTCTATTAACTGTGCATGGGCACATCTGTCCAGCCATTGTGCATGAGCAGTCCTGGCTCCATGAATGGGCTGTGTGTTTGTATAAAATGAAACAGTTTCAGTTTTCACGTCCTTAACTCTCATAAATGATGCTTCACTATGGTTGTAGTTTTCTGTTAAATTCCTAGAATATACAAAACCAACTCAAAGAAATACCAGTTCTCTGAACAGGCAGTTTCATACCAGGTATATTCTGAAGAAACTCTTATTACAGAATCACAGAACGGGTTGGGTTAGAGGGGACCTTTAAATGTCATCTACTGAACCCTTCTCTGCCCACAGGTTGTACAGAGCCCCATCTAGCCTGACCTTGGAACGCTTCCAAGGATGGGGCATGTGCCACCTCTTTGGGCAACCTGTTCCAGTGTTTCACGTTCTTTCTTATCTAGTCTGGAACTACCCTTTTTTTAGTTTAAAACCATTACTGCTTGTCCTGTCACAACAGACCTTGCTGGAAATTATTATTCCTATTTTTCTGATAAGCCTTTTTTAAGTACTGGAAGGCCACAATGAGGTCTCCCAAAGCCTTCTCTTCTCCAGGCTGAATAGCCTCAACACTTCTAGCCTGTTCTTGTACCAGAGGTGCCCCATCCCTCTGATCATTGTTGTGGTGCTCTTTTGGAGCTGCTCCAATAGGTCTATGTCCTTCTTGTGCTGAGGATACAAGAATGTGTCCAGAGTTGGACATAGTACTCCAGGTGAGGTCTCATGAAAGCAGAGCAGAATCATCTCTCTTGGTGTACTGGTTACGCTTCTTTTAATCAGCCCAGAAGGATAATGGTTTCTTTGACCTTCCTTTTCTGGCTGCCATACCTGTAGAAGCCCTTCTTGTTATTCTTCACATCCTTTGCCAAGTTCAGTTCTAGTTGTACCTTAGCCTTACGGACTTTGTCTCCATATAACTGTCCCTATACTCTTCCCAACTGTCTCTGTAAAATTCTCAGGATACCTGTCCCACCTTCCACTGCCTGTGCAGTTGCTTCTTGCCCTTTAGTTTGACCAGCTATGCTGGTCTCTTGCCTTTCTTGCCTGTTTCTTACACCTGAACATCAATGGCTGTTGTGTCCTATGGAAAGTACCCTTGAAGATCTGTCAGCTCTTCTGCTCCCTTGACCATAAGGATCATTTCCTGGGGAGTCTGGTTGACTAACTCCTTGGAGAGCTGGCATTTTGCTTTCCTAAAATTCATGGTCCTGAGTTTACATTTTGCCTGGTCCATGTCCCTAAGGACTCTGAACTCCACCAGCATGTGATCACTGCAACCCAGGCTTCTTCCAGTCTTGTTACCAGTTAGCCCAGTGGCATTGGTGACTAATATTAAGTGTTACTAGAATGATACCTAAGCACAGTATTTGCAGAGCAATAATGTTAAAGGTACTTGGGGTAGATGTCTTGTGCTCAACCAAGGCACAGAAATCATGTCACATAAAAGACTAATGGAGATAAATATATATTCTCGCCTTAATTTGTATATCAAATATGAGAAGGCTTTCCTCCATCGGTTTTTAAGCACCATCTCATTAAGTATTTACACTTTAAAGTTTGCTACAAAGGAGCTATGCAAACTGCACTTCCCTGTCCCTGTAGATACTCACTGGAGAGTTGGCCAAATGGCAAGATTCTCTTTTTTGACTGGAAAACAGTAAATTAATATTAGATGAGTGTTTGTAATATCCTGTACTTAAGTTTTAAGCATCAGCTATTGTTCAGGGCTAGACAGCTCTGTAACGTAGCAGGAAAAGAGCGTAATGCAACCAAATATTTGGAAGCAGGAGGCAGATGAATTAGACTTGGAACAGCAGCGTTAAATTTTAATAGGAAGGATAACTAAGGTTTAAAGTCACTTCTGTAGATGTGTATGGCTTCATTTGTCACTTGCTTGAAGTCTTGAATGTGAACCCCTATGCTTTCTAAAGGATATACTGTCTTATGAAAATTATGCAGTTATCAAAATCGCTGGTTGAATTTCATTGTCTCTGAAAGGTGGGAAATAAGCCTGATGACCCAGACCTGGGTTCCTGTAAGGCAGAACAGGTGTGTTGCTGTGGGTGTTAGCTACAAGGGGAACTTCTACTGCTCACTAAGAATAATTAACTGTGCTGTACATAAGGCTTGCAGAAATAAGTTTGATCTTTCAGAAAGAGGGAAGAGAAGTTATTTGCTTGGCAAGCTCTTAGTAAGGCAGGCACCTGAACAGAAATTTTTTTTCTGTCTCCTACTGGAAGTAAATGTTGTTAGACCAGAGAAAGGTAGAAATACTGCAGCTCAGGGTTCCTTCATTTTGCATTTAGATACCAGGTTGTTCACATGAGTACCACATTGACTAACACCAATCCCTGCAGTGAGAGTCAAATGCTTGCACTGTGCTGGAAGCCTCCAGATGGTGAAGCAACATTTTGAAAGGATCTGTCTTTGGGGATAAAATGGAAAGGCTACTTCCAAATCACAGATTGGGCAGTGTTCTGGTGGCTGCAGCAGGACAGGTGATTCTGCAGAAATGGGATCTGTGATTCTCCGGGACCCTCTGCAGGAAACCCGCCCAGCCTGACCTTTCACTGCTCTCAGTTGTGGTGGCTGGTGTTCCTGGGGCTGGAGTGTGCTTTCTCCCTTTGAGTTGTGCTTGAGTTTGGCTGTTTTGTTGCCCTGGAGACAGAAGAGTATGGTATGCTTTCCCCCTGACCAGAAATAGTTTCCTGTACCTTGTGACCAGAGCACTCTACTTGTCTTCTGGTCTGCAGCCAGGCTGTGTGGTGCTGGAGGGATGGGGTGTGGGGTGATGACCTCTCGTCACAAGTTCTGGTATGGCTGCTGCCCATGATCACTAGCTGCCCTACTCACTCTCCTCCCTCTGCATGGTGGTGTAGTATTTCAAGGGAGCAATTGCTCTTGATTTACATCTCCCATGGCATTTGATGGTTATGTCATTTTGTTTGAGCCTTGGTCCTGTCAGCTGTCTGTCCTGGCTGTAAGGACTCAGTGGCTGAGTAGCACGTGGTGATCTCTTACCTCTCCTTCCCCCTTTGCTCAGCTGTTTTTGCTGTCTGCTTCCCCTATGTCCTTGTACTTGGGAACAGATTCTCTTCAAATGTAACTGTGCACGAGGGCAATGTGATCTGGGTGGATGAAGGATCCCCTCCTGTAAGAGTTCCAAGTAGAGCTGGGAGGGTAAGTGGGGAATTTTCAAGACCTAATCATGCGAGTAGGCCATGGGTAATTTGTCTTAAACTGTTGTCCTACTATGAGAATCTGGCCCAACTACAGAGTATGCAGTGTTCTCTGTTACCTTGCAACTGTGTTTTGCAAAACTTTGAGAGATGCTGCTAAAAAAGAAGCCAAGACAGCCCCCACCCTTCTCCAGCAATGCAGGTGAGGTGAGAAAGCGCTTGCACTGCACCGAGCCTTGGGGAGTGTGGGAGCTCTCCAGGCTTTCTTACTGCCTGCTGCTTTATTGGAGAGTGATTCTGGCACAGAACTGCAAAATATATGCAGCCATAACAGTAATTTCCAGGACTGAGAAGGAAGACGAGATGAAAGGAGTAAATACCTTCCTCCATCTTTGAGCAGTAGCAGATGAGGATGTAAGCACACCTCAAGTCCATGAAGTATTAATTGGGACGTTTTCTGCAGTTCAGCAGTGGGAATGAAGACAGTGCAGTGATCTGAACTACTGTTCCCGTCCTGGGAGAGAAAAGTGTTCTGAGCTGAGCTTCATCTCTGTGTTCCACTTACAGGGAGAACAGTTACCCAAAGCCTGCCTTTACAAAAGGTAGGGAAGGGGAGACAGTGTAGAGGCTGTGGTGGTGCATAGGCTATTCTCAGGCAGAGCACTGCAGTGTGGTTTGTTGAAATGGGTCTCTAGTGGGTTTTCTATAAATTGGAGAATGCTGCATTCCTACCAGTCATCTGCTGCGTAGCCCAGACACCCAAGGGTCCTGCTTACTCCTGTGGAGAAGTGTGTGTGTCACAAAGGATACAGAGGAGGTGTGTTTTCAGTCTTTTGTGCTGAAGATAAATGGTGGGAGCAGGGAGGAACTGCTGCTTCCCCTTGCAGTGTTCTTTTGATAACTGTGCTGGAGAGGAAAGGTAGTTCTTGTTTCTCACCACTTTATAGGCATCTGCATCTCCAAAGGTCTGGAGTTTAGCAGTTGCCAGAGCTGCCTGCAAGATTTGCTTCCCTCATAACATTTCTGTGAATCTGTGCAGGTCCAACGTGTTTTTCTTGAGAGGATGGGGGCTTTGTAGTGAAAAGTTCAGGACTCGGTCGTTGCTGCAATGAGTAAATCTGTCTGAACCTCAGCGGCTAAAAGGCTCCCTTCTTTTTGCCAGAGAAGAGCAGAGTTGCACTAGCTCTCTCTCCTTTCCTTGCACTCATACACGTTACATTTCTAGGAAGGAGAAAATATTTTTACTCTCCTTGATATATTTTTTTTTTTAATCCAGATGACATTCATGCTCAAACTGATGTTGCCTTTGGGTTGGAATAAGCAGACTTAGCATTTGGGCAGAATTTCTTGCCTGGAGATCTCAGAGTGCTTGATCAGCATTTCCCCAGCGAGTCTGTCCATGGGTAGTGAAGTATGGTTAACATTTACAGTTCATTGGAGCTGGCAGAGTTCCCTGCTTCTTGTGATGGCTGTTCACTAGCAGGAGCTGTGTTATTGTCCTCTGCTTATCTTTCCCGGTGTGTCTTGGCAGAAGCAGGTCCTTTCCCCGTTTCACATAGGCTATTTCTTTAGAGACTTTTCTTGTACAGCTTTAGAGAGAGAGAGGAATAAATATCTGAAGGGGTATCACTGAAAGTGGCTTTGCCTATTTCTGAGGCTGATAGAAGTGCAGTGTCTGCTGTTACTCACTTTGAATCCACAAGGAAGGAATACCGGTTTGGTGCCAGCTCTGTAGCAGGAGTGGAGGTCCTTCTGCAGCCTTGGCTGCATAGCCCTCACTTGAAGCAGCTGTAAGACACTTGAGTTCCAGCAATTTTCAACTTTCTGGATGCCTAATGGGTCACTGTGTTCCTTTCTCTGTTGAATATGAACAAGAGCTTAGTTCATAGTTGTGGTGCTTAACACCTTGTTTCTTTTTCAGATCACCAGAAACTGGAACGTGAAGCTCGAATCTGCCGACTTCTGAAGCATCCAAATATTGGTAAAAACCTCCTTGGGCTCACGGGGATGGGAGTGTGAGACAGGAGCAATGTTTCTCATCTAATATACTGTAAAAGAGAGCAGATATGTTCTGAATGTTCACAGCAATTCATCAGAGTTGCCTGTTGGTATCTTTTTGAAAGATTCTGCATCTTGGCCCTGATGCTCACATGTGCTCTGTTTCTGTCTGCTAACCCTTGCAGAGCTGTCCCTGCTCATTGGGTGATGTATGATTATTATCTTCTCATCTGTTATTCTGCAATGGAACTGAGCTGTTGTGTTTGGCTTTGCCATACCTGTCTTGTGTTTCTTCTTCTTGGCACTTTTTGACCTATCTGTTTAAATGCTGTGTTCAGTGATATGCCCAAAATTCAAGGAGGGTGGGATAACATGTCAGCTCTTTCCATTACTGTGCCACTTACTCAAAAACTAGGGACTAAAATCTATTGCCCATTTTGACGGTACTCCAAAGAATAATGGGAGTAGTTTTGTCTAGAAATACAGAAAGAAACAACCTGAAACCAAAACGACATTATTTACTGAATTGTAGAAAGAGGACGTGGATATTTATCTAGTTCCAAAGCACCAGGGAAGCTTGTTCCTCGTTTCACATTGCTGGAACTTGCTTAAAGCAAAAATTTGGACCATTAATAATCCCCTCTTTAGAATCTTTAAATAAATAAAGCCTCCAGGGTTCTAATTGCAGTCTCATTTATTTTTTTCAAGAAAATGTTAAGAAATACCTAACAGCCACCTTCAGCCAAGCCATTGGTATATAGCCCTGACTGGGAAACCTATGATATAGTACAGGTAACATTTTAAGGGCTTCTGTCTGGTCTCCTGACTTTCAGCTTCGGAATCATTTGCTCCTAACCTGAGAAGATCTAGGAGAGGAAATGTATCTTACAGCATACCTTATGGACTGGTGTCTGTAACCTGTTGTGTATGTGATGAAGCGGCAATTTCCACAAGCTCAGAACCTCACAAAAACAAAGCACTTTAGTAGCACCTTTTCATCAGAAGGAGCTTTGTTGTATCTGAGTAAGATTGTGGAGTTAGGGAATAAGGAAAGGAGCAGTGGTTACCTTCTACAGTAAGTTGCATTGATGAATGTATTGGCTGGTAAATTTATTGCTTGGCAGTAGTCGGAATGTCTAAAAGTCATATTAGCTGATTATTGAGCTTCATTTGCCTCATAAGCCTTGCTGCACTTAGTCGACTAGGTGATGTCACTGTGTTTCTAACTTTAACTTCACTCTCATCCTCTTTCTTTGTTATCATTACTTAATTTTTTTTGCCAGACTTCCGAAAGAGTAAATCTTATACACAAGAGGAAAACCCCTTTTATGAGTAAACTGAACTGAAAGCAAAAGCCTATTACATAGCTGGTTCCATTCTCTGCCTTCTTTCTCATCTGTTATGAGAGGCAATGCTTGTCTCCTCTTGTATTGTGGTTTGGAAAAGATGGTTCAGGAGAATTTCAGTGGAATTTCTTCCATTTTTTATAGAATATTTCTTGTCTTGCTAGAAGGGGCTTTTTTTTGGCCTTAAGATAAAGGAGCTAGTCATTCTAAAATCGATGTGTGGCCACAACTAGCAATGAAGGAGCGATGTTTTATGCCTATAACACAGAATCAAATTGTGTTGAATAAGAACCTGGGAAATTGGATGGTCCATTCAGCAGTCTTGTGAAAACCTCTTATATCTAGCTGGTTCCAGGCATGTTTATTCTTAAAAACCTTTAATGCTTGCACAGCCCCTAGTGACAATCTTTCAAATGCTTACTTTTTGTGTCAGTTAGATATTAGAAAAAACCATACTTTGCTGCTGTCTTAGCTTGTTGTTTCTAGTTCTATTTGGAGTATATGTGGAAAATAGTTTTTCTTTCTTGTAACTATATTTTACATATTTGAAGACTATTATCATGTCTCTTTTTAGTCCTCTTTTTCTTCAGACTAAACAAACCCAGTTCTTTCAATCTTTTCTCATACGTCATGTTTTGTAAAACTCCAGGGTTTTTTTCCCTTCTTCCTCTCCCTTGACTGTCTCCATTTGCTTCATATCTTTCTAGAGACGTGATGCCTGAAAACTAGACAAAAAAACTCTATCTAAGGCTATGTCAGCACTGACTAGAAGGGGAAGAATTGCTTCACCTTTCCTACCATAGGTATCCTGAAACAGATGCATTTTTTTCAGGACCTATTTCATAACCCGTGAAGCTTGCCATTTAAACATACTATTGATGCATATTTGTTTTCTGACGCAGTACTGCGCTAGTCTACTTTGTGTCAAACAATTTTGCTGTCTTATGTAGAGGAGGATTCCTATTGAAGTGTACATTTGTCATTAAAACAAGTAGAAGAAATGATCTCTGTGGGTTCCCCCAACATTTTTCAGTACTTTGGATTTGTCTTTTGATAGTATAATAGGGTTGCATCTCCCCTCATGGTAACGTGATCTTTAATAACAAAACCATACATTGCATCAAGTAGGTAATTAATAGGACTGCTGAACTATGGACAAACTCCTGAAGGTATCCCCCGGTACGTTGTTCCAGCTTGACAATGATCAATTTGGAGTATGTTTTTTCAGTTAATTGTATACACCGTTATAAGCCAGTTCAGAATGCGGATGTTTTTCTAAATTGCCTAGGGACATAGAATGTATATAGCTGCCTTACTGAAGTCCAAGTGCTGTATTCATTACTGCTTCTGTATTCCTTGGGCTTGTTATGTTGTCATAGAAAGGAAACATGTTGTTCTGACCTGGTAGTAGGTTTTTTCCATTAGATGTGTGTTAGCAGTTAGTAATCCCCTGGTTGCTGCAGTTCTTTGCTGTGAACTCCTCTTCATGAGTGCTCGGTGTGCTGCCTCAGTGCAGACTGTGCTAAGAACACTGCACCAGTCCTGAGGAATTCTGCAGATTTAGCACTTGGTTTAATTTCCCCATTATGTTGTTACTGCATTTGTTGCAAACCATGGTGTAGCATGCCCTTGTCTTCTACAATAAATTGAGTCTCTAGTGAGTCTGGTGCAGAAGATTGAAGGTTGGGACTCTGTGAGGTGAACTGCTTTGCACTTCAACCTGGCTATACACAGGGTATAAACAAACCTCTTGTTGAATTTGTGGTTCTTAGCTATTTGCTACCAAGACAATTGATTCTGCTATGGCGGTTCTGGGGTGTAATACACTGACCGTAACGCTGCTACTCCAATAAAATAAGGTTACTCTAGGTACAAAATAATGGTAGTATTTCTATTTGCTTTTTCTGAAAGAACTGCTTTCTGAGTTTCTTTACATAACTTTGTCACATCTCAGCTCTAATTATAGGCTTTTGGTCTGTAATTGAATGTTTTTTGAGTCCTTAGATACACGTTATGGTCAAGATAATCACAGTGGGGTAATCTTTCTAAGAGCTTAGAGTAGCAGTAAGATTTAAGATTTTTATCTGGATAGAAGAAAGTTGACTTGAGGCAGTTTTCTGATCCAGCTCCAGCTCATGATGTGTACGTATGGTTGTTGCCAACCATACATGTGAACATGCCACTGTTGCTGGTCACCTCAGACATCATTTCAGTAGATGAAGGACTTTTTTCCATACTTTTTTTTTTTCCTCTTGACAACTTTCTAGAGTGTTTTGCATTCTGTTCCAGAGAAACCATTTGTCCGTCATGCTTACCAAATGCAGGAGAATTGGATAGAGATCAGTCTGTTCACTGCACCCTGTTTGAACATCAAAACAGATGCACTCATTTCTGAGGAGGATACGGGAGTGTTAAAGAAGCAGAAGGCAATATCATTAAAACCCTGCTGTCCGTAAAGAGATAAAGTGCCTGTGGAAGTTGGCAAGAATCACAGCTCTATGGGGATTTCAACTTCTTGAACAACTTGCTGTTCCAGTGATTCACTTATCTGTAAATCTTGTGGGTGTTTGACAAGGGTGTATTTGGGAATGTGTAGAAGAGAATGATACGGCTCTCTTCTCCCTCCGTTCCTTGCTTTGACAGAAAAACACAGGTTGCTGCCCATTCTCATAGCCCTGACCCTTCACTTGCTGACACTTTCCTGGTTGTGGAAGCTTGTGCAATGGTTAAGATAAAATAAACTGCACCATTGCCTTGTTTGTTACTTGCTTACTGGACCAGCTCTTTTGTGTCTTCTGCTTAGCTGTAGTTAGTCTGTGTATTTGATTTTTTTTTTTTAAGACCTGTGATTCATTAACTATGTAGGGATTCTTCTGTGGAGAATTCAGGGTTTCTTCAAGCTTTCTGCTATCCATCATGTATTAAGGCAGTGACAGAACTGAGAACTCCATGGGTGACACTGTCATGGGCG
>VZRI01010576.1:179501-202376 GCA_013397515.1 Upupa epops | reverse complement strand
CCTTCCACCCTGAACCATTCTATTATTCTCCCTTGAGACCCATGAGCTGGAAATGTCCCCAAGGTCAAGCCTCAGCTCTGCTCAACCAGCAAGAGATGCCCGGTCCATCACTACTGTGATGAATTAGCACTGGTGTGGACCCCACCTTGTGTTCACTGACACTCCCCCAGGAAAGCTCCCAGTCCCAGCATGTTGCCCAGCTTCTAGCCATGACCCAGAGCAATGCCACAGTACTCTGCTCCAAGCCAGCCCCCAGGAAGCCAACCTGCTGCTGGTTCAGGGCTGCTGTAGAGGACGCGGGCTCAGGCGAGCGTGGGATCTTTAAGCAGCAAACCACAAAGCTGAACCTGTACCTCAGGGCCAGTGTTCCCCAAACACTGAGTCACAGCAGCGGGTGGAACAAACGCATGACGGTTAGTCAGACAGGAAGATGGCCATTGCTTAAGGTACCTTTGATGGAACGGCTGGCCCTCCTTCAGCATCCTCTGGCCTCAGCCAGATATATGAGCTGGCCTTCGCTTATATAACTGCAGAAAGTATTTATAACATCAAATATTCACAACTCCCTTGCCTTTCGACCATGTTTACGCAAATACAGTTCACACGCCGCTAACACATGAAGTCTGAAGCGTCTGCGTTCAGGACACTGCGAGGGGTTTTGAGACCAGGCTTTCCAACTGCAGAAAGCTCGGGTTTTTATAGGACAGGAGTTCTTCACCTCCTCTTGTTTTGCAGTTAAAAAGATTTACGTCTAAGTTCTCAGAAAATTCATTCCAGATTTCATTCCGAACTCTGAATTTGAGAGGAACTCCCTGTGATTACGATGGAAAGACTGAGACAGGCTGGATGGTCAGAGGGAGCGGCGCAAGCAGACCTGAGATGATCTACCTCTGCTGCTCAGTGCTGCAAGTTGTCTCTGTTTAGGAGCTCCACAGCAGCTGAAACACCAACTGTGGGAGCACCGCAGACCAGTGCCCCCTCTCCAATTCAGTAATTATCTCCTATGCTTCCATGAATGTAGTTGCTGTTGGTTGTTATTCCTGCTGGTCTAAAATGGTTAACCATCCCTAAATCTTCAGGAAGGCTGCCTGCAATCCATACTTCCTCAAGAAAATAATCTGGAGGAGAGAAATAGATCTGTAAGTCATCAGCACACAAACAGTCGGCTGATTACTGGTATCTCCACACAAAGGATGAAAAACAAAGTTTACTGAAGACTTTCAGAAGGTGAAGATGCCAAGAGGACTATGAGGAGGACCCTCTTGAAAGACACACAGGAAGGTCATGAAAGAATGGCTTCTGAGGAGCCTAAAGTCCAAATGACAGGTTAAAAAACACCTAGAGAAGAACTGATGGAGAACAGTTTGGAAACAGTATGTTTGGTGTGCTTTGGGATGAGAGGGAGTGTTCAAATACAAAGGATAGCAGTCGGAGATAAGTCCCATGCTAATTCTCTTGAAAATATTGAGGAAAGTCCACTTCAGTGGCAAACAGAGCAAAATCTGACCAAGAGACTCTGACGCCACAAGGCAGGGCAGCTTCTTGGAGAAGTCAAGTCATAGAATCATAGAATCCTTAGGGATTGGAAGGGACCTCAAAAGATCATCCAGTCCAATCCCCCTGCCACAGCAGGATCACCCAGATCAAGTCACACAGGAACACATTCAGGCGGGTCTGGAACGTCTCCAGAGAAGGAGATTCCACAACCCCCCCTGGGCAGCCTGTTCCAGTGCTCCGGTACCTTCACTGGGAAGAAGTTCCTGCTGATATTGATATGGAACCTCCTGTGTTCCAGCTTGCTCCCATTGCCCCTTGTCCTGTCACCAGATGACCTTGGGAAGAGCCTGGCTCCATCCTCCTGACACCCATCCCTCACATCTTTATAGACATGAATGGGGTCATGCCTCAGCCTCTTCTTCTCCAAGCTCAAGAGACCCAGCTCCCTCAGCCTTTCCTCATAAAAGAGCTGTTCCTCTTCCTTCATCATCTTCGTTGCTCTATGCTGGACACCCTCTATGTCCATCTTGAACTGAGGGGCCCAGAACTGGACACAGTACTCCAGATGCGGTCTCACTAGTGCAGAGTAGAGGGGGAAAAGAACCTCTCTTGATCTGCTAGCCAGCCCTCTTCTGATCCCCCCCAAGATGCTGTTGGCCCTCTTGGCCACAAGAGCACATTTCTGGCTCACAGTCACCCTGCTGGCCACTAGGACCCTCAAGTCAAACTCAAGGAATCAATTTGATTCAGGAGGAGAATCAGAGCATGAAAGGGTCTGTAGGGAAAAATCGACGTGGCATTTCTGCACCATGGGAGGAGGAAGCCTGGGGGGAGCAGGGCCTGCATGCTGACCTGAGTTTGAGGTCAAGATGACAGGAGATTACTAGCAAGATTCAGTGCAAGGGATGGAGTCTGTCTTCTTGGAGACAGTCCCCTCTCTTGGGTAAAGACCTCTCTCCACCCCTGGTAACCCTTTGGTCCATAAAGCTCAGGGATCTCTCTCAAATTGCTATTCATCCTTCCAAGTTTTTCTTTCACATCTACTCAGGTTCTCTCGTAGCCTCTTGTGAGAGGTTTTGTCAAAAGCCCACATACTCATGACCTGCTCAGTCCTGACTGTCTCCTGCACTAGACAATGACGTACATTGTGTGTGCTACACCACACTTGATGATGTGGAGGAGCCCACTGTTTCCAGAGAACAGTGTCTGCCACCCGCCCGCCTGAGCTCATTAAAACTAAACCCAAGGACAGTCTTGAACCGAAGTCTTCAGTCTGTGCCAGAACCTCAAAGACGTTTAGATTCAGCTTCAAACTTCACAGCTCTGACACCAGAGCCAAGACAACACCCCTTTTCCCCTGCACCTCCGTGGCAAAACCCTGATCCAACATTTCCAGATGGTGCCACCTCTTGCATCCCTGTCTGGATGCAAATCCTGAGACTGGAGCTAAATGAAAGCCTTTGATGGAACCAGTCACCCTGATTACCCTTCCATGCAGCTCCTTGCAAGGTGCTGGGAGGGGTCTGAGGAGAACATGGGTAGCTGAAGCACTTGCAGTTGTAAGACGATTGTCAAGCTGAACCTTGGAAGTGATTTCTGGAAGGCGAAGGAATACATTTCATGGGGATTTGCCTTCCTCAACCAGCAACTGTGGCAACGTGCTATTGAAACAACACTCCCCAAACTCGTTGAGGGAGGGGAACCTGGCAAAAAAGAGCTTTAACACAGGTCTTTAACGGCGGTGTAAAGCTCTCAAGGTTTGAACATCACGCGCTTGTGAAAGCAGAAGGTCTAGGTCTGCTGTGCAGGTGTCAGCAGTCATTATTTCCAGTTCCTTATTGAGAAACACTTTAGATGTTTTGACTGCAGAGGATAGAGAGCTTTGCCAGAAAACTCTGACATGGAAGAGGTGGAGGGAGAGGCAGGGAAAAAGAGACAAAAATAGGAGGAAACGCACAATACATGGACGTTCTAGTGAAGCAGTGGCCATTTGGCTCTTTTGTAGCCTCCCAGAGCTGATGACCTTAAGAGTCTGCTTGAAATTCACCACCGCCGAGGAGAACCTTGCCTCCAGCAGTTACACAGCCGTGGTTTACACTGATAATCACCCTCACACTTGCAGCTGGGTTTGGAAGTGCCCGCTCAGCTCTGGAGTCGCTCAAATCTGGGGTCTCAGCTCTAAAGTCATGGAGACCCCTGGTTTATTTGTTTGCCATTAAATGCTACAAAGTGGAGTTCAGTTTCCAGAACTCAGGAAAATACTCCAAGGGAAGCTAAATGAAAATCTAACCCCCCCACTCCAGGGCCTGCAGTGATGATGAACTTGCCACTCTCCCCAGGTTCTCCATCTCAGAGCTAGAAGTTTCTCCTGAAAACCTGGAAGAGCCTTGGTGGGATATAACCCCACCACCTTATCCACACGGATACATGGAATGGGCACTCACTTTCCTCACAGCAGCAGCTCTTGGTGCTCCCAAAGCCTGTCGTCATTAAACATCTGCTTCTTTTTGCAGAGTCAACCAAGAGAGAGGGAAATCAACAGTGCTGAGAGCCCACGAGTGGGGCAGTTTGCTTACCCAGGTGACTAAGGGCTTCTTTATCCCATGGCCAAGTGGCAGCACCAGCCAACTCTTCCCTCACTGAGCTGGCGAAGTAAACGTTGAGGAAGTGGGTACTGTTCAGCTGCAGAGCCTCCTTCAGCTCCTTCACGCTCATGTATGCCCTGCAAGGACAAGGGAGAGGAGACAGTCAGCATAGACTTCATCAGAGCACAGGGGTATTATCACTTCCACCAACAGACCTGTTAACCCTGTGGGGTGAGGCAGCATTAGGACAGGCAGCCCTAGAAGACACTCTTGAAGTCTTCAAGATCTGCCCCACAGTTTGTGAAGCCATTAAAGAGATCCTAAACAGGGTAAAAGCTCATGGAAGGGCTTCAAATACATTGCTGCGGAGCGATGATGGAAACGCACCATCGTGGAAATACGCCCTAGGAATGACTAAACCTGCAGGAGAAGGCCAACAGCAACATTAAGGTGGTGGAAAGCATTTCACTGACTCTCAGGCTTCCAGGAGCAACTGGCACCTTTGAGCTGCACGGAGAGATGATGAAGGGAATGCGGTGGTTTTGGATTAGCCGTGATGGCACACCAGCTTCATCCGAACAAGCTGCTGCTCTAGAAGCGGTGCCCATCGGGGCGTTCCTCGCCGCATTGAGTTACGGAAGGAAGGACAAAAGGCTTTTGGGAAGGAGCAAGGAAGGAGCAAGGGCAGAGTGAAAGAGGCATGTTCTCATTGAGATGAGAAGTGAGAAGGGAAACCAGTGAGAGATATGCAAATACATTGTGTGCCATGGCAGGATCCCCAGTGAAGTTATTATACCAACAGACTGGTTCATAAAGACAGAGGTTGCTAGAGCAAATGGAAGAGAAGGAGGAGAAAGAGGTAGAAACCATAGAGGAAAGGGATTTCAGCAGGGAACAAGAGCAGGAGAAAAAGTAGTAGAGTAGTCATGGAGATCAGCTCTATAAACCCAAGGGCAGCCACCTCCCTGGATCTGAAACAGCACAGACGTTCAGAAACCATTGCTGACTTGGGAAGTGAGAGATAATCAGGATCTGCTGACTGCCTCTTTCCTATCAGTCAGCCCCAGTAGGCCAGCCTGGGCTGGAGACAGCTCACACACCTTCCCAGCAGCACAACTTCTCCAAAACTTCAGTTCCTTCAGAAAAACTTGGCTGGGCTCAATGGCATCATTTAATGGTGAGATGAGATGACCAGCTTGTCTTCACCAGGCCCAGCGATCTCCCACCACAGAGCAGCATTCCCAGAACACTTTCCCCAGCCACATCAGCTTGCGGAGAGAAAACTCTCCCAACCGGAAACGGCAAATTAGGAGAACATGATCTCTTCTCTGTGATGTCTCGCCTGAGCATCCCAGACACGCGCCACGCTGACGCCATCCCTTCAACCCAACCAAGACGGGAGCAGGCCAGGAGGAATAGATAGGGAGAAGAATAAATAAACCTGAAGGACATATTTGTGGCATGAGTCGGAAGGAAGAGAAGCAAAAAACTTCATAGAAATAGAGCGCAAAGCAGGGGGAAGGAAGAGAAAAAGTCTCCTTCGTGAACCGGAGCCGCTCGGGGGACACAGACTTAAAAATAATGTTGATTCCTGAACTATGGTATCTTGGAAAAATAGCCCCAAACGCTTCCAGACTGTCCAAATTCCGAGAGCTGACGTCAGCTCTATTCAAAGGGATATTCCCGCCGTCCCTCTTCTGGAGACATGATGTTTTTCTGGCTGTCGCCTGCCATTCCCTTGACACTAGAAACATTTTTTTTGTCAACCCTCAATTATAAATAACTGTAGTTTCCTCCATTGAGAGACTTGGATGGTTCAGGGCCATGTCACGGGCTGGGGGAGTCGTTCCAGTACTGCTCGGATGGAGAATCAGAGGGAAGGGTCCCGATTTCACCCGCTATGGCATGGAGAGCACAAGTATCCTCCTGCTGACCTCCCCAAAGACATGACCAAGACCTGAACAGCTCTACAATGGGCAATTCCCATTCTCCTCGATCCACTGGCATCCTTGGCTTAGACAAGGAGCGTGTAACTGGCGTCTTCGCCCGTCACTTACTGCCAAGGTCATGCTCTCCCTCTTCTTCAGCGCTTCTGGGATTTTCCCAGGGGGATGGCAGAGCAGCCCTTGGTCTCCACAAACAGGCCAAGTGACTGCCCTCTCCTCTGCTTCCCAAATAGCTTCTCAAAAGCTACAAGACCAGAGGATTCCAAAGCAGATGGTATTTAAAGCAGGGTGGGCACTGCAAGCCAACACACAAACACAAGGAAGGTCAGAAGAACGCATGAAGGCACTGCTATCAGCTAAGAGGCAAAAACACTTCACCCCGAAGAACTGGGCAGAGGAGACAAGAGAGACAGAGAAGGTTTTTCAGCTTTTCCAGATTCAAAGCCAGTGTTTTTCCAAAAGCAAGCAAATCCCACTGGTGAGCAGCTAGAGGGTCTCCCTCATGACGGTGCTGACCCACTGTTGACTTCAAGTTCTGCTTGTGCTGTCAGTGCCTTGGCTGTGGTGTTTTCCACGCCTGCCCGAGAGGTGTGTGATGCTCTCATCTCTTGTGTGCCCAAACACTCTCTGGCTGCAACCCAACACCTAGTGAAGCTGATGAGAGTTCTGGGGACAACAGAGGATGTTACTCTAGTGGCGTAGCATCTCCTGTGATCCCAGGGGAATATTTGACTGTTCCTCAGCCTTCCTTTCACCTCTTGAATGTGTTTTGCACCTAGTTGTGTTAGCAGAGCCTGTCTAGATGAGAGTTAATTGCATGCTGATGCCTTGTCAAGGTGTCATCATGCTGTCAGTGATGACTGAGGCATGCCAGCATAGTGCTGGACTGTAGTCAGAGCTCCCGGACCATGCTCACGAGGATGCATGTAAGGCAGATCAATAGGAGAACTTAATCTTTGATATAAACATGCAGCACACCTCCCTCCACCCCCCGAGTTGCTTTAACACCAGAAACTTCAGGGCAGTTAACCGCAGAGTATGGGGCAGCTGCCAGTTACAAGAGTCTTGAGGCAGACAGAGTAATCCCTCCAGGCTTGTGTGCTGTGCCAAAAGGGCATCATGTCCTGTGCCCTCCTGGCACTGAGCTTTGTCTGTGGCAGGACAGTGGTGATGCAAAGCTGAGCATCAGCTGGGAATTTGCAGAATCACAGCCTGTTAGGGATTGGAAGGGACCTCGAATGATCATCTAGTCCAATCCCCCTGCCAGAGCAGGATCCCCTGTCCATGTGCTGAGAAAACAGATGAGAGCTCATGAATTCCAGCAAGGAGGATTCATCTACACAAGCAAGAACCGCTCCCTCAAGAGTCACCATGGAGAGGAATCCTTTGGCAGGGGTGCACTGGAAGATGCTCCCTTTGGCTCATTGTCTGGAGGAGCACCTCTCCTCTGTGATACAGAGAGTGCAGAGTGTCTGCTCTCTGCAAATGCTGATGCCACTGCATTCAGCAGCACCTGTCCCCACGGCTGGAGCTGTGGCTCTGAGGCTTCTGGCAGGTACCTCAACAGCACAGTGGCTGTGTGGTGTCAGCACAACAAAAGTGCTGGTGTAGGCTGGTGCTCGTTCCTGGGAAGTCTGAGGGATTCCTTGTTAAGCAGAGGTTTGGGGGGAAAAAAGGAATCTCCCAGCTTGTTGGGAGTAGGACGAGGAATTTCCTTGTGGTGGGTGAAGGACGTGAAAGCAGCACTAGGAATCGCTCATGACTTCACTAGGCTGGATGGCGAGCTGGAGCTGGCTGGGTCTCAAGTATTCCCTAGCTATCCATGGAGGGTACTTGGCCATCGTTCACCCAACCCCACTCCCACATGCCCTCTGAAACATCTGTAGGGAAAAGACTCTATTTTTGAGTTGCAGTGGGATTCCTGTGGCATTAGACGCTGCACCCTTCACACTACCCAGAGAATTCAGTTTGATGGTACTGCATAAGGTGTGTTCCATCTGGCAGGGCTATCTTTTGCATTTCTATGGCACTGGCCACTTTCCTGGCCCCAAGGCTTCCTGTTATGATAAGGCTGAGACTATAAAGTGCAGCTCTTGCTCCTCTTCACCCACCTTAACCCACATCAGGCTTGTGTTAGAGCTTGATCATCCATTCCAGTGCCCCAGAAATCAGCAGATCCTCCTCTCTCCTACCTCTGCATCAGCAGTGGTGCTGCCTGGACAAGCACTAACATCTCTGTCTCTTCAGAGTATGTAAAATCATCTGCTCTGACCAAGCCAGCCCAGAGCTTAGATCTATCTGTACAAAGAACTATGTCTACCCTGTGGGCTAGGACAAAATTCACCAGGGAAAAGCATGAGTAATCCCCTCTGTAGCCCTCAGAATTCTCTCGTGAGCTTCACTGGGTGTTGGGCTGCAGCCAAGGAGCATTTGGGTACCCAAGGGATTGAGGGCATCCCACACCTCTTGGACTTGCCTGGGAAAAACCACTGCTGAGGCACTGACAACGTGAGCAGAACCTAGAGATCAGCCATCGCTGGCAACACCTCACAGGCAGTTTAAAACCTGCGCGAGTGGCTGGGCATCAGGATGTCAGAGGGTGACAGGGGAAAACATTCCTATACAAGGGCCTTGAGGATCAAGGTGTTGCCTTCTGCTTTAAGGATCCCTGTTGGATTTCAGGAGTAGCCCTCAATCTCCACTTGGGAGGTGGGTTTGGCTCTGGGACGGAAGCAGCAGCAGCAGCAGCTGTTGCAGGGTCAGAGAGCTGGCAAAGCTGCGGACAGCATCAGGAAGACAAGCTGCGGTTCCAGGCTGTGACCTTTCCCTCTGGATTTACTGGGGAAAGGGGGCAAGGCAGCTGCAGCTCACTCACGCTCAGCAGGCAAACTCCCAGTGACATCAGATGGCAGCACGCAACCTCTTGAGGTCAGATGTGGGCAAGACAGACAATAACATTAGCGTTAGAGCAGAAAGCCCTGCAGGGCAATTTGCCCTCGGATAGGCTGAAGAATAAATGCTGCTAACAATGGCACAGCCTCCCTGTTCCTGGAAGTGTTTGCTGAAAAGTTCTTGACTAACTCATCGCAGCACCAGCCAAAGGCAACGCTATTTTAGACCTGGGTCTGGTAAGCAGTGGAGAAGTTACGGAAGAGCTGAGGAGAGAAAGAAAACTTGGCCTGAACTAATGAAGAGCTGATTCAGATTAACCCCAATGGGCAGATGCTAAGCCCCGTGGTGCAGCCAACACACCAGAGGGAAGGGATCCGTCCAGAGAGACCTCAACAGGCTCAAGAGGTGGGTCCACGCCAACCTCATGAGGTTCAACAAGGCCAAATGCAAGGTCCTGCACTTGGGTCAGGGCAATGCCAAGCACATACACAGGGTGAGAATAGAGTGAGAATAGCTCTGAGGAGGAGGAGGACTCTCACTCAAAGTGAGAGCAACCCACATGTTCCTCTTCACTTGCCCCTAAGAAGGGGGGGACCAATTCACCACATCGTCTCCATGTTTCCAGCACAAATACCATCTAACATCTCCACGCTGCTGGAGCAGAAGGAGCATCTTAACATGGTGGCCTCATAGTGGAGACACCTAGACACAGCCCCACAGCACCATCTCCCACCAAGAGCGAGCTCAGAGCCGTGACAAGCAGGAAGATGAGTGCTGGGTCAGGATCAAGCACGCTCAGCGGAGAAATCCAGGGCTGTGGGAGAGAGCCAAGGGCTGCAGTGAAGCTGATTGAAGGAGGCATGAAGGGAGACAAACAAGGGAAGTGTGGCCTCCAGCTCAGCAGGGACTACCTGACCTCTCCTCCATGGGGACACAGCCGCTTGCGGCTGATGCCGGCAGCCAGCCCACGTCCCCAGGGCTGTTGCTGTCTGGCAGAGATGGCAAGTGGCAAAGCCCTAATGGGGAAGGACAGCTGGTTCACAGAGCTCCTCCCGAGCTGCTCTGTTGAGCCAAGATGTGGGAGTCAGGGCTGTTCCTTCATCCTTGGTGCGTGCCCTGGAAACGGGAGGATGCCCACAGAGGAGATGACAGTCACCCTGATGGCCTGCTGAGCCACCCTCTGTCAGGTGGACCTGGCAGAGTTGTAACTTCCATTGTCAGAGCTCAGCAGGAACACACATGGTCCCTTTGCTTTAGGACTACTGCAGCTCTCACCTCCCATGCATGAAAGCTACTACCAGCACTGCTGAGGACATTTACTCTACCCACCCCTTCTCCCCAACGTTGTCAAGCCCCTGACTGCCAACTTTCTACCTCTTGAGCTGCTTCTGACCCAGAGGAGACTAACAAGGCTCCCCTGCCATCCTACCACATTCACAACCCCGCAGCCTGCTTTAGAGTCCACCACAAGACCAGAAGCCCCAAAGGGCTTTCTTGTCAGGGCACAGACACCAGGACCTCATCTTTGCAAGGTCACCTTCCCAGCATCTTCCCTCATACCACCCTAGAGGTGTGACAGCCCAGTATAACTCAACACGGAGAGCCCTGTGCCACCAAGAACGGATGTTCAGATTCAGCATTTCTTTGACCCTAAAGCACCATCCTGTTCTGCCAACAACCAACCTCAAAAGTTCATACAGAACAAGCCACACGGTTCCCCAAAAGCTCCTACTGATGGCTAGCGTAGAGCATGTGTTACCACCACTGTTCACCCCATGAACCTTCCCTTTCCACCCCCCTCAGGGAGGACAAATGCATGCAAGTCCCATCAACTTCCTGGCTTGTGTGACAATTCTTGTGTTGCTTCAGCATAATGGGCCATCAACTTCCCCCTGGGATAAATCTGTCCTGGCTACTGCGTTTTAGTGCTCTGCATCTTGGGGGAATTGATAGCAGTTGGGGTTTATTTTAATGGGACTTGGTAGCTCTGATCAATCATAAAAGCTCTATTTCCTTGGAAATGGGTGTTTAATAGGGTTTTGAAAATGGAGGTTATTGACCCAGTGGGCCTTAATGGCTTCAAACCCATCTGATTGTAGTGTGAGAGAGTAAAGGCGTGTGATTTCCAAACACGTCCTGGAATAGGTAGTAAAAACTCTTTTAGATTGCAGGGACCTGGTCAATAGGGAGTTTCCATTTGCTTGCTTGGCCTTTCTATCAGCGTGAATCACGGCCGTCTTTTCCTCTGAGAGGTGAACCATCTCCTTGTGAGTGAGATCATCGTCAAACACACGACCCCTCTGAGACCCATCCCCGTACGGGGACATTCTTTCACAGAGGACACATGGACCATCTCTGATCCTCCGTGGACCATGGAGTCTGTTACTCCCAAGGATAGATGATCCTCAGGAGCTGAAAAGCCACACGGACCTCTAACTCCTGGGTTTACACTCAGTCCGTGTGCTCCCAGCTGATGAATCTACAGCAACATTCCCAAGCATAAATCTTGGGTTAACACATTCCAAAACCATCAGCAGGAATGAACTCCAAAGGAATGTGCTAATTACCAAGAAATAATCCCGGAAGAAATGAACACACACACACACACACACACAGCTCTTCAAGCTTTACAGAGGCTCAGCACAGGCTGGAGTCACTCCATACCCATCACAGGGGCAGCTCCCTTCTCCTGGCTGCCTACAGGAACACAGATACCAAAGCCTTTTATCTGTTTGAATCCAGTCTGTGGTTCAGCCATTGCAAAGAGGAGATGCCAAGCCATGCAGGTGCAGGACACGAGGCTGGGTACATGTCACCACTGTGAAATAAGCCAGGTGAAAAACAAGGATGTGAAAACTCACCAAATTCAAAGGGACATCTGTGGTCTCGCTCCCCTCTCACCATCCTCTTCAAAAACTCAACGAGGCAAGAATTAGAATCCAGAACCACAGCCTGTTGTTTCTTTTTATCAGTAGAATAAGCAAAGGAGGCAAATATTGCCATGGCCATCCTCAAGTAGGTTGACCTGCTGACAGCACTCATCCTGACTCTCTGAACCCCAAGAGGACACCAGAAAGGACCAGTGCTGATGGCCCAGTACAGACCATGGATACAGACCCCAAGGGACACCTGGGTGATAAGACCCTGCTGAGTTGGGCTTTGCACCCACACCCAGCACTGCCCCTCTGCTCTCCAGGGGCATGAAGGATGCTGAGACCATTAAAACCACTGAAAGCACACTACTGTCAGCCCCCCAGAGCACATGCTTGGCCACAGCTTCCTAGCAAGTCAAGGTCAGCGATATTAGGAAAAGGTTTTTCATTGAAAGAGTGATCCGATGTTGGAACAGGATGCCCACAGAGGTGGTCGGGTCACTGTCTCTGGAGGTGTTCAAGGTTAGGCTGGATGAAGTGCTGAGTGGCATGGTCTAGATGTCAGATGTTAGGTAACTTGGTTGGGTTTACGTTGGACTGGATGATCTTTAAGGTCTTTTCCAACCTCACCATTACTGTGATACTACTGCACATCTACAGGGAACGTAAGGAGTAGCGGAGAGCTGTTATCAGGAGACACCATCCCTGGAAAACAGGGTGACAGCAACAGCTGAGAGGACTTGCTCAGAAGAATTGAAAAGAAACAGACTTAAAGATGCAGTTTTGGACATCCAGAGGAAGGGAAGGAGCCCTGGCAGGAAAAGACCAGTGCTCCTTCTGACAATGCTGACACTGGCTTTGGAACCCGTATGAGAGGACCAGTGAGAAGCTCCGGGGGAAGGAGAAGTATGTTTGTGGTTTTGGGAGGCAGAGCTGAACAGTGGCAAGTTATTCTAGAGCAGGCTCCAAGCTAAACAAACCAGGTATGGTTCAGCTTTCTGCCTGGATTGTTTGTGTCAAAGCAGAATGAAAAACATCCCGGGCCAGGACCGAGCCTTGCAGCGCTGTCTGCCTGCCTAAGGTTGCACAGATAAGACCCGTTGCCATCTATCCCCCATCTGTAAATCACTTCCCTCTTACTTTTTGCCTGCAGCAAAAATATGAAGCAACATTCCAGATATGGGGAGGTCTTAAGGTGGCTGGGAATGAGTTGGTGCCTCTGGAAGCCTGAATTTCACTGCCTCTGTTTATAACAGCTCGCAGTCTGTCAAGGAGAGCACAGGTAGGTGTCAGGGTTGGGCTGGACAGGGCTTTGAGCAACCTGGTCTAGCAGAAAGTGCCCTGTGCCCACGTGGGCTGGATCTACATGATCTTCAAGATCTCTTCTGACCCAAACAATTTTATGGTGCTCCCAGGGACATTAAGCTGAGAGCTCCTAGCTCCTCTCCAGGGGGAACCGCAGAGACCTGTGGACAGTAACCCCCACCCCCAGACCTACTCACCATGACGATTCCATCCAGTCCTGCTAAAAGACCCAAAGTTTGCCACTTTCACCCTAAACTTCCCACCCAAGGGTAGAAACTCCCAGCCTTGCTGTTGGTTCAAGAAAGGGACTGAGAACGAGACAAGGAGAAAATGATTCAAGTCAATCACCTCCACCACCCCGCTTCAGATATGTGATTTAATTTTTATTTCTTTTAAAAAAATTAACTTTTAAAGGAAAAAAACCACCACCTCCCAAGCCTCCAACTTATTTTTAGGTCCAGGCAATCGGGTGTCCCTGCCAGAGCTCAGAGCGCGCGAGCCAACATTCTAAAAATGTCTTCCTCATGGATATAAAAAGGATGCGAGATAATTTATTGGGGAAGTTTTGTAGTGCAACGATCATATGTTAACCACAAACAAAACTAAATTCAAAAAACTACAGCGAAGCTGCCTCTGGTCCCCTTGGCAAGCGACCGGCGCAAAAGCTCGGCATCCTCACCCTGCCCAGAGCCTCCCAGCAAAGCCCTCTCTTCCTCGCACCATTGCCATGGGTTTGGGCTCAAGCAGCTCCGTTCCCTCTTGCCCCATCGCTCTCTGGAAATGGGGGGGATTTAATTTCTAAACTAACAGCAGTGGCTGGGCCAAGTTAAACGAAAAGCACTCTGTTCGCTCAGCGATGCCAACGGCCGCGGTTCAGCCTGTCAACCCAAACGCAAGCTAAATCATCCCAGAGACCCCGTCAGCACTGGGGGAGTCCCACCAGAAGCTGCCAAGATCCTCATCACCCTGCTGTCCCTTCTCCCGGAGTCTCTGCGTTCATCCTCTGCCCATGAGCAAGGGTATGGCCGGGCAATCAGGAGCCCTGGGAAGGGCTGAACATGGGGACAAAGAGTGACCCCCACAGCCACCGGACACATGCTGATCCTTCACAATTGCCATCTTGATACAATCAGCCCCCTCAAGTGAGCCCCCGGGGACACTGGTGTTCTAGAACAATAGCGCACATCGGGGACAGCTGTTTTCCCCGAAAGCAGCCGCTGGGCAGGAGTCCTCTCCAATCTCTCACACGAAGATCATGTTCTCCTGCTCCTGAGTGGTCACTCCATGGGGGGACCTCGCAGGTTCCTGGAGGAATATAGGCTATCTGGCAGCTCCAGCTCACTCATCCTCCACAGAAGCTTATTGGGGATTAACCCCTGACTCTCCCACCACGAGAGGAAGAGGAGCTGTGCACAACTGCAGATGGTTTTTCCTACTCTTCACAGCCCAACGGCCATGGAAGAACATCCGGGCACCTCAGCACTGTTTGCTGTACAGTGGAGCTGCTCTGGATTGTGCCAGAGCCATGGGCAAGATCCAGCTCTGGGACTTGCTCCTCCTCCAGCCCTGCTCCTCTGCTCACTGGAGCAACACAACAGAGCACAACAGCAAATGACTGCCTGCAGACATCAACAGTCTCCAGCTGACTCTATGCTCTTCACCAGTGCCAGGGACTTCAGGCTGCTTCCAGGACTTAGAATCCTGAAAAAACATCACCCATACCTACCCTCTCTCTCTGTGAGGAGTTTCCTGGAGCAAGGGAAGGTGGAGAAATGAGCAGCTAATTTGAGTGTTGTCTTAGCATCTTATTGAATTAAGGTCTGGGCGAGCCAGCTGCTGCCCCAAGGTGCCTTCCTTGCCTCACCTGCTCTCAGTTCCACTATCAGTCTGACCAGTCATCTAAACATCCCCTGACCAATGGGCTGTTCAAGCACTAGAGGACAACTCAGAGTGACTCCTTCACCCTCCCAGGGATGTCCACCAGAGGTGAATCTGGATCAGCTTTTGAAGACACCACAGGGGCAGCCTCAACCCCATTACTCACCCTTCTCTTGGGATGGGAGACCATCAAGTGTCCTGTTAGCAAGGTACATCCCAGCGGAGGCCACTAAGAAGCTGGAGACTCCTCATCATTTTTCACCTCCTCTTCTCAGCTGGGTTATTCCTGCTGGAACTTTGTTTAGCAAGATGAAAGACCCAGCAGCTCTGCCCTTACCCACTTCGCTCTCCAGACTCCAGTTTTTCTTCTCACATTAACTGTGTCACACACCAGACTCTCGTTGACTAACTGCCCGAGGGGGAGCCTCACTGAGTGTTAATTGCTGTTAATTAGCTGTTGCAGATTTCTTTCCAAGAGCACCAATTACAGCAGCAGTGTGAGAAGTTGCATGTCTGCAGCACACCAGGGCAAATTTTACTGGGGACCCTGGCGCTGCCCTGCCTGACAACAGTTCAACTCACAGAATCTCTTCAGTTGGAAGAGACCTCTAAGATCATTAAGACTGATTGCTGATCCGGCACTGCCAGGTCACCCCTACATCTTGTCCCTAAGCACCACATCTACATGTCCCTTAAATCCCTCCAGGATTGGGACTCTGGCCCTGCCCTGGACAGCCTGTTCCACTGTCTGATGAGCTAGCAGATCAGGATTAATGACAAGGCCCTGACTTGCTGCTGATGGCTCTAGAGGAGGTGTCTTGGTGAGACAGTTGTATGGCCTGATGCTACGCACAGCAACACCACCTTCATTTCAGCATCATCCTCTCCTCCAGAGCTCGGGGCAGTTCCTACCTCAGCTGCAGTAGGGTCCATCCCCACCAGAGATTTCATCTCAAACCTCCTTTCTTTTCCCTGACAAGCACGGATCAGGGACTAGATGATGTTTTGAGGTCCCTTCCACTCCCTAATGATTCTAAATTCTAGCACCAAGTGCAGCCCTGGAAGACACACAGACAGATTCACCAGTTGAGAAGTGCTAGAGATATCACTGTTCCTAGGGCTTCACCCTCTGACCTGCCCGTTCTGCAGCCCAAAGGAAGGAGATTTTTGCACCCCCTTCTGATCCCCCCCAGGATGCTGTTGGCCCTCTTGGCCACAAGAGCACATTGCTGGCTCAGAGTCATCCTGTTGGCCACTAGGACCCCCCAGGTCCCTTTCTCCTCCACTGCTCTCCAACAGGTCAGTCCCCACCCTATCCTGGTCCCTGGGGTTGTTCTTGCCCAGCTGCCAGACTCTTCCCTGACCCTTGTTGTCCCTCATTCAGTTTCTCTCTGCCCAGCTCTCCAGCCTGTCCAGGTCTCGCTGAATGGCAGCACAGTCTGCTGGGGTGTCGGTGACACCACCCAGCTTGGTGTCATCAGCAAACTTGCTGACAGTGCACCCTGATCCCTCATCCAAGCCATTAATGAATAGATTGAAGAGGACTGGTCCCAGTACCGATCCTTGGGGGACTCCACTCAAGGTCATGCAAGTCAAGACAAGGTATTGAGGTCCTTCACCAAAGTGGATTGAATTGCTTCCACCCTAAAAGTCCTCCTGGAAGTTCTCCAGCAACCCTGCTCCTCCTAAACATCTGGTTAAATGTGATAACTCAGGCAGGGCCTGCTCATGTGAGTTGGGATTCATCCACCAGCTTTGGGGAAACAGCACCATCCCCACCATGGGATGAGCTCCAGCTCTCCTTGAACTAGTGCTCTCCCCCCAAACACACATCTTCTCCCCTAGACGCTGAGTATGGGTGTCCACCAGCATCTCTGAAGAAGCTGGCCAAGGGTACCTCAGGATTGTGGAGCAGCAGCGGGGTTCAGCTCGTGCCCCCCCATTTCCCAGATGCTGTGCCCACTGGATTTTGTTTTCCAGAGCTCAGCCTACAAACAATCCCTGTCATCTCCTGCACAAGGCCACCGAGGTCTGCGGAAAGAAAACTGCAAAAGGTTTTGCTATTTCCCTAGCGCTCCCGTTTCCCCCTTCCCTTTCCCACAAGAGAGAAGGTTCTTGTTTTGTTTTGGGGTTGTTTGTTTTCTTCTTCTTTTTGCTTTCCCGACTTTCAGGGGAAAATCCTGACAAATGGAAGCCCTGATTCATACCAGCAAAAATTTGGCTTTTCTTTAATTGAAGGTGGAGCTTTTCTTGTGTGAGGATGAAAAACATCTCTCCAACTGCCCACAGAGGGCAAGGAGCAAGCCCTGGCCATGCTGAAGCCAACAGCAAGTGGCTTTGGGTGCTCATGGTCTCCACAGGCTGATGGAGCTGCTCCTGTCCCCACGCTCTGGGAAGCGCCGCTCCTCTCCCATCACCGCCATCCAAACAGTGATACCTCCTTCCCTCAATCTCCGTGACCCCCTCTGGGAAGCAGAAGAGAGAAGAAGGTGGCTTCTTCTCTCCCCCAGAAGACAGCAAAGAGGAAGAAGATCAAAGGAGTGACACATCCTTCAAACTCTCCCCTGCAGCTGGTGCCCCCGATGGTGCCACCTGCAATGCTGCCACTTGGGTGGGCACCTCAGTCCATCACTGGGAGCAGGGAATGAGCAATTTTCTCTGACACCACACAAGAAAAGACTTCAGGAAAGAGAAAACCATGACTTTATCTTTTCCCCTCCCTTGTCCCTGGCCAGAAAACACAACTGGCTGAGCCCCGAGCACTGGAAGCCATGTGCAGGACTTGCCAGCACATCAGACGCTCGAGGGAGGAGGAGAGACGCACGCAAGCCACCGGCCACACCACGCCACTGTTCCCATCGCCATGAATCCCCTCCATCATGCATGGGGGATCTCCCTCTACATCCCACCTCATCTGCCACCTCCAAAGGGCCTCCCCTGACACGTGATGATGCTCTATGGAGCAAGGTGGGTCCGCAGGGCATTTTGCCCCTGCAGCTCATGATGAAGCCACACATTCCCCTCCAGCACTGAGCAGCCACCCCTCGCCTCTGCCTGACGGGGAGATTTGCTTCCTAAATGGGCTGCAGCCATCCCCCTGTCACAGCCTGTGCTGTGGGTCAGGGAAGCAGCACTTGGGGGATGCACTGCCCACCCCAGTGATGCCCGTGGACCTGCTGGTGTGCTAATGGAGACCAGCAGCTCCACACCGAGAATCCCACTGGCAGGGAGATCCCCATCACCTTCCAATCACATTCTGGGGTAAAACCACTTTAGAGGAAGGTGTTGCAGAGGGGTAGGGCTCCATGCCATCCTGCCCTCGATGGCACATCCCCCAGCAAAAACCCTTCTGCCTCCTTCCTCTGGGAAGTGGAGAGTGAGGGACAACATCCAGTCAGTGAGCAGGAGGGTTGAGAAGAGGGTGCACCTACCCCTTAATGCACCACCCCTCCCCATAAACGCAGCACCTACCGCTGGGGTGAGTCAGGGTCGAAGCAGGTCTTGGCCACATCAGTGGCTCGTGGGTCGCAGCAGTCACCGTCATCAAAGTCATACAGCATGTTGTTGCACTCCATGTGGCAGACACCATCACGGCGCTTCCAGGAGAAGCAGCGTCCAAGCCGTCGGCAGTCCCCACCATCGTAGCCGGTCAGCGGGTGCTCACACTCGGGGTCACAGCGCTCGTTGCCCACCTTGCTGGGCTCGCAACCCAGGAGCACGGCACGGCGGCGCAGCGAGGAGTTGCGCACCTCCAACAAGCTGAGCTGCCAGGAAATGTTGTGGGGTCGGAAAGCCTCACTCAGTGCCCAGTGCTGTCGCCAGACCTGCTCCCGGGTGACCGTTGGGCGGCTGCCATCGTCCTCGGCCACGTTCACCACACGGTACCGAACCACCTTCCCGCTCCGCAGTGGCCGGTGCTGGTTATAGTGGGACACCAGCTCCACGTTGTCACAGGCAGTCTGCCCACAGGCAGGTGGTCCCAGTGGCCGCAGGACTGGGGACGGTGGGGACAGCAGCACCTGCTGCTGGGGGAAGGCACCATCCCGAAAGGGCACCCAGTGCTCCTCTGGCGTGGCAAAGCCGGCGGCCAGGGCGAGCCCTGCTGGTCTCCCAGCTGGCCCCTGTAGGAAGGGATGCTGGAGATGGCGTTGGGACAGGGCACTCTGCCACAGGACCAGCCCGGCCAAATGTCCGCGGAATGAGCGTGTGGTGCCCCAGGCATCCCCTCCCAGCAGCAGAGTGCGGCACGAGGCCATGAAGCTGCTGTGCAGGGGACCCCGCTGTGTGCCAGCACGGGCCACGCGTGCCCCGTCCACGTAGAGGGTCATCCAGCGCCCATCATAGCTGGCGGCCAGGTGAGTCCAGGCCTCGGGGCGGTAGCGGTGATACGAGGTCACCTCAGTGGCAGCAGCTGCTCGGTCCGTACGCAGAGAGAAGAAGAAGCGGGCGTCCTTCTTGCCTCCAAGCTGCAGAGCACGGATGCCCAGAGCCCAGCCCTTATCGCTGGCCATGTGCGAGCAGTTATCAAAGGTGCCTGCAGCAGGGTTGGGGGTGGGGATGGAGAGAGAGGAGAGCTGGTGAGGAACCAGAGCATCGGCACTCCTCCTCAGAGCACGAGTGCCCAGTGTCAGAACAGCCCTTGGCAGGGCTGTAAGGAGGTTCCCTCTGCCATGCAACAGTGGAGGTGGTCAGAGGCTGGGCAACGGGCCACCCCAGTTCCCATCCACAATCATTTGGATGAGCAGGTGGAACAGCCAGGAGGGATGGGGTGGGATGGGTTGGAGAGCAGAGCATGGCTGGGAAGGGAGGCTGTAGAGTGAGGCGGTTCTGAGCTGCTCTCCCAGGATTGATCCTGGAGGATGGGGTTGGTGGCTGAGCTATGCATCTACACCCCAAAGCAAAACAGCTTCCTCTAGGGACTGTGGGGAGAGGCAGAGGCACAGAGGGGCAGGAGCTCCTGGCTTTCACCCAGGTAATGTGACTGGAGCTAGGTTACCATGACCCCACGTTTCCCTCGCCAGCTCTCATAAAAGTGGCCAGCAAAGGCCACAACAAGCCCCGCTGCAGCCCAGGAAGCAGTACCCCTCCCTCCATCCATCTCTTTCACAGAGGGCGAGATGGGTGGTGGCCTCTTGGCCATCCCACAGTCGGTTGTAACCAGCCCTGGCTCAGCTCCCTGCCACCGCTCACTACAAAGGCAGCTCGGACAAAGCCTCTGGGGGCGGATGGGCTGGGGCCAGCTCTTGTTTTCGGGTGGATTGTGAAAGGGAAGCAGAACGACTCAGGGAAGCCGAGATGGGGAGAAGCCAAGAAGCAGGAGGCGGGTGAAGGAGCCTTGCAGGCGTGAGAAGCTGGAGAGTCCTTCTGGGCTGGGTGCTGGCTGAAAGGTGCCAAGAGGTCATCTTGTAGTATTTGATCCTCACTGGGGTTAGGAAATAGGGCTCGGTATCTCCTCCCTGAAGAAGATTCATGCGGTTCACCTTGAAGTGATTTAGAATGCCCTGAAGTTGATGAAACACTAAGGGCAAACAGCGTCAGAGGTACAAAAGCCTTCTGGGGTGAGGGTGAGCTCACATCCTCACAAATCCACAGTGCAGCCAAGCCTGGAAGTGCCCCATGAGCTGAGAACAGGCCAAAAGGACCTTAAGCAAGCCTAAACCAGGTCTGGAGACATCATCAAAGGGACGCAAATCCAGGTCAGCTCTACAACAGTCATTGCAGCAGCAGCTGGTGTGTCTTAGACATGGCTAGGGATACCGCATCCAGAGCACATCCTGTGACCAGGAGTCACTGCAGAACAGTGAAGCAGAGCCATTCAGCACCAGGTCCTGACATCTCCGGAGGGTCTCCACAAAGAATTATCAGAGAACCTCTTTCTGCACCCTGGAGATCCTTGGATTTGCCAAGGAACTTGGTATTTTGTCCTGGTGTGACCCACCAGACGAGGAAAGGACTGTTTGCAGAGGAGGTTCAAGGTGACCACCTCAGCATCTGAAAGGGCAGATCTGCCTTCAGTCCATTGGGTAAGAAAGGGGAGCTCTAACCTGGATCATGATGTTCACCAGAACTCAGGGGTTTAAGACAAGAGCTGTTGGGAACAGCCCAAAGAGCATCTATCTGCCAGGAAAGGTGTCTGCTGGAGAAGCAGCTTCCAAAGAGATGAAGTGTTCATTGTGTCAGGACAACACTCAAAGCAGCACCTTGTTCTGCTGTAGCCAGAAGCTTTGCAGCATGAGGGATAGATAGTTCAGACACAATTTGAGGTGCAGATACTAAGGGAAATCATCTGAGGGTCTGGCACAGGCTGGGAGCCCCAAGCTGAGCTAACAGAGAGAGAGGTCACCCAGTGGAGTGTGAAGTGATTAGCAGCTTGGGGGCACCCTGGCTGAGAGCCGGCAGAAGTTTGGGACTGCCTCTAATCTTCTGACCCAACAAAACCATCTTTGATCTGCCAGGCACCAAGGAAAATCCCCTTTAGGATTCACCAGAAGCAGAGCAGGGATGGATGGATGGATGGATGGATGGATGGATGGATGGATGGATGGATGGATGGACACAAACAGGGGAGAAAAAGAAACAGCATGATGTGGAAGGAGACAGAGCTGCTGGCCAGAGTGAAGACAGGGAAGAAGGGCCATGGCAGTGGCCATGGCAGGGCACTGAGATTATATCCTGACAGCCCCATCCAGGGTTAGCCCTATGGCAAAATGGATAGCTAGAGCATCTCTAGCCCTGTACTATGTCGGACTGCCTTAAGGCTTGGTCCCCTCTCTATCATGGAACAGGAGGAGTTATTGGAGGTAGAAACAGCACCTCCTGCATCACCTGCCCCAAGAAATGCCGGTGCCACTGGCCTGTCCCCCTTCGCATCCAGCTCCAAGGTCTCAGCTGCAGGGAGATGGTGGGAAGCGGACAGTGAGTCAGAGAGCCGGAGGTGCCAGCACTGACTCAAACTCTGGAGCTCAGAGGCAGGGGGATATTACCCCAGTGAGTGCCAGAGCTCACGGATGGCTCTTCCAGCACTGACAACTGTCCCACCCTCCTTCTGCAGGGAAACTAAAGAAGAAAGAAAAAAAAATAGGTAAAAAAGCCCAAAACCAAAATCTGCTGCTTAGCTGGGAAAACCCAACACCTGCGGGCCAGAACCTGGACGGGACCACAATAGGATAGGAAGAGGAAGCACAGAAGCAGAGCAGAGCTGCAGGAACCCCAGATACTGATGGGAGTGGGACATCTCGGTGCTGCCCCTGCTCCCAGTTCTGCCCCCCACATCACAAACACCCATCCTGGCATGGAGCACGGCAGCAGAAGGTGACATCTCCATGCCCACCTGTTCGTCCTTCTGCCTGCCCAGGCTCTCCATCACCTGCCTGTTTGCAAAATCACGGAATCGCTGAGGTTGCAAAAGCCCTTTGAGCTCCTCCAGTCCCAGCGCTCTCCCAGCACTGCCAGGGCCCCACCAACCTCTGTCCCTCACCCACAGCTTGGCAGCCCCTCCAGGGACGGGGGCTCCACCTCTGCAATGCCCAGCCGCCCCTCCAGGCAGGAAATTCTTCCTGATGCCCAACCTAAACCTCCTCTGATGCCACTTGAGGTCGTTTCCTCTCGTCCCGACCGGACCATACAGCCCTGGTCCTGCAGGTCCGGGAAGGGGGATGCCGAGCCTGGCAGGGTGGGATGCGGGAGCCGGGAGGGGNGCGGGGAAAGAGAGAAACTAAAGAGAAGCCGGGATGGGGAAAGGGGGCGAGGGAGCGGGGGGTGATGTTTTAGGGTCCGGGGGATATTTCGCGTTCGGGGTGCGGAAGACACGGTAGAGGGTAACGGAGGGGGTGTCACCTGCCAGGGAGCAGCGACCCCCCCCCCCCGGGGAGGGGAGTGGGGGGGGGGGGACAACCGACG
>VZRI01010576.1:159512-178688 GCA_013397515.1 Upupa epops | reverse complement strand
GCTGCCTTATTTAAAGATGATTATGTCCAATCTAATAAATCCCGAGTGGAGCATCGCCCTCCCTTTCCCTCCGCCCTCCCAAGATGCTGGCAGGGAGAGGGTTGAGGGGGATGTGGAGCATCCCCCCTTCCCCACCCTGTCGGTTTTGGGACAGCACCAGCATCATCCCCTTCACTTGAGGCACCTGAGCAAGAACCACATCCACAAGCTGGCCATCCTTCACCCCCACCCCCCTCATCTCTCCTACCCCCTTGCCAGAGGGTGAGAAAAATCACAGAATCCCATAAGGGTGACAAGAAGCCCCCAAAGTTCTCTCCTTCGTTGCCAAGGTGCTGTCACAGCAGCCTGCAGCACAGGAAAACTTTGGGAAAAGGAAGAAAGAAACGTTTTGATGATGATGATGATGATTTTATATCCTATTTTTTTTCACTCCCAGCACTATCTGTGGCGGTCAGTCTGGAACAGGGTTGCCAGTGAAAACCGGGAGGCCCCTTCCAGGGTACTGGCTTTCGGCTGGAGGGAAAGGATTTAAGACCAAACAGCAGGAGCTGCCTGTGTGGGGTTGGTCTCAGTATATTTTTTCCGCTTCTCAAGGTGTGTGGGGTGGGGGGGAGACAACGACGACGATGCTTTTACAGAGAAAAATGTAGTGCTGGGGAAAATAATTGAGGGTTAGGAGGGGTGAGCACAGACCTGTGAAGGAAGGAAAGAGGTAGGTGAAGCATCGGGAGGGGTAAGGGCATGGCTGGAGGTGTGTGGAGAGGAAGGGAGGACATGCAGAGGGCGAACGAGGCCAGGCAGAGTGGGGATGGCTCATGCAAAAGAGCTCCAGCGGCTCCCGAGGACCTTTGGGACATGAACCGCATCCAAGAACAACACAAACGCCCATCACTCCTGAGGAGCTGGTGGGAAAAGGTCTGCAGAGCCCGACTGCTGGCAGCAGAGGATGGAGAAGACCCGGCTCAGTGCCTGGCACTGGCGAGGTGACCCAGCAAGTGTTGACCTGGGGCCAATGCCAGCAGTGCTGCATGCAGTGCGTATTCATTCAGGAATGAGCTGAGCTCCTGATAGCCCTGTCTACCAGGGCCTGATAAGAGACAGTGCCATGGAATGCCTTATTTTGAATGAGAATGACCTTATTAAGCAGTTATTAATCATATTGCCATGCAACACCCTGCCCTACCCACTCATCACATTGGGCACTGCATGTGATCCCAGCAGGGTTTGCTGCTATTGGAGGGGTCCGGCAGCACTGCCTCCTCGGGGACAGCCTGGCTGGGATCAATCCAGCATCCAAGCAGTGAAAACCTCCAGAAATGCAGCCCAGTGGGGCATCCATTTATAGGCTCTGGCCTGGGCTAAGCCGCTCGTGTGACAAAATTATTTACACCAGCTCTGCTGCAGGAGACTGAGAGAAGGAGGGAAAACCCACCAAGGAGCCCCCTTTTGAGAGGAGAGATGGGAGAGAGCAGAGGAAGGCTCCTTGCCATGTCTAGACACTGGTTGCCCATGCCCAAGCCTGGCCAGATTCAAGGAACCATCAGAGTGTACAGCTCATTTCCATCCACACACTGATGGGTTTCTCTTGCAGCCGCTGCCCGTGAGGCTGGTGGTGATGAAGAGGATAGATGCTTGGGGGCATCTCAGTGGGCTGGGTCAGAGTCTGGGGAGCAGAGACACTTGGATGCTGTTGCCATCTCAGCATCATTGTGGGCTGCAGAGTAAATCCCTGCGGTTTGGGACAGGTTTTCCTTGTTTTCAAAAATAACCCAGGCAATTAGCTTGACCAAAGTGATGACTTTGCTGCAATTATAGTGGAGACTGACCACATGGATGAGGCCAGGGACTTGGAGGTGGCAGCGTGCCCTCAGCATCTTCTCTGACCCTGAGGGAAGCAGGACGAGCATCTGCTAGCTCTGAGCCAGGCTACCCTGGCCAAGGAGTGCAGCAGCCCTGCACCTTCTAGGGATCCCTGCATGCAGCACCCACTGGAGATGCTCCTCTCAGGCAGGGTCTAGCTGCTCTCACATCAGCAGATGTGAGCAGGAGGAAGGATGCTGTGTGGGAGGCAGAGGTGAAGAAGGTGGTGGCAGAGAGCAGGTTTGGCTAGATATTCCAAATATATATGGGGGGATCCCCATCACAATGAGGAGGTGAGACGGGGCTGTGGGGTGAGCCCCACACAGGACTCCCTGTGCAGCTCAGCCTAAGCTGGGTGAAGGGAAAGGGCAGCATTTAGCTGGATTCTGGGATTGTGTGGTTCTGGAGTGGCGGCTGAGCTCTGCTTTTCCCCACGCCTGTCAAAAGCCATCAACAAAAGCCTTCTTTTCCCTTCTCTCCTGGTCTGTCGACCTCGACATGGGAATAAAGGCTCTGGGAGGATCCAGCTTTTTTTGTTTGTGGCCAAGCAGCCAAATCCCGCGAGCCCGAGACAGCAAGCCTCAGCAATCAAAGCCACGAGCGACAGCCGACCCCGCTCAGGGCATGGCCCCAGCCCTCCCTTCTCTCCCTCCTGGCCTCGACAGCTTTTCCCAAGCAGATTAGGAGCCCGTTCAAACGCGCGGGACCCTGGAGGTCACGGAGGTTCACTTGGGAAATCGCTGAGCTTCCTGCTCCGGGTAGGTCTGCAGATAAGCCCTGGTGTGTGGCTGCTGATGGTGCCAACTCCAGCAGGAATCCACAGTCCCACATGGAACACATAGAAGAGAAAACTTCAGAGCCCTGACCCTCAAGTGTTTGTGCTTTGCACTTGGGGTCATCTCGTGAGGGACAGGAGACAGCCAGGAAGCCCTCCCATAGGGTCTCTTGCCACAGTCCCCCCAGCCCACAGCATCTTGAAGGGCTTTCCCATGCTGTTCAGTCCCTTGAGCTTGGTGACAAGAGTTTCTCCAAGCCATTCTGCTGAATTCAGGCAGGCCCACCCCACGAATTCTTTGAGCCATGAGTACAACTTCAGCTTCTTTGGCAACAGAGCCAGGGGATGAAATTCTACTACCAGCCCAGGCCATGCATCCAGGGCTGTGTCTGCTCCATCATCCCCATACCTCACCTCTGCCTCCTCACCTTTGCTCTGAGCCGGGCAGCCTCCACACAGAGGGGCAGCAGGAGCCCATGGAGGAAGCCAGTCACTCACTGGGGCACCAGCTCAGGTGCTTTGAAGCTGATTTGGTTTATCACCCTCTGGGTTCAGCTATTATGGAGCAGCCTTGGATGTCACCACACTGAAGCTCCAGGCTATAGCAGAGCGATGCAGCAAGCTTATATCTCCACATAGGGAAGATGCTCCCTGCACGACAGCTTCCAGCAGTTCCGGAGTTTTGGTCTTTACCAGGAGCTCACAGGTGCTAAATAAAGCCCATCTAGAGAACAGAGCGTGACCTTTGCTGGGTCGGGTGTCTCAGAGCATATTCCAGCCTGTTCTCAAAAGGCAGGGACTTGTCTGCTTTATGTAACGCAGCACTTCCAGCAGCCACAGAGGGAAAATAGGTGAAAAAGCAGAAGGAGAAAGGGAACCAGCCTGTCGTCGGGGAATTTCAGCCCCATTAAGTCAGGATGGTTGAACTGCATCTCCGGTATCCATCTGAGTGTAAAGCAGCTGCCAAAGAGAAGAGGTAGGAAAGGCATGATGCTGCATATTGGTACCAACACAGCAGGGACCAGGCTTCCAAAACCCCAGCCCAGCAAAGCTAAGGTCTGCTGGCAGGAGCTCCAGGAGAGCTCCATGCTTGGGGTAGCTCTGGCAATAAATCCAGGTGGAAAAATTACCCAACCTTGCTGTGCTTTCACCGTCCCTGTGCCCATGGCCAGCAGCTCCTCAAAGTCCAGTGTTAGTATCCCTCTGCCTGATGTGAGCCAGGGAACAGCTGCTACAAGAAGAGATGGAGCAGCAGTAGGTGAGCATGCTGTCTGGAGTGGAGGTGAAGGGGCTGTATTTGCTAACTGTGCTTCCTCTGCCAACCTCAGGCCAAGGCAGGATTGCTGGCACTGGTCAGCACAGTGGATTCGAGGTGCATCCTGGCTGCTGGTCCAAAACACACTACCCCTGTGACCATCTCTGTCCTGCTTTTGGGCCAGCAGGGAGAACCTGCTTCCTGGTTTCCGAACATCAGAGGATGTTTGGCATCTTTTCACCTGAGATGTTTGTGTCGTTTTACACCTAACCATAATCCTGGTGTCACTTCAAGACGATCTCAGTCCAGCACAGCTATTGAGCAGAAGCATGAAAGCCTTGGTGAGCACAAGGTCATGCTGGCAAGGACTGCCCCTTCCAAACGAGCGCCTCACTGGGTGCTAGAACCCCCTGCATCTCTGTAGGCTGCTCCTGTAGCCTTCACCTCAGCCCAACCAGACCTAATTAGCTCTGTCCGTGGGGCAGGTCTTTCCCATCAACAATTTCTGTGGTGTCTTTGGTAGCCAAGGATGCCCAAGTGCAAGCTTTTGGTTCCCAAACTTGTTGTTTGATGAAGTCTCTCACAACTCCATGTGTCCACCTCAGTGGAGACTACTGTGCCTAATGCCACTGCTCCATCAGAATAACCCAGAGTGGTCTTTTCCCTCCTCACCCTAACCTGGGCCCTGGAGAGTCTGGAAACACCATGTGCCTGTCTCACACTGGTCCCCATGGTGGTTAAATCATGCTGGGGCACTAGAATGGCTAAGACTGGAAGGGACCTAAAAGATCATCTAGTTCCAACCCCCTGTCATGGGCAGCTATACCCTCTGCTCTACCAGGGTGCTCAGAGCAACATTCCCAGGGATGAGGCATCCACAGCTTCTCTAGGCAATCTGTTCCAGGGCCTCATCATTCTCACAGTGAGGAATTTCTTATGTCTTTGTACCTTAACTCTCTTCTAGTCGGAGACTCTTACCCCTTGTCCTATCACTACACTCCCCAACGAAGCTCTTTCTGCATTTTTAGAATCAAGACCCTATTTCTCCCCCCACAGCCCAGAGCAGCACCTGAAATGTTGATATTGATTCGTTAAGGGGCTCCGACACCACTGTGGCAAACGACCTGTCAACAGATTTACAGCAGGAAGTAAGTCACTGCCTCCGAGCCTGTGCTCCTAATGGAATTAAAGCCCTCTGCTTGGAACTCGTGGCTAATTAATATTCATGCTCTGCTCCCCATCTGCCATGCCCACATTGCTGGTTCCTTCTGAGATTGATCAGAGGGTGATTAAGGCAATGAGCAGACAGAGGAACAGTGGGGGCAGCTGGTGGGAAGGGGCTGAATCAGCTTTGGGGAAGGGAGTAAAAGAGCATGCAGGCTACCCTGGTGAAGGGTGGCCACAGCCACCAGGATGACCTGGTCCTGGCTTGCTCCATCGCTGGGGGGAAGTTAAAGTGCTGCTGGGAGTGATGGATCAAGAGACAGACACCACTGGTTGGCTTCTGGGGTCTCTCAGGGCTTACTTAAACCTTGGAAGTCTCAATTAATGGTGGCTTTTAGACACAACCATGGGGCTCAAACCGGACACACCCCGCTTTGAAAGCCACGTCCCGCTGGCACCTCCTGTTTATATATGAACCATCACAATGATTTATTCATCTGCCTAAAGCCCGGTTGCTCTTTGACCATGCATCCATTATCCTTATCTATCTGTCCTGGTTAGGAGGCGAGCAATCCATCTTACCCAACCTAATGCACGCCAAACGACTCTGCAAGCCGCCACGCTCCGAGCGGGCTCTGCTGGGGCAGACGACGCGAGCCTGCATGTCAGCGGCGCTAACGCAATTGCATTGACGTCAACCGGAGCTGCCCACCGTCACCTTCCGAGAAAATTAAAGCCTAGGATGGGCAGAGCTGAGGCAGGCACCGAAGGGATCTGCGGTTGAAGTCAGAACCTGATCTGCCTCTAGGCTCACCCTGCGACATGAGGATCCCGTGCCATCACATAGTCATAGATGGTTTGGGTTCCTGGAAGGAGCTGCAGAGATTAAATGGCTGGAGAGCCTCCCCTATGAGGACAGGCTGAGCAAGTTGGGGTTGTCCAGCCTGGAGAAGAGGAGGCTCCCAGGTGACCTTCTAGCAGCTTTCAGATCTCTGAAGGGGGCTACAAGAAAGCTGGGAGAGGGCTTTTGACAAGGGTGGTAGCGAGAGGACAAGGGGAAAGAGTTCCAGACTTGGAGAGGGGAGATTGAGGTTGGACATTGGGAAACAGTTCTTTGCTGTGAGGGTGCTGGGATGCTGGAAAAGGTTGCCCAAGGCAGTTGTGGTTGCCTCATCGCTGGAAGTGTTCAAGGCCAGGTTGGATGGGGCCCTCAGTAACCTGCTCTAGTGAAGGTGTCCCTGCCTCTGCAGGGAGGTTGGAACTGGATGATCTAGATGTCCCTTCCAACCCTGACCTTTCTATGATTCTATGATCCAGTGCCAACCTCCTGTCATGAGCAGGGACACCTCTCAGCAGACTAGGTTGCCCAGAGCCCCATCCAACCTACTCTTTGACACTTCCAGGGATGAAACAGACACAACCTCCCTTGACAACCTGTTCCAGGACCTCAGCATCCTCATGCACCTGAAGGTTCCTGGAGATGCCCACCATGCACAGCACCGCAGTGCTGCTTGCACCTCTCAATCAGCAGATTGAGTGGCCAACTACTGCTGAAACTTCAATGGGGAAAAAGAAGCCTAAAGGTTAAAAAAACTCGAAGGGCATTGTGTCCCCTCTAAGAAAACTGGGAGGAGAGTGCAGGAAACAGGTTGAGTTTGGTCCAACCAAGAGGGCACTCCCTTGCCAAGTTTCACCTTCTCAGGTGAAGCACAGGGTGTGCCAGCTTTCCAAAGAAGCTTTGAGAAGGATATTTGGCCACAGGCTAAACCAAATAAGCTTTTCCCTGGCTTTTCCCTTGGAAAAAGCCAACCCAGTTGGGCTGAAGTTTTCCAGAGACATTCAGGTTGAGGCAAATCCCTGGGAGACAATTTCTGCCTAAACGGCTGCATTTTGGCGTTGGGTTAAGCAGTGGGAAACTCAGCCCTATAATGGGAATGAGGCATTGGGTAACCTCAGTAACAAGCAGTGTTATGCACCGTGTCCACAATAAAATAATTCTCATCAATTTGCCCTCTTTGCCTTTGAGGAGGATTTTCAGAGTGGAAAAAAGAAAAGAAAGATAGAAAAAATAGAGGAAAAGAAACCCATGGAATCAACCAACCCTCTCCAGACTCCGTGCATGAGGAGTTCTTAAGTGCTGTGGTTAGGAGACCTCTGAGCTCTTCTAATCAACAAGAAAAAGGTTCCTGCTGCTGCAGTCTCTGAGCAAGACCTTTGGAGGCTGGGTCATACCAGAGGAAGCTGCTGGATCATGGGGGAAAAGCAGAGCACCAGCACTTCCAAAACCCACGGTCCTGGAGAGGCTATTTTCATGGTATCTGAGATCATTTTCATCTGTGCAGAGTGGGCAACAATGCTTTTGCATGAGGGTTGCCCATAGCACTGGTGAGTGGGGTTTGCAGCCTGTCTGAAAGCAGGAGTCACCGTGTTTGTTGAGCAAGAGCCTGGTTTTGAAAGATTTCCAGCCTGACAAGTCATGGTTTAGGTTACCCAGAGAAGCTCCAGGTCCATGTCTAACATCTAGGGAACCAAGCAGAACCAGAGTCTCAAGGCCACAGCTTGGCTACCAGGATGCATGGTTTGCATTCCCAGCTCTGGAGTCTGCCTGACAGGTGAAAGTGGGGTGACATCACCTCCACGACCACCACCTTCTCCACGGTTATCCCTGTTGGATAGAAACACAGGCACTGAGCATCACTGCTGCAGCACTGCTGCCATCTGACCCAGCAACCTGTTCTGAGCCATGACCTGTGTCTTGTGGAAATCCCTGACCTGATCACGCTAAAACACCAACCCAGGTTCAACAGATTGAGTTTGCTGTAGTATTGGAGGACTCTGTCCACAAACCAGGGTGACATCGTAGCCATGGGATGAGCACCACGTGTTTGGGGAGAAGTCCACAAGCCAGAGAGTTGCTTTTGTGCAGTGAAACTATTTTCACCAAGCTTAAATCACACGATGAAATATTGATGGGCCACTGAAGCGGTGGGCTCAGTGGCTGCCTTCTGATGGGAATTCAATAACAGTGGAGACAGCCCTAATTCAATATTCAGAAAGTCTCCTTCTCCTTCCCTCCTTCTCCATCTCCCCCCTGTCTCTTTGGGTTCAGAGATCTTTGTGGAAACCTCACACTTACGCACTGGGTGCATTAGTGGAGAGGAGAAATGGAGGGGAGAAGGAGTGGGAATGCAAGGCTGGAGACCAGAGGCTGGATGGCTGAGGATCTGTGGTCCCCGAGCCACTGGTGGTGCTTAGAGCTGCTTTGTGGGGGCCAGATCCACACTTGTGCTCTGGGTAGGAGTCAGCTCTGCCTCAAGAGCTGTGTAACCACAGCTGTGTGACCCAGGATGCAGCAATGGGGAGATTTAGAAGAGCAATGGTTTTCTAAGCACTTAACAGGGCTTTTTCTCCGCTCACAGGATCCTTTCCCGGAGAATATTTAAAATCAAATTATTTACTCCACAATGAGATGGTTATTTGGTTTCTTCTGGCATCTCCCTGTCACGAATGCCCTCAAGCAGATCAGTTTCAACCTTCAGAAAACCTCTCTATTAGCATTTGATCTTGTCAAGCTCTTTTTATAGCCACTTTTGAAGCTCAGTCGAAGCTACTTGATGGCTCTCTGCCATGCCAGGGTATGCGGGGAAATGCCAGCTAGCCAGGGCACAGCACAGTCCTCATGCAGGAGGTTCTGAAGCACCAACAATAGTAAAAATGATGCACAAAAATTGAGTCCATGTCCGGGTGCTGCAGTGAGGATGGGGAGCTCTGAGCTGCTCCTCATCTCCAAAGGCCAGGTGGGGAAAAGCCAGATGCTTCGTCCCCTTGCAGAGAGGGTGGCTGGGGGCTTGGTGGGCACCAGCAGCCTGTCTTGGGGTTGTGCTGTTGCACCCAGAAGAAGGAGAGGGCAAGCAAGTCTGCAAATTCTCAAGCACCTTCTGCAAGAGCAATGCCCTGGACAAACCTCAGCACGAACCCAACTGTTGCCTCCTTTTCCTGCACTTTCCATGGCAAAAGAGATTGAGATTTTCCTTCCTTATTTGTGCACCTCCAGGCCTGGTGATGATCATGCAAACGCAGCAAAGATACTCTCTTGATCCTTTAGAGATTCTGGTTCCAGCTGGATTTAGAATTATTTCATTTGTTTAAGACTTTCTGGCAAATCACCAGTCTCACAGAGTGTTTCAGAGAAGATTCCACTGTGCTTTTGGAGCCAGTACAGGTCTTCTAACGGAGGTCTCAGGAAGTTCTCTTTATCCATCACCTATCTGCTGGTGCCCAAGGTGCATCCCTCCCACATCATCTCAGCCACTTCCTACCTCATCTGCCAACAGCTTGGGGTCTCCCTCTCCTCTGTGTCTTCAAGCAGAACAGCTGGATCACTTCTCCCAAGGGACATCTGGCACTGCCTGAAGCCACTTGGCTCATGAAGATGAGTAAGAGGTATGGTGCTCCCAAAGAAAGCTCGCAAAAGGCACTGCTACTTCACTGTAAAATAGGAATCTGGTGGTGTGAGGCTCAAATGTCTGATGCAATATCTCAGGACCAGCATGACAAACCATCACCCTACTGTAGATGCAGCTACAGTGCCCTAATGTGTGTGCGTCTAGGCTGCAGGGGTGGTGCAGCTATTTTATCCCATGGCAATGTCACCAGAGACAGGTTTCTAGCTATTACAAGAGGAAGAGAGATGATGAAGCTTTGTTTTCTGCACCTTTTGAGCCCTATTCTTTGACTGCCCATGTTAAGAGCTCCAAGTGAGGCTTCTTCTGTATCTGAGGTGCTGACTGCTTCACGATGACTCCAGGTGAACACCAGGATGCAGGTGATGGATTTTGCAGACCATGTTTGGAGCTGAAAGCAGTGACGTGCACTGGTGTTTCAGGTGGGAAGTAGTTTAGAAAGCAGGTCTAGGCATGGCTACACAAGAGGTGTATTGCAGAGCAAAGACAGGATAGGGAGTCTGCAGTAATGCCCCCCGCACACTCTGATCCTTTTCTTCTCAAGCTTGAAAAACCTGGAAGTCTCTTTTGCTTGTCCAAAGCACCTATTGCACCTCAGCTCTTGGGCTGCTGGTGGTTGAAGGACTAACTCTGACCCTATGCAAAAACACAGGGCATCCCTCTGATCCCAGCTGCTCCCAGCTTCACCCTCAATGACCCCACTGAGGCAAAGCCACCCATGCACCCACAAGCATCCCAAGAAGACCTCTGCGAGGAGTAACACCGGTGATGGATGTTGCCTGTCTGCGTGAATCGTCTGCCAGTAGGTCACGAATTACTCAGATGTGCCTGTTATCCCAAATTATGCCCTGATTCACACAGCAGCTTACGCAGGAGCTCCTTGATTAGATTCCTCAATATCAAATGCCCTGGCTCACTGGCCTGACCTTCTCATCCACGTAAGCCTCCAGGCCACACAGCGTTCTTATCCAAAATCTTGACCTCATGTTTAATTTTATCTTTGTTGACGTTAACGGAGGTTAATTAGGCTTGAGCACACACACTGGAAGGGAAGCTTTCCTGCACCAGGGCCTCCATGTGGTTCCCTACGCTGACTGATGACCCGAATCCAAGGATGCCTTTTCCCTGGCTTCGACAAGCCTCAGCTTGGCACACGCAGAATTCCTGGAATCAGTTCTCTACCACCAATGATGGTGAATCAATCATTTGCTTTCTGAACGTGTTCCACAGAGTTCCCTCAGCCTTCAACACACTGGCAGGCTTTCCCAGCAGAAAATTAGTTGGCTCAACAGTTCTGGGGATAGTAAGTACCTTGAGTACAGTTCCTGCCTTGATTTAAATGGATTTAAACCTTTGAAGTGAACTTCAGTGCGATGACCCTTCTCAGCAGTTCACCAGCTTTGGTGAGAATCAGACACACCAAAAGAGGGTTTGTGGGCAAAAGGGTGCGTGAGGGTTGATGCATGAACAGCACAGGGCAGTTTAAAGAGGAGTTTTATAGTTCATCTGCCTCCTGGGTGCATGACCTCGCCTGAGCAGTTTTGTGGAGAAACCCTGTAACACACTGGTTGAATTAAGCTGCATGGTGGGTTAGTTTGCCTACAAAGATGATGGTGAGACAAAGGAAGAAGCTGCCCAGAGAAGCTGCAAATAAGTCATGTTCAAGGCCAGGTTAGATGGGGCTCGGAGCTACCTGGTCCTGTTGAAGATGTCCCTGTTCACTGCAGGGAGTTGGACCAAGTGAGCTTCGAATGAATGTCCCTTCAACCCAAACCACTGTCAGACTCTCAGATCAGCTGGATGTTCAGCGCCAAAGCCTGGTAGGGAAGCTCGGTGGGTCAGGAGATAACCAACACCTCTGGCAACATCACACCCATTTGAGCACCAAAGCAGGGCTGAGGGAAGCAGTGTCTCACCCCTGGGCCAGGGGTGGGTGTTTGTGTGTTGGTATAAGGCAGAGTGTGTTTGCAAAGAGGAATGAATCATTTTTGCCCATCTTTAATTGTTGAACACTGCTTCTCCCCGCAAACCCTTCATGAATAGATGACAGCTTTCTCTAATTTAGTCATTAGTCCTAATTATTCACTCCATCTCCTATTAATAACAGGCACTCAGCAGACTGACAGTAAACAGCTCAGTGCCATCATTTTGCTCAGTGAAGTTTGAAGCATGAGCTGTGCCAGGTACTTCTGATGGGGTACAGAGGACTACAGAGCCCTAGAACCTCCTTTCTGGTGTGAATGCCCCTGTCTGCAAAGCAAATACGTGCCAAAAAGCTGCTGGTTCCCAGACTCATGGGCATTTGTTTGAATATCTGTGGAAAGAGAACACAAAGAAGGACCAAAGCAAACGTATTTCCAGCAGCTCAATAAATCACCGGTCGCAGCTTGGCAGGAGACAAATTTCATTAAGTCCGTGGTGTATCCATACGTTAAGTGACAACGAGAGGAATTGCCACCTGAAACTAAGATTGATTTATTGCAAAGGTACCCCGCGTTTAATTTGCATGTCGATAATTAGCTACATCACATCACTTTCTAAGCCATCAGGCACCTGAGCAGTGCCTGCAGTGCTCTGCCTGCCTTTCCCTGTGCTACCTGAGCAGCACCAAGCCACCATCAAGATGCTTAAGATACAACAGTTTTAAGGCCCTTTGAGGCTGTAGCCCTTGTTTTCATCCTTAGCAGGGAAGAGAATTAGGAATCTCCCTCGTGCACATAAAGACCTAAACTTAAAGCCCTCTACTAGGCAGAATGGGCAGCTCACAAGCGTGTCCTGCCCCCCCTGGAAGAGGCAGCTATGGCATTAAATCCAGGAATAAAATCCCTGGTAGGGAAAACATATCGACTTCTGGCGGGGACAGCTCCTGTCTCGGTTTTAAATTCACCCGAGATGCAGAGTTTATTCAATTATTGGCCATTTAAAGAATGAAACGTGGCTGCACTCCAAATATCAGCTGGGCAGGGGAGAAGATGACAGCCAGGTTAACCCTTCACTCACCCTTCAGCTAGAGGGAGGGTGGGCAGCGGGCTGGCACCGAGCGGTCCCACATACACGCATCGTGCCCCTCTGAGGTTAAAGCCATTGGCTCAGGCCCCTGCACGCAGAAAGGCTCCTGCGGAGACTGTGCCCAGGAGGGCAGGTGGAGAGGAATCGGTTTGATGTGGTCCCCGATGGGAGGATGCTCTGTTCACAGGCCCCCTTTTGTAAGGGGACCCCGTGTAGTACAAAGGGCTCTCTGTCTTCAGGGGAGACCCGCGGCTCTAAAAACAAAGAGAGACACCGGGAAAGCGTCTGGTTCATTATTCCCCCTCTGAAAAGCTCTCCCCCGTCAGGCTTTTTAAAGGAAGACTCTGGGCAAAGAGGGGGGGTGTGGTTTAAGGCTGGGATTCATTGGAAGAGGCAAAGGAGGGAGCTGGCAAGATGCAAATCCTCACCAAATGCTCTGGGAAGCACAGAGGGTCTTGGGCTGGCAGCAGGGACCAATAAACCAGCTCACTAGGCTCCTGGGCAGAGGTTAGAGCTGCAGGCATATAGAGCAGGTCTTCACTCCCCTAATATGTACCCAATACACGTGAGGGGAACTACTCCCATACAGGTTCCCTTAATTCCACTGGTTTTGCTGGGGGCTATGCAGCTATGCTCATTGCTGGTCAGGAAGCAGGTGCCAGCCAGCACAGATGTCCTTATGCTGCTCAGTGCCTGTTCCCAGTCATAAATCCTGGTGGTGGAGAAGATATGGGACTATTTTACTGTATTTTGGGTGCTAAAGCCCAAACCTGCTGCTTTCTGGGAAAGCTCTCTGGGGTCTGACTAGTTGCTCACAGCACCATCCTTGCCACTTGCCACAAGCTGGGATATTTCTGTGGAGCAGGAATTGCTCTTAGGGGAACTAGGGAGCAGAGGCATGACCGGCAGAGAAGGAAAGCTGGATATGTCCCCTGCCACACGGTCTGGCGGTGGCCTCCCTTTCCTTTGTCACCACCTGGCAGCAGCAGCCCAGGGATGGATCTGCGAAGCAGCAGTAGCCGGGTAGCATCGTCTCCTGGGCTGAGCTTGCCCTCTGATGGCAGGCGCTGGTAGTGAGAAGAAGCAGGTCTCCCAAAGCCAAGGCACCCTCTCCCTTGGGGCGTGGAATGGGATTCCCCACCCTCAGCTGAGCCCCCTGAAGCTTATAAAGCATTTCAGAGTGCTGCTGTCATGAAGGCTTCCTCACCTCCTGGGCTGGAGGCTGTCCCAGGGAAGAACTTCTCCAGGGAGCCTCTTTGGCCGTGGCAGCCCAAGTTACGCCCTGACTCAAGAAGGCCTGGAGGGACATCACCTGGCAGAGGGTGAGCAAGGCAGCTGCAGCATCTTAAAGGAGACTGGAAGGTCAGTGAAGGCTTTTCTTGAAAAAAGCAGAGCCAGGGAACAAGGAGGAAACCAAGCAGCTTGTGCCAGCCTTCCACCAGCTTGCTCAAATCCCACAGCTGCCTCTTCTGGGAGGCTCCTGAGAGATTAAACCCTGTACCCTGCCTTCCACACAGCTTGGCAAAGGGAAAGGCAGCCAGGGCACAGACAAACCTGCAACTGCAGAGGTCAGAGAGCAGTAGGAACAGGGCTACCCCATGCAAGAGCAACAAGCCAAGGGGGACCCCCAGCACAACAGGACATTCACCAACAAGGGTGCAGCTTAACAGGACCTGAACTCAGCAGCAAGAGCTGGCTGATAGCAACAGAGGCCATCAATGCTCTCAGACACAACAAAGGTTCAGGACCAGTAGAAAATGATGCAACACCAGTGACCAACTAGCTAAAGCACAGACAGTAGATTTGTGATGATCCAGAGACAGACACCATCATACTAAAGACAATTTAGAAGCTAGGGTTTTGCCTTATAAAGCTGCTGGGACAATGGCCAGAGGGTGTGTTGAGTGGATGGGGGTCCCAGATGAGGCTGTGTGGGACAATCAAGGCTTTTTTGAGCTCCCAGGATGTTAGCAACCAGCAGGATGCTGCATGCAGAGGCAGAACTTAACCATCTCCCATTCCTGCTTATTTCCTGCTTCTCTGCAGAAGGCTGGACCACAGAACTTGGTTCCACAGAGACAGAGCCGTTGCCTCCTTGTTCTTCGCAGGAATCTGCTTCCAGAGCAGTCTCTAAGCAAGGTCCTTGCTCCCCTCTCATACAGGAGGAGGATCTGTAGAAAGTTTGACAACTGCTGCTGTTTCTGACTGAAGGAGAAGAGCAGCCACACGGTTGCATAGATGTTGTGCAGGCAGGAGAGAGTGAGAACTCCATGGCTAGACCCAAGCAAAAAGAAATGTATAGGGGGTACTAAAAATAAAAGGAGACTTGACTGGTTTAGGGTGTCTTTCTGCCCATGTAGGTCCAAAATGAAGTCAGGCTCCTCCGACTGAACTGAAAGGTGCATTTCTCTTTAGGTCACTTTAGCACCTGGAAACAGTATTTCAGTACTACAGGAGAATCACCAAAGGATTTCAGCTTCACCTTAGTTCAATCAAGTCAAATACCTCTTCAGAAGACCTGAATGATGTGGTTTGTAGTCAAAAGATGACAACACTCCCAGATACCTTTTGTTTGTTTGCTTTTCTTTAAAGGAGCAGAGCTTTGCAAACACAGCAGTAAATATTAGTATTTTATTTTGCTGTGTCTTCACTCCTGAAAGCAGTTGAACCGTTTCTGCTCAGGAGTTGGCTGATGCATGAAATTCCATCTGCAAGTGGCAAAGGTGTTGCTAGAAAGCAGGGAAAAGAAAACACCCTCTTTTTTTTAATAACTCTATTTTTTTTAGTAACTGGCTGAGCATTCTCCCTCCTAGCATTCCCTGCTTCTGCACTATCTAGTTAGAAAAGACATTTTAAACAGATCAATCAACCCATTGCCCTTCCTCAGAAGCTCTGTGCAGGCACTATGCAGGTCCTGCTGTCTGCCAGAGATGTCTGCTGTGGGTAGGGAGTGCTGGGCTCTCTCGCATATGACCGTGACCTTCATCCCCCAGTGTGACTGCATCTGACCCCAGGAGCTGAAAGCCAGAGAGCTGTGCCTGTGTTTCTTTCATTAATTAGAGGAGGGAGAGTTCCTGACGGGCAGGGACAGGGTCTCCTGGACAGCTTTGCTGTGGGTTAGCTTTAGAAGTTGCTGACAGCCTAATTTTCAGATTTATGGAGCATTAAGGGTTCCCTTTGACTCTGCAACCAGGTGATGAATCTGTCTACGCTTCATTTTTCTCAGCTATAAAATGGGAGGAATGGCATTTCTGTCAGTGGCTGGCTGGGAGGTTAATGCAATGATTATTAATAAAGCTCTCTAATGACCTCTGGAGTTGCAACCCCCAATCCAGGCAGGGCTTCCTGAGCTCCTGAACCAACTAACGGACCCAGTGGAAATTAGATGGCAGCAAAGGGCTCAGGAAGGTTAGCAGAGGCAATTTTCCTAATGAGTCACCACCAGTGGAGCTGGGGGATTACTGTCACTGCTCCAGGCATCTGGAGCATCCACACCTGCCTCTGTGTGGATGTAGTCCCACCTCCCTGCATGGTGATCCGTGTGGAGCATCCATGATCCCTGCAGCTTGGCTACTGCCAGGCATCAGAGCTGCTGCTGCCTGCTGCACAGGTAAGTGGAGCTGCAGTCATAAAAGTCACCAGCTAAGGGTTTCTAAGTGGGATTTATGTGCCCAGAAGAGCAGAACTTACATTGCTATTAAGGTTCATTCATCTCTAGACTGGACTTACCTGCTCCTCCTGTTAATGCCAGGGTTAGTGTGTCATCCTAGGGGCAGAACTGGTACTTTGCTGTTTGGGACACAGAGGCAAAGCAAAAAGTAACAGCTGATTCCTACAGCCAGTCTTCCAAACTGTACCTGAGTCAGGATGCCAGTCCCACTGATCAGCTCCCCCCGGAGTAACCCATAGTAAAGTTCTAGGCCAGTCAGCAAGGAGCTACGTTCGTTATCTGCTCAGGATGTTCTTGCCTGGCTGAGGACCACACAGCAGGCAGACAGACAGACACAACATCGCCTGTAATAGGAGACGGATAACCAAGGACAGAGATGCAATCCTTTGGGGACAGGCTCAAACCTGAGTGGGCTTCTGGGACCAGCGTGTTACACACGAGGAGGCAGGTGTCTCCATACCAGGATCGTCCTGAACCCAGCGTGGGTTGTGCTTTGATGTGGGATGCCAGGATGATCTGCTCTGTCCTGAACCCCATGTGAGCCGTGTGGAATGCCAGCCCCAAGGCAGTGAGAGCATCTGGCATGCCACAGGCTAGAGGAGACAGAGAAAAATCTCCTACAGCTGATCTAGTGTGCTTCGCTCTTGTCCCCCTGCCATCGAGTCGACTAACAGCCTTGTCAATACTCAGACTGTAGCAAATTAATTCTCGGAGCTCATTTTGTGCTAACAGGGGCTGGAAGATAACCGTGACACCACTGCTCTGGCTGCTGGGAGACTTGATCTGTGTCCTTTTACCTGGTACAATGCACAGGCATCTTCAGGAAGGGGCATCTAACTTCCTGAGACCTTAAAGCTCATCCAGTCTGACTCCCTGCAGTGAGAAGGGTCATCTCCAACGAGAGGAGGTTGCACAGAGCCCCACGTTCCCACCTGACCTGGGATGGTTCCAGAGATGGGGTTTCTCCCACCTCTCTTGGCAACCTGGGCCAGGGTCTCTCTACCTTCAGCATCAACAGTTCCTACCTTCTCTCCGGGCTGAATCGCCCTCTTTTAATTTAACCACCACCCTTTGTCCTGTGAGAACAGCCCCTGTGGTAAAATATTTCCCCATCTTTCTTATTGCTTCCTATTTGGAGAAGACAGGAGAACACCAGGCCTTTAAAAAACAACACAAACCAAAAGGAACCCCAAAAAATCTATACAAGAGAAACAGTGAAATAATGACCATGAAGAGTTAAACCACAGGAGTGACTACAGTGGCAGATGTTGGTGGTATCTCAAAGGGAAGCTGCCCTTGGTTTGTACTCATCCATGGTTCCACACCAACAGTTCTCAGAGAGACAGCCTGGGTTTGTTGACTCTCTTGGGCTGTTTCTTTTAAACACTGGTGGTAAGTCTGAGCATCTGAACACCCAGTTCAAGCCTAATGGAGAAGAGAGGTCAGGGGCAGTGTTTCACAGCTCTCCAGATACAGAGATATGCTTCTCTGTATTTCCTTTGGGACACTGTGTCCCTACTGCATGCCAGAGAGGTCTCCTGACCAACACTGCCTACCTGAAGCCACCTCTTTTTTTCCTCTCAGACCAGTTTTACCAGCTCTCATACTGGTTTTACAGCCCATTGCTCTGCTGTCTGTACTGGGAGGAGTGCTGCAGAGCTGATTTCTGGGCGTCTTCTCATACCTGGGTCTAGGATTACCATCCTCAGGGGATGCCCCGGTGTTTCACTCGCTGCTCTTTAACCTCAGACATGCAAAGCTGATTGTGGACAGTACAGTTACACCACGCAAAGCAGGAGCTGAGCTTCTACAGGCTGTTGGAAGAGAAAGGAAAGGGAATCTCTGCGGCACGAGAAGGTGTCAAGTGCAGACTCACAAACCCTTCAGACTGCATCTGGGGAAAACAGAAGTGGCAGAACTAGAGGAAATGGCCTCAAGTTGCACCCGGGGAGGTTCAGGCTGGGTATCAGGAAGAATTTCTTCACCGAAAGGGTCATCAGACACTGGAACAGGCTGCACAGGGAGGTGGTGGTCATCAGCCCTGGAGGGATTTGAAGACCCTGTAGATGTGGTGTGAGAGATCAGAGTTAGTGCTGGTTAATGGTTGGGTTTGGTCACCTTGAGGGTTTCTTCCAACCGAAGAGATTCTGTAAATGCACTGAATCCCGGCTGGATTTGCTTTGTGCCAAGCAATCGCTTGCTGTAAAGTCCCTCTGTGGGTTTGGCTTTGGGTCTCTTGCTCCAGGAAGGACATTGAGGGGCTGGAGCGTGTCCAGAGAGGGGCAATGGAGCTGGGGAAGGGGCTTGGAGCTCAAGGGGAACGGTCTGGAGATCTTCTGAGTTGCTCCTGTGAGAGTTGGCCGGTCTCCCCAGTAGCAAGAAGAAGGGACGAGAGGAAACAACCTCAAACAGCACCAGGGGAGGTTTAGGCTGGGCATCAGGAAGAATTTCCTGCCTGGAGGGGCGGCTGCGCATTGCAGAGGCGGAGCCCCCGGCCCTGGAGGGGCTGCCAACAGGAGCTGGTGGGACCCTGGCGGTGCTGGGGGAGCGCTGGTTCAGCAGCCCCTTCTTACAACTCAAACAACTCCCACAGCGCCCTGATAGCCCCGCGATACCGTTCTCTAGGGGAGCGGCTACGCGGAGTGGGGGGGGGGCGGCAGGCAGAACCGAGACACCCCCGCGCCTCCCCGCCTCCCAGTATGGAGGCGGAGCCTCTTGGTGTGGGCGTGGCGTCATGTGGCCCCGCCCCGCGCACGCGCGCGGCCCTGTGCGCTGTCAATAAAGAGCTTCAACAAGGGCCGCGGAGGGACGCGCGGGCGGGCGCGTTTTGGTTGGGTTCTGGGGGGTTTCTCCTCCTCCTTCCCCTCTTTTTTTTGAACTTTATTGTTCCCCGTCGCCGCCGTCGCCGCCGCCGTTGCTGGGCCTCGCTCGGCCTCGGCCATGTCGGGCAGCCGCCCGCCCCCCCCACCGCCCCCCTCTG
>VZRI01010576.1:128251-159435 GCA_013397515.1 Upupa epops | reverse complement strand
AAGAGCAACGACTTTGTGTGGTGAGAGGCGATATGTCGCGATACGGGGGGAGGAAATGCCGGCCTGGGGCTCTCTGAGTGGGGGGAAGAGGCCTGGTGCGGCTCCTGGCCCTGCGGGGATGAGGCTCTGCTGTCCCCCCTCGTTCTGTGGTTGCCCCTTGGCTCTCTGGCCCTGAGTGAAGCTTCCGCTTCACTGTTCCTGAGCGGAGCCCGGGAGAGAGGGTTGAGTTGGGTTGAAAGCGACCTTAAAGGCCACAGGACCTTAGAAATCCCTCGTTTGGGAACTGACTAAGCGGGCCCGGCTCCCCCAGCCGCTACTCGGCGGCCTTGCGGCAGTTTCCTAGGCCTATCCAGTTCAACCCCCCTGCTGTGGGCAGCGAGACTTCTCACCAGACCAGGTTGCCCAGGGCACCATCCAACCTGGCCTTGAACACTTCCGTGGATGGAGCAGCCACAACGTCTCTGAGCAACCTGTTCCAGGACCTCAGTACCCTCACAGCAAGAAATTTCTTCCTCAGATCTAATGTAGAGTTCTGATATTTTTTTTTAGCTTGAAACCATCCCCCTTGTCCTATTTTTCATAAAAAGTTTCTCTCCAGCTTTCCTGGAACCCTTTCAGGTATTGGGAAGTGCTGTAAGGTCCTCCTGAGCCTTCTCCAGGCTGAACAGCCCCATCTCTTCCAGTCTGCCTTCATAGGAGAGGTGCTCCAACCCTCAATCAAGTTGTTAGTATCACGTAATTCTCAGCTAGTTTCTTCTTGGATGCCTTTCAGAATGTATCTTTATCAGAAAGGACCTGTGACATGAGAGGTTTCTTCACACTGTGTTGACACCTCAAACAAATGCTCTGCTTTCCTGTTCTCTGATGGTTGAGGTGCCCCTTCCTGAGTCTTAGTGGGGCACCACTCAGTCCCCAGCAAGAGGAACCAGCAGAGGACTTTGTGTTCCTGTGGATGAGGATCCAGTGAGTGTATGTGTTCCTGCTGTAGCAGGGGATTTGAACTAGATTATCTCCAAATGTCCCTTCCAACCCCCACCAGTGTGGTGAGTCTCTTGGTGGTTGATCCAGCAGAGCTACTGTGGGTTTGCTTCCCATTCTAGGGAAGGTTGGCTGGTTTGGGACAGCAGTAAGGTTTGTGTCAGTCTGGCGCCTAAACCTAGTTGAGAGGGAGATGTCGGAAGCTGTTCTGATGTTGTCCTTCAGGTGTTCAGCCAAAACTACAGCTCATAGCTGGAAATGTCATTTCATCAGAAGCAGAAGACCAGGGTCCTCTGCTATTTGTGGTTTGGGAAGCTGCTGGTAACTTGCTTTTTTCTTGAGATCCCATTGCTAACAGATGCTGAACCTCCTAATGTAAAGAGTAGGTTTGACCTTTATTCCTGGTTGAATGTACTGATCTGTGAGAACAAAGTTGGGGTAATTGTTAAAAATCAGAGAGACAAGTCATGAGGCCATGGGGGACAGAAGACTGAGTTGTAGGAAAGCAGTGGAAAGAAAAGAGGAAGAGAAATGGGCCACAGCTTCCAGGATGACTGTGACACAGACTTGCAGGTGACAGTTAGGTGTCTGATGGTGTTTCAAAACCTGTAGACTTGGGTTGACAGCTTTGCATGCTGTCAGAGAAGGTTGAAAGTATATTTGTTACTGTGTTGAGAACCTGCAGCCGCTGACAAGTCAGTTAACTGCTTCTTACTAGAAGTAATAATACTGCTGATATAATGGTTTTAGTTAAGATAGATGGGTTCTTTGTGCGTTTCTGTGGCCTCTAGGGATTGTTTAACACTAGTTTTAAGTTCTGGTGCCCTTCTTTTTTTGAGTTAGCGGTACAGTTACGCAGTACAGAAATGAACTCCGCTGGGCGGCTCTGGAATTCTGAGTAATGGCCCAGACAGAGGTGCCTGTGTGGGGGTTAAATAATTTAAACAAGCTTTGCCTATCACTATGAGAGAGAAGTTTTCCACATGCTGATTTTTCTGTAATAAGTCTTTGAAGATGCTGCCAGCTATGGGGAACAAATGCTAAAGAATTTGCTAATTCTTTAGAACATGAACTGTGAGTTGCTGTTACTACAGGTGTAAACTCAGTGGTAGATCTTGTCTGTACTAGACCAGAGGTGGAAAAGTTTGGGTGGGCTTCTAACATCAAGGTGCAAGTGGAAATCCTACAACATGTGCACCCTCCCTGCTTTGCCATGAATGTTGACTTATGTTCCTAGTTGGGGTTGTGAAATGTTCAAGTGTTTGCTGAGGAGTTTGCAAGTGGGTACTGGTTTGTGTGAGGTTTCGGCTTCTCCTGGGAAATGTGTAACTGCTCAGGAAAGCACTTGGGTCTGACCTATAGGACAACTTGATTACCAAAGGGGAAACATTTTTGTTTCTTTTGATTCATGATGTAGAATTTCAAGGCAGAGTTTGTGGTGTTCCGATAGCCTCCTCCTTCTTGCCCGGAAATCATCTGAAAGGGATTCCTCTGACTGGGAGATTTCCTCCTACCCAGTAGAGTAATTGTTTGTGGTTTTCCTGGTCTTCCCAAATAGTAATTGACTAACTCTCTGTAAAACCAGTGACTACTTTGCTCCCTGGACAAGGGCATCTTGGTCTTTGCAGTGGTGGCTGCTTCATGCCAGGGACCTGTTTGTGAGCTCTGGCATAAATAAGGATGTACAGAAGAAGGGATGCTGCACACTGACCTGTAGAGGTCCACCCAACCAGCTCAGCTGTATGCTCACAGCTTTGTGGAGTTTTAACCCCACTTCTTTCATCAGATGGTTCCTGGTTTGTGCCAGACATGGGCTGAGCTTAGCTGTTCACATGTTTGTGATTTGGCAAACTCCTTTGGTAAAGGATGCTGTGGATTGATCCTGCAGGTCACAAACTGAAAACACAGTGAGCTGCTTGCATACCCCATACAACGATGGTTTTGTCATGTACTGTCAGGCTAGAGCCTGTGTTGAGCAGACAGTAGTGGCAGTGATCTTAAACTGACTTCCTTGAGAAGGACAGACCTTACAGCAATTTCTGCTCTTGCTTGAGCAAGGAGGAGACAGACAAGGGAGAAACTGGGTAACAGGTCTTATTTGCTGAAGAGCAGGCTTGAAGAGTGTTGGAATTTCATAATGACCCCAAATCGGGCATCATTGTGGTCTAGGCTTGAAGCAATATCCATCCTTCTTACCTGCTTAGTACAACTAGATGGTGGGAGCCCCACTGTGTTTGGAGGAGCCTTGATGTCCCCATAGCTGTGCCTCACTTTTGTGAGGTGCTCTAAAAGCCATAGTTTATCTCAAGTCTCCATTGTTCTGCTACTTACTTTATCTTCCCTCTGTCTGTAAATTAACTTAAACCAACTGGTGTGTAGCAACATCCATGGTTGCAGCCAGCTTGGCTTTGGTAAGTATGAGAAGCCATCGGTCTTGTAGAGTAAGGAGCGTTTGGGGAGAAATGCTTCTTACAAGATTGACCTTGGCATTGTGTGGTTATATTTGCTGGCTTCCATAGTTCTTTTCTCAACTATTTTGGCTCTGTCACTTCAGTCAAACTGGGATGAAAAGTTAAGAATGGAAACAGTTGTCTTGGGTGACTGTCGTGTTTGGAGGGAATCTGCCTATTTTAGCTGCAGTTCGTGATGTTACGGCTGTCAGAGGAGCACTTCCATTCTGGTTGGTTGCTGTGCTTTTTGGAGCAGTGTGCTGAAGGAACACACCTGGTCCTGGGGGAGCAGTGGCTTTTAGCATAGAATCACAGAATCTCTTTGGTTGGAAGAGACTTCTAAGATCATAGTGTCTAGCCTTTGACCAGCATTGCCAGGTCACCACTAAAATCATGTCCCTAAGCACTAGGTCAGTGTGTTGTTTAAATACCTCCAGGGATGGGGACTCCCTTCCTTGTTACAGTCTCCTTTCAGGGAGTTGTAGAGAGTGAGAATGTCACCACTGAGCCTCCTTTTCTCCAATCCACCCTAGCCCCCAACTTCCTCTGAATGCTTGTGCTCTATCCCCTTCCCCAACTTTGCTGCCCTTCTCTAGACATATATCTGCACCTCTGTGTCTTTGTAGCATGATGCAGAGAGCGGGACTGTCATGAAGCATGAAGAAGTGAAGGTGTTCATCAGCCTCAAACACTGATATAACCATATTTCTGGCTTTCTTTTTGAAGGGCAGCTAAAAATATAGACATACCTAATCCTTTCCTTACTAATCCACCTCTGTTGGCTAAAACTTTCGTTTCAGGTCACTGGGTAGTCAGTGTAAATGACTTCTAGTTGGTAAAGAGTAAAGTGAACTCCTGAAGCTGGTGCTCATCAAGACACATAATGTGCAGAACAGGGTCTGTTGGAGCAGAAGAGGGACAGTTACTTTTGAAGCTGCTTCTGATGTGGCTCTATCACTTCAGAGAGTTGTGTTCTTGTTCAAATTGTTTGTCTTTATGTTGTGTTTGGGGGTTATTTAAAACAGCTTGGTTTGTTGAACAACCCTTTCCTTGTTTCTCAGTGTGGTGATTCAGAGGGATATTGCATTGGTGGGCCTCAAAATAATAGAGGTCTTCCTATTGTTAAATACCTTGTGAGGCCTCAAACATTGGTGTTCTCTAAACTGGGTGATGGGAAGTGGGATGACTTCTATAGGGTGCTAACAAGGGGGAATAACGGAGGTGTTCCCCTCCCCTGCTCAGCCAACTGTCACTTCATCAGTCTCATCTGGGGTTTTGATCCTGGATTCAGAAGATTTGTACTTTTCTAAAGCTGCTAACAGTTTATTAACAGCTCCTTTTGTGGGATCTGCCTTGCTGGCAGAAAGTGGGAGGAGAGGCTGTTTCTGAAGCAAACGAGCCTCTCTGAGCTGAGATTGCCCTGAGCTTGGAGTAAGAGGAGAGCACTTGGATTGCTGAGGGTTTGGAAGCGGGGTGAAGCTTGTGACACAGTGTCATGTGCAGGATTGTGGTGGAGCTGGCTACAGCATCTCACTGGAGAGCTGGCCATGCCCTGAAGATAAGGATGTGTGTGACAACTTGTACCGGCTATTAGGGAGGTCACCCACAGGAGTCACAGAAGTTAAATCCTGCTTTCATTTGTACTCCGTTTTCATTTGACATCTCACAGCCACTTAGTGCTGGGACAGATGCTTCTTTGCATCACTTAACATTTTAAATAGCTACTGGCTGAAAAAAGGGAGGTTGAAGTCATTTTGAAGTCACTTAACAAATGTTCGTTCATGTAAAAACCAGGTTTTTAACTTGCTGCACAGGTGGTTGGGAGGTTCTTGTGCAGCCTTGTGTGTTGTAGGTATAGGCTGGCTTTGTTTGGGTGATCTGGAGTCACTGAAAGCTTCAGAAAGAAGCACTTACCTGGTTTCTAACTGGCATCATCCTGAGTTCAAAGACTGCTGATTGCCCTTTTGATCTCCTATCCTGCTTGGGTGCTCCTGCATTTGTGTCCTTTTTCATTTTGCCAACAGAAAGCATTGCCCAGGTGTGATTGGGTTCCTGCTTTGAATTAATAACACTTTTGTTTTTAACATGTAAAAAGGCATCTTTGTGACAGGATTTTGCTGTTTCTGTTTTGCTTTCAGCCCCATCTGTTTTGACATGATTGAAGAAGCCTACATGACCAAATGTGGACACAGCTTCTGGTGAGAAGATTTGTGTGTGTGTTGTGCAAAACATCCATCCTTTTACAACCTGTGGGGACTGACATTGCTGCAAATCCTTTCTTCTGAGGTTTTTGTTACTTTTCTGTCTTCTGGCCCTGCACTGAAGAAGGAATTTGAAGTAAAAAGGCAAAAGATGAGCACTAGTTAGATTTTTTTACAAGTTGTAGTGCTTAAACCAGACAACACTGTGTCACCGAGTTTCCTCTCTAAAGAAAATAAGTGGTCCTAAACTGCTGGTAGCATCCAGCGCTCAGAGTCAGACCAGTTCTTTACCTTTGGTGACTCTGCTGGGCCTGGCCCTAGAGTGGTTGTGGGAGTGAATGTTGGTGCTGGGAGGTCTTCCTGGCCTTTGTACCAGGCCATACACACTTTGAGATAACTTGTGTGGTGTTCTACTACATAAGCTTTGGAGAGAGGATAAGCTTCAGGCATGGAGAAGTACAAGAACCCTCGAGGGGTGGGTGTGGAACTATCTGCTCCTCCTCTTAACTAAGGGCTAGATTAAGTGTGGAGCTGTAATGCTTTAGTGGCCTGTGTACCTTATACTCTTAGGTTATCTTAACTATATACCTCCTATAATATATATATATTACCTCCTGCAAGAAGTAGTATTCCAGTAAATGAGGCTCTTCCTGCAGCAGCAGATTCAATTAATGTTCAGAAACACTTTGACCCACAACAGGTAACAGGTGATTCTTGTGCCTTCTGTGGTAACACTTTTACTCTGAAAAGTGCAGGGTGAGCAGCAGCATGGTTATTAAAAGGAGCAGAACAACTGGTGTTGTGTGATGGCAGATGACATCAAGCTCAGGTCTTGGTGGGACGCTTAAACCTGATGCTTAGGTGTCTTGTAGTTGCTTTGTCTGTCAAGTAGCAACAGCTCAGCAGAAAGTCCTCCTAAAGTCACTTCTGGTTAGAACAGTAGCTGGAGAGGGGTGGGGGTGGAGGAGGTAGGGGAGGTGTTTCTTCTGCTTAGTTATCCAAAAGGCATAATAACTTATAATGCTACTTGCTGTGCATCTGGCTAATCTGGAAGAATTCCTTCTGAATGCTGCAGTCTAGCTCTGCCCGTGGAAGGAGAGGCATGAAGTTGAGATGGGAGTGTGGCTGAAGTATCCATGTTACTGCAGTCATCAGGGAAGTAAGAGTCAAGTGCTTGAACACCAGAGACTTTGCTGTTTCTGCTGTTGTGTGCTCACAGTTCATACTGGAACGCTGACTCTGCTGTAGGACCTTGGTACCACAAACACAAAGTACATGTTATCTAAGGTCGATATTGTTTACATTCTGCTTATGTTTTGTTCCTTCATGTTTGCTCACTTGTTTTATTTCTTGGGTCTTTGTTTCTAAATAGCTATAAATGTATTCACCAGAGCTTGGAGGACAACAACAGATGTCCCAAGTGCAACTATGTTGTGGACAACATAGATCATCTTTATCCCAACTTCTTAGGTGAGCTCTGGGCTTTCTTGCATGAGAAACATCATAGTTGTAAAGGAAAACAGGCACTTAGGCATTCATTCTATAAATAACCAGCTTCCGGGCATGGAAAATAAAATCTAAACATCAGCCCTTTGGTCAACTGTGGGTTTTAATTAAAAGTAAAAAGTGGTTAGTAGTACAAGTTAATACTCCATGCCTCCAGCAGCTCTTTGTGACTGGTGAGTCTGATTTGTTGCTGCAGTTTGCACATAAAGCAGTTCTTTGGTGGCTGGAGATTGGAATCTCTTTATTTACTTATGTTTCTTGCACTGTTGCCTGTCTAATCAATAACATGTCCTGTTTATACATCATGGGCACTGAAGGGGGTGAGGCTGGATTACATGTTGTAGCCTTTTGGCTGCTGCATCAAGGTCTGTGTGTGATGTGTGTTTATGTAGAGGAGACACAGAAAACACTTGTAGACAAACCTATCAAAATCCTCATTGATTGTTTCTGAAACGGAGATGTGTGCCTGAGTGGAAATGGAGTTTAAAACTTATAGGGAGAAGATATCAGAGGAGGCACATTACAGTGTGAAGTACCAAAATGAAATCAGATCTGGATGCCACGTGCTGGGGTGCCTGTGTAGTAATAGCTAGATCAGAATTTATACACTTTGAAAAAGAAAAGCTTAGGAATAAACTGTTGAGATAAAAATGTGGGGAAATCTAGTTTAATCACAAACTTCCTGTGACGTTAACTGAAGTTCCTGAATCATACTGACTAAATCCATCTCTTCTCTGCCGCTTATGCTTTTTAGTCAATGAACTTATTCTTAAACAGAAGCAAAGATCTGAGGAGAAGAGACTCAAATTGGACCATTCAGTGAGTAGCACCGTATGTTCCAACTTTCTTTCTTTATATTTATTCAATGGCTTTGTGCAGCAGTTGTGTTATGTTGTTTAATCTAGAAGAAATTACACTGTTGAGCCAAAGCGTTAACTTGCTTTATGAGGAAATAATGGCAATATCCATGGCACTAGATTCCTTCAACCTCGTTAACTCTGGTTCTTCCTGCCAGCATTATGTGTGGAGACAAGCTGTGTTAGCACAGCTAAGTGTCCTGTGATGCATTGAATATAACCTGGGAAACCACCCATGGAATCACACTTGTTTAAAGGTAATAATTTTCTTTCAGTGTTGGAAATTACAGCTACAGTGAGAGTAATGGGTGATCAAAAGTGCCACGGGCTTGTCTGGTCACGTGCAAGAAATGGAACAAAGGCTAGTAACAACCACAAGAGGGAGAAGGATGTGCTCAAGTAGTGGTGTGCTGGCTCTGACACCAGACAAAACTGCCTGGATTCCTTCTAAAGTTGCTTCATGTCACAGAACCAGTGTGATCTGTTTTCAGCTCATGAAAACCATGAGCATCACCACTGGGTCCTCTTGCACATTAAGCTCAAACAGAACACGTGGCATTAACTGTGAAGCTTGCCTTTTTGTCTCACCTCTACTTTCCTCCTTTGGCTTCTGTAATTCAGAAGAAAGACTACAGAGTAGTGTTAATTGTCATGGAACCTGTTTTTGTTTGTTAAACTTCTATTGAAGTGCTAGTGATTTAGGGGCTGTGCTGCAACTTTCAGCAGTCAAATGCTTTAAGGATTCACTCACAGTGAGCTTTGCTGTTTAGTTTAATACTTGCATACTATATTCAATACAAAATATGCATAAATGCTACCCAGTTTAAAGATGACACAGCTGGGCTGGAGGCAGGTACAGTAACTTCTTGGAAGTGATTTCTACTCTTTTTCACAACATCTTTTAGAAATTATGCCCATGATGCCATGCTTGTGTTGGATAACTATAAGTCAGTGAGAATCTACCCTGTAAAGCTGTATCTGAAGCTTTCAGAGTAGTTCAGCAGTAGTATGTGTAATTCAAATGTTAAAGTCTGTTTCCAATCTTGTTGACTCGCTTGAAAATGATGCTTTTTCCCAGCTGTTCCAGATTGAAACAGTTCATCTGTGTGGTTTCCACAGGATCTGAGTGTTGTGTAGAGTTAACAGCTGTGTGTTCCCTGGGGGGGTGGTTTATTTTCCTTAATCCACTCAATACAGATAGGTTACAACCTCTGAGAAAATATCTGATTTAGACTAGATAACATTTCTAGATCTTGAAAATGTAAATACCTTGATCTAGTGTCAGAACTTTCATAGGATGGGATTTTTAATCCAGCTTTGTTTCCTAGAAGGCCTGAAGATCTTTCAGCTCTCCTCTTGGTTCCCAGAGCTTTTTGATGCAAAGCTATCTTAGATTAAGCTATTACTCAGCTTTTCCTCAGCTAAAAGATTGGGGGTGGGGAGTGTCCCCTTTTTACTTTTACTGTTTCCTTTTTACTGACAAGAAGAGCAAACAACCTGTAGAGAAGAACAGACTGCTGACTCCAAGGAGTCCTCAGCTCTGACGGGTTGAATGAGAACATCACCCTGATGAGCTTGAGCTTCTCTGCTCTCACATTCTATGAGAATACTCCTAAAAGGAGTACAGTGGGAGGTGACAATAGAAAAAATAAGCTGATACTACCTTCTTCAGTGTGAATTGAGCAGGAGGGCTTTACCTATTATTTGATAAAATGTGGAAGGTATTGTCACTTAAGAGTATTTCAGGTGGATGCAATCCAGCTAAGCTTGGATAAACATGTTATTATTCTTTCTCCCCATAGAAACATGTTTTCAGGAACTAGGGCACAAATCAGATAAAATTGTGCCTGTGAAATAATCTCTTCCTAGCAGCAGCCATGCTCTCATGAAGTGCAGATAGCTTCCAAATAAGATAAGCAGTTTCTCAGTGGGACACAAGAGCCATATCCTGTATGTGTGGGAGAACTGGGAATTCTAAGTCCTGAAAATAGTTTTGAAATTTGACAAAGGGATGAAGTATTGCAGTGTTGCTTTGAATACCTGTTGTGGATAGAGCCATAGCTGCCTTCAACTCTGTCTCTCCAGCGCCTCTTGTTTTTCTTTCTAGAATGGCCATAGATGGCAGATAATTCAAGATTTGTTGGGGACTGATCAAGACAATCTTGACTTGGCCAATGTCAACCTGATGCTGGAGCTGCTGGTGCAGAAGAAGAAGCAGTTGGAAGCAGTAAGAAGTTTCTCATGTCTACATGAACACTGTCTAGCTAGCTGTGTCTTCTCTTGATACTCTTATCTTTAAGGTTCTGCATGCCCAGTATGCTTCAGAATGTTTTGCTTGCATTTAGGTGTTAAGTTGAACAACCTCATTGACCTTTGCAGCAAACTGACCCTTCAGCTGCAGTGCCTGTGAGGTGCTTGTGCTGTTGCTGCTGGCAGGGTTCTGTAAATGAACAGGGAACCTGTATGCTTCTAACTGCAGAGAACATCTTTCTTTTCCTCCAGACTTTGTGTCATTCAAGACAAATCTGAAAAGGTCACTGAATGACTGGTGCCTGGTGTACTTTCCACAGTGACTTTACGATTGTACTCACTCTGGAGAAATCACAGAATTATTGGGGCTGGAAAAGACCTCTAAAATCATCAAACCCAGTCTATAACATCACCACAATAAGCTAAACCATGGCACCAAGTGCCATGTTCAGTCTTTTCCTAAATAACCCCAGGGATGGAGATTCCACCTCCCTGGGCAGTCCATTCTAGTGTCTGATCCCCCTTTCGATGAGGAAGGGCTTTCCTAACATCCAACCTAACCCTCCCCATCAGCTTCAGGTCCTGCCTTGTCCTGTTATCAGTTGCCTGGGAGAAAAGCCTGACCCCCACCTGTCTATAACTTCCTTTATAGAGTGTGATAAGGTCTCCTCTTATGCAGGCTAAACAACCCCAGCTTCCTCAGCCTCTCCTCATCAGACTTTCCTTCTAGTCCATTCACCAGCCTTGTTGCTCTCCTCTGGATCTGCTCCAGGCAATCAGTCTCTTTCTTGAAGTGAGGGGCCTGGAACTCCCTCCAGTACTCGAGGGGAGGCCTCACCAGTGCTGAGTACAGTAGTGATTACTTCGTATAAGTGTAGATGTTTAGCTTTGCAGGGAGGTGGTTTTCTTTACTAAATTAATCCTGCTTTAGTGCATTAATCATGCTGAGGATCCTAATCATCTTCAGGGGTAGCAGCTGAGTCTGTGAGGATCCTGTATTCTAAAACGAATTTAAGACGCAGCAGCATCTGAGAATCATTTATACTTATCAGTAAGTTTTCAGTAACACACAAACAAAAACTTAAAACCTGGGAGGCGAAGTTAAACTCCCATTCTTAAAGCTGCCTTAATCACCTCTCTTCTCCCCCAAATCAAAGCTGTTCCTGTGGATTGCTGTGTGTAACATCAGTGTCAGTGTGGATGGTGGCACCGTTAACACTCATTTCTTGTGTTGCAGGAGTCCCATGCTGCCCAGTTGCAAATCCTTATGGAATTTCTCAAAGTTGCCAGGAGGAACAAGCGAGAGGTAACTTGCTCTGGCTCTCAGTGGGTGAGGTGTTGCAGCGGTTCATTTCTCTTTAAGCGATGTGTTAGCCTGGCATTATCTCCACAAAGGAAACACAAGGTGTGTTTGGGGAAATCTCAGGCAGAGGCCACATGGATGGTAAGGAAAATTAATCTCTTTATATGTGGCAGCTTCAATATTTAATCACTTCCCATGTGTCTCAGCAGTGTGAGACAAAAAGAGGAGATAAGGATTCCATGCTACAAATTTACACAAAATTCTTGAAACAGCATCTTTTTTCCTGTGATGGAGAACCTGAACAATGGAGAAGGATTGAAATTGTTGTCACTCTCAATTTTTTTCCCCTCTAGTTATCAAATGTCATGACTAATGGTGTCTTCATAAAAATAAATACTCTATGGTCTGTCTTAATAAGTAGTGTCTGAGGAATATGAGAGGGTTCTATAACCACAGTGTAGGATTTTTTCATGGTTTGGGGCTTACTTAGCCAGATTGATCATAATATAGAATGGATTGAGGGTCTGGATATAGAGCCCTCCAAATTGTTTAGAGTGTCTAACCATCTGTGGTAGTCCATGCCCTTGTGACCATAACTAGTAAGGGTAATGAAAAGAACTAATAGTGCTGTGTGTGTTTCACCAGTGTCTGACTTCCAGCACATGAGAAATGTTCCCCACACCTGCTTTTGGCTTTAGTGATGCAGTAGAGAGCATCTCTTAACCCTAAAGAAACTTTAGTTTTGCTATAGATTCTCAGAAACATCCTGGACTCTATTGGGAAACACTACTAATTTGAGATCCTCTCTGTCCCTGCTTATGTGCTCCCTCTGTTGCTAAGACTTTCTCTGATTTCTTTTACTCCTATTAAATTCCACTGTGAAATGCAGACTGTCACATCTCAGACTTCTGTGCAAGCCTGTCACTTCTCTCCTTGCCATAGTGGTTAGTGTCTGGCCTTGCCATGTATTTTGAAGGAAATAAGAACTTGTCAGCTTGTGCTAACCAGTTTTTTTTCATTTGAAAAGCAGAAGGAAGATGAGAGCCAGTGGGTAGAAGCATAGAAAAGACACACTAGTCAGTAGGGTGGTTTTAGAAAGATGTCAATAACCTGTCTTCAGCGATTAAATTATTCCCATAAAGTCAATTAAATCAGTGTCCTTTCTAGTAAGTTCCAACACTACCTTCTATCATTCCTACTTTATACAGGCTGTTGGGAGGGTGACTGCAGAGAAATTGCCATTTCCCTCACTAAGCTGTAGCTATAACATTAAGTTCTCTATAAAATAACCCTCTTGCCTACACTCAAGGTTTGTAGTTTGTTTTGTTGAAGTTTTTTCATGAAATGGTGACTTCTGAGTGCATTGGAGGGGCTTTACAAGTGGAAGAAACCTGTATCTGTGTGGATTTATACTAAATTCAGAATATTGCTGGAAGGTATTTTGACAAATACCTCTTTCTTGTGCTTTTATAATTTCTTGAAGATAAATGTAAGGTTCATCTCCTGCAGAAGTTTCTGTTAGAACACCAGTTTTGATGTTTGTACCTTTCCAAAGCGCTGATTGTTTGAGCTAAAATGTACTGTGGCTTTTTTTTCCTTTGCATAAAGCTCTTTGCTAGTCCTTTTTAAGTTGATATATTTTCTTTTTGATGTGTTTGGGGGTAGGAAAAACCCCTAACCCCAAATCCTTGGCAATAGTAATAGAAAATTATTTCAGACTTTCAAGAAGATCAAAACCAAATGGCTAAAGCTTGAAAACACTTTTTCAACAAGCTAACATAGTTTTGGAGGGGAGAAGTGTATCAATCAGCCCCAGTAGCTCGTTGTCTCAAAGGCAAACAGCATGGCCGTGAGCCTTTCTGTACGTGTGCACAGGTAATTGCTTGCACATTCTCCACTGGTTTTGATCCAGCAGTCCCTGCTGTTGAAACAAAGGACCCAAGGAGTCTGGAAGGTCAAGTTTAATAATGAAATCGTTGACTTTTTATCCCAGCTTTCAAGGAAAAGCAAATGCAGCAAGCTGTGACTCTTAAAAATCTCTTTTCATGCCAGAATTTTAATGCTGTTGGCCATGCTGCATAAATACTTTAGCAAATTTAACTTTGCTGGCTTTTAAATGATCGTGTGTTCTTTCATCTTGAACACTTGGTGAGAGCTGATAACATCAGGCAGTACAAAATCTCTCCCCAGTTTTATGTTCACTTTACAAAGAGCCTTACCAATTGTCCTGTCAGAACTGCAACTACTACTGAATGAAGTCAGACACCACTGTATATATCACAGCACATAATTTGTCCTGAGATGATGTTAGCTCAGCCACCTGATGAAGGGTGTTTGTAATTCCTGTGATGAAGCAGCATTGTTGACTGAAAGAGACCACTAAGCTTAATGAGTAGTTTCCCAAATCAAGTTCTCTAACATCCAGGTGATGTTCTATAGTTGCACTCCAGTTTCTCTTGGCAGCTGTCACTTCATTTTTTGTTCCATGGGCTTTTTCTTTCTAATAATGTTGCATTAAGTCTTTTTTGTATCTAGCAAACAAGATCTCTTTGACTGCTAATGCACAAGGGCTGTGTGTAGCTGGTAAAGACTCTGGGATGGAGAAGTAACCCTGAAACATCTCAGGCTGGTGGCACTCAGTCACCTACTCAGCATTTCAGTATCATCATTCTTTTCAGCTTCAGATACATGTATCTACCCAGCTGTCTTCACTTACTCCATATCGTGAGCATGTTAAATGCTAAAAATAAGAGGAGTCATTAGTTATTGTGGGATAATTGCAGGGAATTATAAGCATGAATTCTCCAGGGATGTCATTACCTTGTGTTAATCACTTGATCTGTCAGGTCTTACTGTTCTGTGCATACACACATGGATGAACTAATGAGTAAGCAAGAGGAGGTGACCCAACTAGAAATCGGTCATGCTCTTACCTTGTCATATAGTCTTGATTACATTCCATGGCTCCTGAGGTGAGTTTACAGCTATAGTAGTATCTTCCCTACCCACTGCACTTAAATAACTGGCATTCTGAATCTGTTTGCATTTCCAAGGTGCTCAGTAGGAAGATGTGAGCTCTGACTGCAATAATAGTAAGACAGGGATGCAGGCAGTGCAAGCTGAGGATGGTGAAACACACACCAGTGTGTAACAGCTGACTCTTGCTGCACTGCAGAGGTCTTCCCAGAAAAGCAGAGGAGACCACCATGTACCAGTAGCTAAGTAGCCACATGCAGCAGTGTAATACTGCTAAATACTCAGGCAGCTTGGTTCCATTCTCGGTTCCCTTCCATTGTGATGCTCTTCTAGCAGATCTTCTCTGTAAGCTTCAAAGTATTACCCTTGTGATTCAGATGGGACAGAGGAAGATACAAGATGTGAAACATTTTTGATCATTCAAGCATCTCCTTTCTTTTACCCTTAGGAATTCTGTGTTAATAATTCTTTCTGGATGTTATTGTCACACCTTTGTTAGCTCCTCCCCAGTTAAGAAGAAGCATTTACCATTTGGAGGAAGGATTGAATGGAGAGAAGAAATATTGCTGCAGATAAATGTGTTGCAGATGGACTCCCCAGGTGTCTAAAAGACTTGGATGCCACATTTCAGCAATGGAAGCAGTTTGTGGAGGCTGAGGTGTTCTTGCCTTTTGTTCCAAGGGACACTTTGTGATGTTGTCCACCTGTGCAAATGTGGAACAGTGAAGTGTTGCATCAAAAGAAGGGGCATTTGCAGTTAGTTTAAAAGGGTAAAATTTCTTCTCTGAAGAAGACTACTTGCTGTAGTTAGGCTTTATGTTGTTGGAGGCTTTGTATCCAGAGCAGTAATGGGAGGAAAGCCCTGAGACAGACAAGACTTCCAGCTGGTTTCCAGCCATAAATCAATTCTATTCACTGTAGAATTGTCATTGAGCTACTGAGTTTTATGGGAAGAAATTAATTTCCCTAGGTACCTGTAGGAGAGGTTTGGTTGATGATACTTCACAGTCCAGTTTGTTAGAACAGTAGTTGATAAAAGATCAAGAAGTAGGAAGAGATTGTGTTGGATGGATGAAGTTGTGGGATGGAATGAAGGGATTATATACAGAGACAACTTGATTTATCCTCCTCAGCTGCACAGATACTTCTTACCCTGTTTTGGTCTGTGCACTGCATGTGTGTGTCTGGGGGGAAAAAAGATGCTCCCTCTGGTAACAGCTTCATCTGTTTTGTCTTGATCTCTGGTGTGTATTGTGATAAATGCCTGAGGGCCTAGGATTGGTGCCTTGAAAGTGTGTGATGGAACATGCTGTGGCTTGGGCTTTCAGAAGTGTGACTCCAGATGCTCTGTTTAAGCAACTCAGTGGAGTAGTGTTGGTGATTTCACCCTGTGCCTTTAGAAAATAACTTCTGCTGTTTCTGGCTTGTGCTTGTTTTAGAATTAGACACTTGCTGAAGGGTGTATCTCACTCTATCCTTCATGTGTTTTTCTAGGCTGTCTCTGTGGAGCTTTTGGGTTTTGCAAACATTTAGAACTGGCCCCAGGAGATCCAGTTAGGACCACTTGCCTGTGCTGGACAAACACAAAGGATGATGTCAGTCTCCTGAGGGGCCCTCACTCTAGGAAAAACAGGAAGCCCAGGATGTGAACCCTTAGCACAGTGCCCAGCTACACTTGTTTGTAGGTAGTCAGATGGAATCCAACCAACCATGGCGTGGTCTTTCATGTTGCGTCAGTATTTCCACCTGACAGTCTGATGGGGAGGTTCAGTAGGATAGTAAGGGGTCTGCAGCTTGAACTGGGGGATTTCCCTTTACCCCACAGCTTCCAAATCTGAGAGTTGTCTTTTTGAATAACTCCTTGTGTGTGTATCTATCATAGCTTAGAGCTCAACCTAGAGGTCTTCTCATTCCTTGTGAATGTGAAAGGAGTTCAGCTCTGAAAGGTTACTTAAGCCAGAGTGATACAAGGGCCTGTGTGATGGCTTCCTGACTCGTCTCAAATATCTCTTCTAGAGATCATACAGTCATATAATTCAGGTTCCAGAAAACCCTTCAGATCATCAGATCATCAAATCCACCCAGTAACCCTACTCAGTTTACTGCCAAACTGTATCACTGAGCATCACATCTAAATCTTAAATGTGTTCAGGGACAGTGACTGAACTACTTCTCTGGTTATTGTTTTCCTTTTGGATGGGTTTGTGTGGCATGGGACCAAGATGAAATACTTCTACTTGTAGCAGGTTTTGTTAACTTCATATCAAGCTTGACAGGTGTGATTCTGCCCATCACTGGCATGGGACTTGACTGATTTTCTCTGCCCAACATTGTGAGAACCAAATTAAGGGCCCATAAATCTGGATCTGCTACAAGGACTTATAATTCATTTAGCTTTCCTTAAATGTCCCTCGATGACTGGCAATTATAAATCAGCAGTCTCATTTTTCAAAGTTTAATTGGAAGGAGCATGAACTGATTTAAGGTCTTGGCTAGATTAAAGCCAAACCATGAAACACTGGAGGCAGCCTACTAAAAGAAAGCCTCCCTGGGACATCAGTAACTCCTTCACTGCTGACCATATGAGAAGACTATCCTTAAAATAAGAATAGGACACGCTTGCCTGGGTTTCAGACTTACTGATGTTAGGGAAGTTGATGGAAGGTGCAAATTTCCTGCCTTTAGTCTAACTAGGAGGAAAAATTAGGGAGTGATGTCCCACATCAGGTACTTTTTTTGCTCTGTGCAATAGTTAATAGAAATTGCCTGATGAAGTTGGTTGGTTTCCTTGCCATCGTTTTGGAAATGCAGAGTGTTTGCGTAACTTCTCTTTAAATGGGATTTATGAAAGTGGGGGACTAATGGTATTTGTCTGCTAGAGCTGAGCGCAGGCAGGGCTCAAGCTGTGCAAGCATCACTTAACTTCACTGCTCATCTTGGAACTATAGCAACACCTGCAATTCTTGCTGTAGGTTTTTGCAAGTGAAAATGGAATTATCTGCTATGGCGTAGTGGTTTGTAAATTATCTGTGGCAGCTGAGTTTTAAATCATCAGACTTGTGCTGTCTGTGACTCAAATTAAATATAAACCAAAACCTCTGGAGTAGCAAGATTAGGATATAAATACAATGTCATCTCTTCTGAGAAACCATGCTAGAAATTGGTGTGAAACCAGCTGTCTTCTCCTGTCTTCAAGGACAGAAGCTTTTTTCATTTAGTATGGAAGAGGTAAGTTTAGAATGGTGGAGTATCTAACACGGAGCACAGGCTGTTAGGGTGCTGCTCAGTAGCAGGGGTTTAAGTGGTGAGAGCTTCTGCTCAAGCAAAGCTTTCTCCTACTGAAAGGATCAGGCTTAAATACTCACGAGTAAGCTTTTGGGAGCAGCTTGACAAATGTTCTTGGATGCGTCACACAGAAAGCAGTATGTCTCACAGTACCAGTAACTTTGGATCTGGGCTATTTGTTAATCCTTTGTAAAAGAAAAAAGGATGTGTTGTCAGTGGATTTACCTGGTGGTAGCTTCTGGTCACAAGCCATGGTAGTAGCTGCCTCTAGATTGCTACTGTAGGCTGAGAAGAGTTCAAGTGAGATCACATGGATTTGTTAGACTTTTACTTCTTGGAGAATTAGACTGGAACTGGAGCTGAGTTTGGGCTGTTTAGGTCCAGACTTGGAGCTCTCATCCAGAGAAATGTGTTTGAATGTGGCAAGGCTGTGCATAGTCTCTGTGGGTGTTGGGATGGGATATGGCTGCTGAGTGAGGATGGGAAACTGAGGTCTCTTCAGTCCCTTTCAAGGATAGCCCTCAAAATCAAGAGAGTTCACATTGTAAACCAAGGCAAGTACCACGCTTGTGAAAGAAATGCCATGTGGCACTTGCTTGGAGCCAGGACCAAACCTCTGCATGGTCATTACAGATTTGTGGGTTGTTCTGGTTTGGGTTTGTTTTGCTAATCCAGAAGTCTTATCAGTAAGTTTAAATGGACTAGTGGTAGGATAGCTTCTGGCAAGAGAAATGTCCTTAATATACCTCTCAGCAAAATATCCTGTATTTTGTTGAAGGCTGAAGGCTGAAATGGTCAGTTTAGGGGTATCCTGGCAGTGCTGGGTTAAAGGTTGGATGTGATGACCTTAAAGGTCTCTCTTATGTAAATGAGATGAAACTACTTCACAGTGAGGGTGACAGCACTGGAAGGGGGCTGCCCAGGGAGGTTGTGGAGTTTCCTTCTCTGGAGATGTTTCAAACCTGCCTGGCCATGTTCCTGTGTGACTGGCTCTAGGTGATCCTGCAGTGGCATTGGACTGAATGATCTTTTGAGCTTCCAATCCCTAACACTCTGATCTTGCGTCTTTCATGGTATTTTTCCTAATCATGCTCAGTGTTTGTAAAGCAGCTATAAACACCTTGCATGGAAGACTTGAGGATCACAGCAGTATCACTTTAGATGATGCAGGTTTCTGGTAGCAGTCCCTCGTGCCCTTTCTTGCACTGTTTTGCAGTAACAGCCTGATTCTGACTGCGGGCTGTGCGTGCTCTTAGGTTAATCTGTGCTCACAAACTTCCTGCCTAGTGACTTCTGAATCCTGCAGCATGCCAGGAAAGATATTGCAAGTTCCTCTCTGTAAAAAATGGTGGTTTATTGTGGTGGTGCAGTGCAAATTGATTTAGATGTCTCCCGTTCTCTTACCCACAGCAATTGGAGCAGATCCAGAAGGAGCTAAGTGTTCTGGAAGAAGATATTAAGCGAGTAGAGGTGAGGTGCCCAGACATTGTCCTGACTCTGGCAATTTTTCATTTTCATCAAGCTGTCTGCCTTGCTGTGGGGCTGCTGGGTTAAATTTATGGCGTTTGAGTCAGTAATGGGAAAATGAACAGATGATGATGCACTTTAATTTGTTCATTTAGTTGATGTGTACAAGCTGCAGGTTGGTATGAGGGGGCTTTGTTGAAACCCAGCTCTTAGATAATTGGATCTTTCACGTTCTTTGTGTTGGTAGTATTTTAGAGTAATTGCTAGGAATCAACAGCTGCTGTATTGATCGTAACTTAAGATTTTTGCTCGTTGCAGTCCTGTGGCTATTTGCACAGGCTGTTTGAATCTTAGCAGCCTGCCCCTCTCAAAATGGAGAAAGATTATGAGCTGAGGTACCGGGGCTGGGTATGAGCAGAACTGGCTCCTGCTGCGTGTCACAACACAGCAGCCTGATGCTTCCTGATGTAATTCTCGTAATTCCTTAATGATGGGGATCTCCTGAGGGTTTCGCTTGTCAGTACTCTCCAAGTATTTGTAAATGCATCAGCTGAGTCCTTCTGTCCCTATCGAGTCCTTGAGGTTCCTCCTTGGTCCCTTCCTCTAATCATTGCAGTGGTTTGACGTGATGCTTCAGGGATGCATCAGCATCAGACTGACACCTCTCAAAACAGCCTTACAGCTTCTTGGGAATCAGTTTGTGAGTCTGCTGGTCTCATGCTGTCAGCACAAGCTCCCAGCCGCTGCCCAAAAGCCTTTTGAGATTTCTACCCTTACGATTTATACATGTGCTGATGAATTATCAAAACATAAATAGCCCTGACAGCTGCAGGATCTTCCCTTCAGCTGGTAGCTACACAAATGAGAACAGAGTAGATGACAGCAGCACTTTTCAGACCTATTTCCCTAAATGTTTTTTAGCTCTTGGGTAACGAATACACCTTAGTGTGTTTCCTTGGGCCTGGCAAAATAGGTCTTGAGATATAGGAGAAGCTATTCCCAAAGCTGTAAGGTCCCTCAAAAGAATATCTGGCTCCCTGCTTTCCCACTCTTTAATCAGGGACTTCAGTGGATTCAGCAGGGCTGTGTGTCTGTGTGACAGCAACTTTAGTTCTGACCTCTGGAGCCTGGGATTTCTTGTCACAGACACCCTGCTTTTTGCCCAACAACTAATGGGCACCTAGGGGGAGGTTTGAAAAGCAGCAGTGATGTTGTCCTACCATGCTTTGCCCCATACCTAACGAGCTACAGTGTCCTGCATCACTTTGTTTCTCAAGCAGATGAAAGGCTTAGTCTCACACTGGGGATGCAGCCATCACTGAGGCAAAGCCAAGCTCATGTGAAGAGTTTCTCTCGTGTGCTTGCCCCAGAGAAGACTGACAGATCCTTGAAGTCTGGGACACCTTTGCTCTGGTTTCTCATGGCTCTTCTTGCTGTAGCCTGTATTCACAGGCACTTATATCCAAAAGTGCAGTTACAGCTTGTTTCTGCTGTGAAAAAGGACACAATTAACCAAATCCATGGATATTTTTTTTTAGTATAAACTCCAGAGTTGTCATTCTGGAGGCAGAAAGTGCTGCAGTTGTAGGATTTCTGAAACCCAGTTGGAATGATAACTCCACAATAAACCAACCAAGAAAATCAATGTTTCTTCAGGCTTAGTCAAGGCTTCTAGACAAGGGTTGAATAAATGTAGATAGCTGTCTGCTTGGAAAAACAAAAAAGTACTGTGAGCATCATGTATTTATTGCACAGTGCCCACTATTCCTGTCAGCTTTGCCCTAACCTGGCTTTCTGTTCCAGGAGATGAGTGGTTTGTACTCCCCTGTCAGCGAGGACAGTACAGTGCCACAGTTTGAGGCTCCCTCACCTTCACACAGGTATGGAACTTGCATCTCACAACTTGGATTTCAAGCTTTGCATAGCACGTTGAACTTTGTGGTCCCCTCTCTGTGCTGTGCCCAGACACCAGTAGCTGCCGTATGGTATCTTCCTGGATTTGATTGGTATAAACTTCATATGAACAAAGCAGTGAAGGAAAAGCTGTCTGAGCCAGCGGCAGGATGAAGTCTACTCTAAACTAGATGCATGAAAAGCTGGTGATTTTTCAATGTAGTGGAGATTAGTTAACTGGAGTTCATAAGCCTTTGCCATGGTGTGGAATAGCACAAATACAGCCTACCTTTTCCAGGCAGGAAATTCTGCTTGGCATGTGAAAGGTCTTAATTTGGTATGAGGTTGGTGTCCTCAGCCTTTCCCTGCCTAGCATGGATGGCTAAACGTATAGGCCTGCAGGATCAATACTGCAATCCACATTGGTTCTGTTTTATCTGCTGTCTCCCTTGGTTTAATGAAATGCCTTTCGAATAACCTATTTGAGATGGGGATATTTTTTCCTGGAGTATGGTTTAGTCTGACTTCTGGATGATAAAATTGCAGATGCTTCTTGTGTCCAAGCTGTATGTGCCAGGATTAGAAGTGCTCTGTGTCTTGGTTGTAGGAAAGCGCTGATTTCACAGCATGGAGTTTCTTGAAGAAGGAGAGATGATCCTTTTAATAGCAGAGTTCCCTAGACAGTTGGCTTCTATTATAAAATTGTACTGGTACTTTTCTGCAGATAGTAGCTCTAAACTCAACAGCCCTGAGTAGGTAAGAAAATGCCTGGGCTTCCTCCCCTGCAGAGGCTTACTTACAGTGCTGCAGTGAGAAGCCTGGCAATACTGGCTGGGATTTCTTACCAGGATGCCCTTTCTGGACACCAGGAGCAGAATCTCTTGTTTCTATGAAACTCTGGCTGGTCCTGAGGGAGAGGACAGGGAATATGGCCAAGCTGGATGATGAGAATGGTGGTTGTTACTCTGCTCTTGGTTAATTTTTGAGGCACAGATGTGTTCTTTGAAGTGGGTTGTGGCTGGCTTGCCAAGAACCACTTGATGACATACTTAACCAAGTTTTCAGGTTATTGGCTGTTATGTATTTGCTTGTTGTCTGCTGCTGGGGGGAGCACCTGAGTGCTGGCTGAGTTCCCTCGGGTAAATGTCAAACATCTTCAGCCAAGGAATCTTCCTTTTTCTTACTAGATTTTTCTTAGGAGTACATGTGTGTCTCTGATTGCAGTCAAGCTATTCAAGCTCCTGAAGAAAGAACTTCTGTGGAAAGCTTGGGTAACATTTTAAGCCCAAGAGAGAGTGAAAGACTTGTGGGGGAGGAGGGGGGGAAATCTGCTGTGAGATGTACACTGGTTTCAATGTATTGAGAATTTCTTATTCCTTTTATGCTTAAGGATTGACCCTAGGATGTGAATTGTGTTCTGCAGACTCTGAACATCTATGAATGACATACAAATGTAGTTTGAGATCATTTCACTTCCAACTTAAAATGCTATTGAACTTGCAGAGACTTTTGAACTTATCAATGAGTTAAAAGTCTATATTTAAATGGGACTCTGACTTGTTAACATGCTTAACACCCTGCTAATGAAATATAATTGTATAAAATTTTACTAATGTCTTATAAATAGCACAAGGTTATCACAGCACCATGCTGAGATGAAGAAAATCTCTTTAGCCTTTGAATTTTAAGTTTAAGAAAATGAAGTTCTTTGAAATTTGGTGTTATCTGGTCTCCAGTGACTCACCCTTATTCATCTCTGTCCTCAGTATCACAGACTTGCTTCATTAATTCCCTGTTTCTTTTATTGTTTGTAGCTTTTTTCCCCCTCCATGCTCTTTTAACAGCTTCAGAATGTGGAATTACTATGCCTACCCCCTCATCTTCCTTCCCTAGTTCTTCAGCAAGGAACTGGAGTATGGTTATTGTGCTCAGGCTGACAAACACGTGTTCCCTTGTGCTTGTGCAGGGTATGATGAAACATGTAATTGGGTAATGGTACAGCGCTTGTTTACAGCCCTGCCAAGTGCTGATAGAGCACAAGAGGGGAAGAATAAAGAGTTCGAGGGAGGGTTTTCCTGAAAATGGCATGTGGCTTATTTTTGCTACCAATGGTGCAAGCAGGGGGTATAAATCACTTCCTCATGCTTGTGTATTCAGGCAGTAACCAACTGTTGCTCTAATTGGAGTTTGAGGGAAGATTTTGATCTAGATATTAGCTGCCCAGTAACTGATTCAGTTATCAAAATCCTGATCCCCTTACCCTGTGTTAGCTCTAATTATCCCACTCCCACCCCCCGTAAGGGTATAATAAATGGGCTTAAAGTTTGTGGGTTGCCACATTTTTGTGGCTTTTGTAGGTTTTTAGCTGAATTCCCTAATGAAGCCAGATGCTGCAGCTTTTTACAAAAGAACTTGGAGGGAACTTAGGTAATTCTGCAATCATTTATGTCCTGTTTTACAAAGGGAGAATATTCAGGCATCTGCTGGTTAACTGAGCTGCAGGCTCTACATAGAACTGATTCTGTATTTGTATTCTGGTTAGGGAGATGACGTCTGTGCTCCCGAAAGCTTTACATCAGCAGACAACCTGCAGCAAAACGCGACCAGACACTCTAAGTCTGTGTTTAGCTCTTAATTGCTGCTGTACCTGTTTCATAGCAGAACTCTTCATCGCTTTCCAGTCAAGTGTCTTATTCCTGTTCTTCCTGGCACGATCTGCTCTAGGTGTTCCATTATTTCACATTGGCCACATTCTAATTTGAAGTTTGCCATCCCCAACTATGCCTGAAACATCTCTGCTGCTTTTGCTCATGTAGTAGCTCACATCAAATGATGATTTTTATCCCTCTGATTTTCTTGGTTTGCAGCTCTTGTGTTGTCTGTAACAGAATCCCAATCAATCTCATCTACAAGTGAACCACTAATGAGACTTTCAAATCATCACTCATCTTCTGTTTCTTCTACTTTTTACCTCCAGGGGAGCTTTAAAACATCCAGAGAAGTATTTAAGCTCTAGTAGCATCGTATCATCCTTCTAGACTTAGAGGGGCCTCTGGCGTTTCAGCCAAGCCACTTGTTTTATGACTAAGAGCATTGAGTGTCCATCACTTCTGGTGGCTTACATAAACATCAGTAGGTAAAACCATCTCTTATAGAAGCAGGACCCATAGGAGTGTGATGGCAGTTTTTTAAAGAAACCATCAGCTTTAAGTAGTGATTAATCTGAGGGCAATCAATAAGACTGAGAAACAGACCCCAGTAGTTTTCTTTGTGGCCACTAAATATTTGGCCCCATGTGAGAGAGCACTGAACCACCTTTCTTCTCTTATCAGTAGATCCTTTGGCAGTTACATCTCTTGAGGTTTTCATGTGTGTTATGTTTTGTAAACAGTGATTTAAGAAATGTTGTGGTGTAATAGATGGCATGCAGTGTTTCCTCATTACAGTAATCCTGGCTGGCAGTATTTGATTTAATTTTTTGCTTATTCCTGCATTTCATTACTTGGGATGTTTGGTGTCTCTTTGCAAGATGCCTGGTAGATCTTATCTGATGTCTCTGACTTTTCTCAGTACTGTTTAAAATCACAGAATCACAGACTGTTAGGGATTAGAGGGGACCTCAAAAGATTATCCAGTCCAGTCCCCCTACCCAGAGCAGGATCCCCTAGATCTGGTGGCACAGGACCATGTCCAGGAGGGTTTTAAACATCTCCAGGGAAGGAGACTCCACAGCCTCCCTGGACAGCCCCTTCCAGTGCTCTGTCACCCTCACTGGGTAGAAGTTCCTTTTTATCTTGCTGTGGAACCTCCTGTGTTCTAACTGACACTTTGTCCTGTCATTGGGTGCCACTGAACAGAGCCCAGCTCCTTTCTGACACACTGAACCTTTCCATATTGATCAACATTCATGGGGTCATCCCTCAGTGTCTTTTTTTTTCCCCAAGCTAAAAAGACCCAGCTCCCTCAGCCTTTCCTCATCAGGGAGATGCTCCCTTCCCTTCATCTTTGTGGCTCTTTACTGGACTCTTTTAAGCAGCTCTGTGTCCATTTTGAACTGCGGGGCCCAGACCTGAATGCAATATTCAAATGCAGTCTCACCAGGGCAGAGTGGAAGGGTGGGAGAACCTCTCTCCATCCATTAACCACACCATGGCATTAAGCTTCCCTTTTGTTCGGAAAGGAACTAAAAAGCAGTGGTACCATGTTCTGTTCAGAGCATCTTACCCTACATATTTCATACCACATCTGTACTCTTTGGTTCCAATTAGAAATTGCATGGCACAGAAGTGTGTGATGGCATTCTGCTCCAGGAAATCCCTGTACTAAAAAAGAAAAGTACAGATAAATCTGTTTCAAAACCCCAGACAAAATCCAGCCTTGTGTTCCCTGTCTAGAAAATAAATTTCAAAGGGAATCATGCTGCAGGATGTGAAGTGAGGGGGTTGGGGGATAACGGGTTAAAAGTGCTGGAGGACCATTGTAGAGGGGTTTAAGCAAAGTGTCTCTCTTTGTTTTGCAGTAGCATTATCGACTCCACAGAGTACAGTCAGCCCCCAGGTTTCAGCGGCAGCTCTCAGGTAAGGTAATCCCAGTGTCTGGGCACAGGGGAGATGGGTGAAGTATTTAGAAACAAAGCTTTATTCCCCAAACTGACTCTTCCAGGGACGGTGGCATGCCTTTTGCTCTTGTGTCAAGTGAGAGCAGCATTTGGGAAGGGAGGGCAAATCCTTGAGCCTTTATAGTGATTTGACTCTCAAAGCACCCACATAAATCTGTTCTGTAGTGTGTCCATGTTTAGGGCCTCCAACTACAATCTGATGTCACAGGGAGGGTACGGAGCTGCACATCCAGTGAAACCATAACCCATGGCTCTTGGGCTGAAGCAATTGCATGTGCTCATGGGGATTTTAGGGTTGCAACTGCAAAACTATTCTGCAGTGAGGAAATTGGCTCCTTGTGCAAAAATGCTCCTTCTGGCTCCTGTGGACTCGAGGTTTCTACTTGAACAAGGGGCTGTAGCAACACAATCACAGAATGATTTAGGCTGGAAAAGACCTCTAAGATCATCAAGCTCAGTCCATGACCTAACACCACAATCAGCTACACCATGGCAGTAAGTGCCATGTCCAGTCTGTCCTTAAACACCTCTAGGGATGAGGACTCTACCACCTCCCTAGGCAGTCCATTCCACAGTCTGATCACCCTTTCTATGAGGAAAGGCTTCCTAACATCCAACTTAACCCTTCTTGGCAGCTTCAGGCCCTCCTGTTGCTAGTTGCCTGAGGATTGGGCTTTTCTCCCTGTCTATAAGCTCCTTTCAGGTAGTTGTAGAGAGTGATAAGGTCCCCACTGAGTCTCTCCTCCAGGCTAAATAACCCCAGCTCCCTCAGCTTTTCCTCATCAGCCTTCCCCTCCAGTCCCTTCCCCAGACTCACTGTTCCTATGAACCTGCTCCTCCCCTCAATCTCTTTAGTGAAGTGAGGGACCCAGAACTGTGCTCAGTACTTGAGGTGAGGTATCCCAGTACCCAGTACAGAGTGAGAATGACATCCCTAGTCCTGCTGGCCATGTTATTGCTGATTTGAGCCAGGATGCTATTGGCCTTTTGTGCCACCTGGGCACACTGCTGGCTCCTGTTCAGCCAGTTGTTGACCAGTACTGCCAGGTTCCTCTCTGCCAGGCTGCTCTCCAGCTGCTCATCCCCCAAGTCTGTAGTTGTGCTGGGGGTTATTGTGGCCAAAATGTTGAATCCTGCTCTTGGCCCTGTTAAACCTCACAATTGAGGGCAGGTGAAATGTGGATGGACATGTTCATTGAGCTCAGGACTCGGATATAGCACAGCATGTTTATCCTCTGCTGATGCTGCTTTGTCTTGGCTTTTTTTTTGTTTCAAAAGCAAAATTACAAGCAGAGCTGTAGGGCTGGCAAGAGCATGAATTAAATTGACCAGATTTCCTGTCATCCTCTGTGACAGCCTTAATGTGAAAGAATCATGTTTTTTTGCCTTAACATGCCATTTGAGGACATGTTTTTGTCCTCAGAAATAGATCTGTATCGTCTAGTACATATTTCTGAATTAAACTTTAACGTTGTATTTGGATGGGAGCTGAAGGGGAGCTTTAATCTCATCTGATGAGATGGGTTAATGCAGATGGGTTCTGGGGGTTTGGTGGTTGAGGTTTGCTCTTTTCCCTTAAGCATCAGTCCACTATACAAGCAAAATTGGAGTTGGCTGCAAATGTGGTTCTTCTCAAATGCTTTTAAATTTCCTTATTAGCCCCAAGTATGTGATATGTGAGACTAAATGAAAGCAAGGTGATCTTCATGCTTCTCAGGTAGTAAGAGAAGTACTGTGTACTCTCCTGAAGCAAGTAGAGCTCATATGGCTTCACTATTACTGCTTGGGTAGGTTGGGAAATGGCTGTAATGATGAGTTTCATGGACTCCTTTTCAATTAACCTCTGAGCTTTGTGGTGTCTTTAGCTTCTAGCTTTGTTTGCATAGCTTTATGGTGTTAGAGTTGCTTCAAAAGAAAGAATTCAGTAACTACCTTGTTAAAAATGAGGTGTTTATGTTTGAAGGACTCTGTGCCAGGGATCTAGGAATTTTCTGTCATGCAGGCTGTGTTTAGTCTGTGGTGATGGAAGCCCAGAATCTTTGGTCTCTGCTGCCTGTAAGGGCAAGATGTGACCTCCCAAAGACTGCTGCTGCTGTCTGTGCCACATGTGTGACTGGAATCCATACGTTTGCAAAAGTTCAGGGAAGGACTGTCTCAAAGCAGCTTTTCCCTTTGCTGGTGTAAAGGGTGCAGCATGACACCCTAAGAATGACTGTTGACAGTGGTGAGAGCCTCATTTAGTCATCTTGCACTTCTAGCTTTTCACATACAAACACACAAATTATTCATAATTTAGTTAAATCTATTGAAATGAAACCCAGGACTGGTTTTTACCTTTCTGAAACATTCTCCTTTCTCTGTTCAGACCAAAAAGCAGCTGTGGTATAACAGCACGCTGGCTTCGCGTCGCAAGCGGCTCACGGCTCACTTTGAGGACTTAGAGCAGTGTTATTTCTCTACTAGGATGACACGTGTCTCAGGTGAGTTCCTCTTGCATGGTGGTGTTCAGCTTCTGATGTCAGGTACCTCCTACCATTCGTAGTTCTCACAGAAGGCTTCTGTGAGCAGCTTTTGCCCCTTCCTTGTGTGGGAACCCTGCTGTACATATTTGTGTTGCTCAGAGCATTCTGCTTTGGTCTTCTTGACCAATCTTTGAAGCTGCTAAATATAGAAAACTTAATCCTCTTGCTTTGGAGGGGCACGTGCCTTGCTTCATAATCCTGTACTGTGAAGGGCATAACCCACAATAAGGAGCTGCACTGCTTCCTTCTCAAGATGCAGATGTTGAAAGTGGCGGTTGGGTTCTCTTTCCACTAGATGTGCCACAAACACAGCAGTTGGAACTGCTGCTGCTGAGATACTACAGAGGCATCAGCACGGCTTCATAAATGCTGCTGTGTTCAGCATGCACTAGGGCATGTGGAGGTTATGCTTTGTGCTGTCTGCATGGAGTTTTGGGTAACAAATGGCTTGGAGGACGGGGACTGAGTGTGGCAGCCTTGCTGTTCCATGGGGCACACCTTGGGCTTGAGGCTTGTTTTGTAGCATTAGGAGCTGTTTTCACAATTGCCTGGATTGCCTCATTCATAATTGAGTAACAGCATGACAGCAGCTGGAGTCGTTTGGTACCTAGTGGATGGATGATTCTTAATTGCATGACAAGATGCTCTTAAGGAACAAGTGGATTGAGTGGCTGTAGCTTGAGGGTGAAGAGGGTTGTCCTGCAAGCCCCTCTGGGTGAGAAAGTTTTGAGGCAATGGGCTGTGGCAGGCAAGAGGTTTGCAGCTCTGGGCTGCAAGCTGCAGTTTGTATGGAGAGTGACAAGCTGCAGGTTCAGGGGATGGAGAAACCTACCAGGGACAAAAGGGAACCAGGCAGGGATTGCTGGAGCAGAATATCTTATAACCTTAGAGGGCCTGGACTGACCAGCCAGGACACAGCAGGAACAGGGGTAGAAACCTCTGTGCTTTTTATCTCCATGAATTTAATTGAAGTTTTGTTCACATTAAATAAATGAAACGAGGCTTGATTATTTCCTTAATTCAAAATAGTCTTGAAGTGTAAAGGCAGCATCGTGTTCTTGCAGAGCTCGCTCTGGGATACATCTGCATCTTCCGTCACTTTGAAGCGGTGACAGACTGTGCTCTCAGGCACTGTGGAATAGTTTTTGATTGAGTTTTCTTCGAAGTCATTCCTGCTTTCTGACACATTTTAAATAGGATTTTATGTGGATTTAAAGCTTTTTTTGCAAGTTTCTCTGACTGTGGTAGTAGAGAGTGGAAATATAACTGTATTACAACACGGCCTTGCACTTTTGATGGGGGAAAATGTTTTGAGAAATAACACTTGGGTTTCCAGGCACAGATACAGAATAAATTATAGGAGGGCTGTGTGCTTGATCTCTAAATGAGGGAAATGGAAGCCTAGCAGCTCTTCTCTTCTATTGTGGTGTCAAAGGAGGAAATACACTGTCTCTGCTGCTTTTCAAGCTGTTTCCTGTAACAGTCGTGTGCTGAGGAATTCAATTTGAAGTGACATGTTGCTCATTTTGTCCCTTTTGATCTGTCTGACGCGGTTAATATATACACTGGTAACCTTAGACATTCTGATTACCACCCTTCACTGCTCTTCTATAGAATCACACATTAAATAGAATATAAGGGACACTTCAAAATGCCTCACAAGTACAGGGTAAGATGATAATTTCCAATGGTGAAGAGTTACCAGGGTGTACAAAGTGATTTCTACAAGAAATCACAGCTGCGTTTTGCTTTTATAGACCCAGCTCTTGTTTTTTACCCCAGTATTTCTAATGCTTTCTAGTAGTGGGAGCTTTGTCTTTTCCTTATTAGCAGCATGAGTAAATGATAACCACCTTGTTTAAGAAATACTAAGTCTTAGAATGGTTTAAATGAAATTCTGTTCATGCCAAGAAAAGTTGGGACTTCTGAGGAATTGGAGAATGACTTTTCACCTACTACACAGCAATTTAGATTTACCTTTTTGTAGTAAACAGTTCCATTCCCCTCAGAATATTTATCATCATTATTCAAGCTGGCACAGTTTCACCCTGTCTGTTGAAGGTCAGAATTTTCACAAAACTTAACAGAACAGGGAGTCTTCTGTTTTCATGCTTGTCAAAGAGGAAGCAGCTCCAGCCCTGAAACAACTAGCCCTTAGTGCTGTTATTTTTGGAGTAACAGGATAAACTTTTTTTTACTCCAGGTATTTTTGCTGGCCACACTGCTTCTGATGCAGCCCAGGGTGTGATTGGCTGCCTGGGCTGCAAGCACACACAGTCTGCTCATGTCCAGTTTCTCATCCACCAGCACCCCAAAGTCCTTTTCCTCAGGGCTTCTCTCTGTCACCTCCTTTCCCAGCCTGTATTGAGAGTGAGGATTGTCCTGACCCAGGAGCAGGACCCTGCACTTGGTTTTGTTGAACCTCATGAGATTCACCTGGACCCACCTCTCCATCTTGTCCAAATCCTTCTTGATAGCATCCTGTCCCTCCAGGATCAACACTACCACTCAGTTTGGTGTCACCTGCAAACCTGTTGATGGTGCCCTCAATCCCACTGTCTAACCCATAAAAAATATTAAACAGTACAGGGGCCAGTGGCCACTTGCCACTGCTCTCCATCTGGACTTTGAAACACTGACCACTACCCTCTGTATTTGACTGTCCAAGCAATTCCTTATCTGCTGAACAGTCCATCAAACCTATACTCTCCACCGTGGGGAGTAAGATGTTTTAATTTGGATGTTTAGGAAGTTCCCTAGGAGGAGGATCATTGAGCACTGGAACAGGTTGCCCAGGGAGGTGGTCAAGGCCCCATCTCTGGAGTTATTTAGGGTGAGGCTGGGCAAGGCTCTGGGTAGCCTGATCTAGTTGAGGATG
>VZRI01010576.1:82635-125230 GCA_013397515.1 Upupa epops | reverse complement strand
TGGATGATCTTTAAGGTCTTTTCCAGCCTCATCATTACTGTGATACTGCTTTTGAAGGGAAGATGTCCCTTATCACAAACCCTGGGTTCCTAGAAGGGAAATAAAACCAGCTTTGTGGTGAAAGGATATGAAGAGTAATTAAACCCAAGCAGGAGCAGCTTTCCAATGTACCTTGTCACAAGTGTAGCTCTGACTGCTGGGACTTCTTGAGGACTAGTAATGATAGACAGAACTATGCATGTTGTTACTGAAGTGCTGATGCTTTTACACAGCTACCTTTAAACATGGAGGGAGGGCCATGCCAGGGCTTTGCAATCTGGTCTCAGCATTTGGTGGCTGTGTGGTGACCAGGCATCTTCCACACAGTGGCAGTCACCAGCAGCAGGATCAAAGCTCTGCATCTTCCATCAGCACTTAGTATTATGTGGGAAATCTGCCAGCAAGGGAAACCTTCCTTACCTTCCTTACAGATATACTTAGAGGCAAAATTCACAACCCTCCTTCTTTCTTCCCTCTTACTTCCTTTTAAGATAATCAGGTTGACAGCAAGGGATGTTCATTCAGTGGAAATGCGTTTGAAGGCTTTGTGATTGTGGGGCGCTTGGTTTTGCATTAATACCAGGGGGGCTTTCGGCACGTTTAGCTCTGCTATGTGTGATTGTATTTCTTTATACACACAGTTCTCTGAAGTCCAGAGTGTTTACACAGCTTTCACAAGTGTATTAAGTTTTGTTTAGAATTGGGGCCAAGGAATGAATTTTCCATTGCTGGTGCCCCCAGACAGAGCCATCATCAGAGCGGGCTGTGGCAGTAAATGGTAAAGGCTTGCTTTTTAAAGATGAGTCTGTAAACTGCAGCGTTAGCATTACAATGATTTATGGAGAAAATTGCTTTAGCACTGTCAGAGGCCTTCAGAGAATAGTGTGGCAGTCTTTTTTCTTTTTTTTTTTTTACAAAGAAAAGGACAGGAAAAATCCAAGAAATTGCTACAGGAAGATGTGCCTTGAAAGCTGAGGATAGGAAAACTGCTGGAAGCATCAGTGCAGCTCTTCCAGAGAGCCTGAGGTGTAGAGCTTTGTCATCTTCATGATGATCTGGGTGTCTGACACCTAAAGTGGTTTGGTTATCCTGGAGGTAGTGATTTGCAGTGAGGGGAAGAAACAACAGTGTGCTGAAGCCTTGTTGAGTGTGCTAAGGCTGTGGTCTTAGGGGAGTTAGGGAGATGTTTGGATGAGAGCTGGACTTGATCATCCTGGAGGTCCTTTCCAGCCATGATGATTCTGTGAATCTCAGGATATCATGTTCCAAAACTGGCTCTTACCTTTTGGGGTCCATTATTCTAATATTTTAAGTAATTATTAACCATGAAAGGTTTTGTTTGGTGTTCAGCTAGTACAATCCAGATCATATGTTTTGTTTGCATTGACCCTTTCATTAACAGAAACTGAAAATCCTGTCAAAGATGAGCTCCAAAGATAACCCATCTGTTAGCTTTACATTTACCTATTCATCACAGGATCACAGACTGTTAGGGATTGGAAGGGACCTCAGAAGGTCATCAAGTCCAATCCCTCTGCCATAGCAGGATCCCCTAGATCCAGTCACACAGGAACATGTACAGATGTATTTTAAGCATCTTTAGAGAAGGAGACTCCACAACCTCTCTTGGCAGCCTCTTCCACTGCACTGTCACACTCGCTGTGAAGTTTCTTATCTTCATGTGGAACCTCCTGTATTCAGCTGACACCTGCTGCCCCTTGTCCTATCACTGTAGGATCTCAGAATTTGTTTAGTTCGAGAAGACCTTTAAAATCATAAAGTCCAACCTTTAACCACTCCATTTGATTATCTCCTTTTTAGTTTGGACCGCAATTACTTGTCCATATAAACACACAGGTTTGCACTTTGACAAGGAACTTGTTAGTGCTGTGTCCACCCCTTCTTCCCACATTTTATTTTGTCATGGGGTCGTTTGCTGACTTGTTGGCTTTTTTTAATGCCCTGGGCTGTCAGGGATCAGATGAGCCATTCTTTTGAAGTCTGTGACCAGCAATGCTTCTGTCTTGGTGGTAAAGATAAATGGAAGAAATGTGAATGGGTTCATCTTTCAGTACAGTAAATGCTGCTTCTTGAGAAGATGAGAAAAGAGGGCTGAATTTTTCTTGGTCTGTTTAATCAATCATCTTTAAAATAGTCGCATTTACAAGTGGCAGCTCAAAACTGGCAATATTCCCACCAGTGAAAGGGGGAGAGAGGTGCTTAAATAGAGACTTTTGACTGCAGAGTAGCTGAGGAATGCTGAGGAAAACGGGAGCAGTAATGAATGGAAGTTGTGTGGCCACCAATGGGACTCCTTTCCCCAACCTGCCCTTAGTAATTTCAGGCTATTTGCTAGTAGGAAGATCTTTTTCCCATTAAGCTCTCTCAGTGCTTCAAACCTGTCTCAATCTGCAGATAATTAGATGAGGTTTTTTTTAGTTTAAATTAAACTTTGTAGATTTTTATAAATGGTCTGTTAAGAGTATTGAGCAGCCTTGATGAATCTGGGAATTGGCTTTTAAAGCAGATGTATTAGACAACAATTGATCTTCATGGGGTTTCTCTTCTCTTATCTTGAAGAAACTTTGTGCAGCTTAGTTAAGCAGATTGCATCTCTTGGTGAACATCGTGCAGTGGCCTCTGACTGCACTGTGGGGCAGTCCAGTATCAGAGCAGGATTCTCAAAAGAGCTTGAGCGATTTCCATCCTTGGAGCAATTCAGGACTAGATGGAGAAAGCCCTGAGCAGACTTGTCTAACCACCCCATTTCTGAGCAAGATATTGAAATAGAGACATCCAGCTCTTTGAACAGTCTTACAGGAACATGAAATAGAAGCTGTTATTGCCAGGAGTGTCCTCTGAGTGATTCCTGTTTAGGGTGCAAGATGGTACCATGTGGGAGTTGCTTTGCATTGCTGCACCCAGCCATTCCTGATTGAGCAGGACAAAAACCCTCCTGTGAGGCTGCAGGGAGCTGCCCTTCTGTTGCTCCTAACGATAGCAGTAGTGTTGTGGCCTCAGAAGCACAGCTTGAGAGCCATAAAAGCTGTGGCTTCACAGCATCTCGTGTACAGAATTTCCATGCTGGCAGGGACTGGCAAAAGGCAAAGACAAGATTTCCTCTAATTCCCACCCCCCAATTGTATAGCTTGTGTTCAACACTGAGTGTTGCTAGTGTGAATTTTTGTTTGCTTGAAGGAACAAACCTCTTATTAATAGAACATGAATGGCTGTGGTTAAAACAGAACTCCTTTAAATTTTTCAGTTGGAGCTATGTTAGTTGGAACTGCCTGAAATTTGTGAATAGGTTATCTCAAAAGGATCAACTTGCCTTGGCATTTTTTGTTCCTGTTTTGGTAGCCAGAGGACCTGGTGTGTTAAATAGCAGATTTTGGGGAAAAAAACCCCAAGGTAGTGAGGTGATGTGTTAAGGCATGGACAGTGTGTGGTGTGGATTTCAACAATTCTGAGAGCACCTTACCAGCAGCTCAACCTGAAGAAGAGGTTTGAGCTAATGACAGTCAGTACTGTCTTAATAAATATACTCAGATGTTTGGAGTTTGTGTGGGTGTGTTGTAGCATATGGAGTGACACCGGTGTTCTTACAGCATTATGCACAAGAATGGTTCTTAGATACTAAGAACAGGGTGACCAGGGAGGTTGTGGCTGCTCTATCCCTGGAAGTGTTCAAGGCTGGGTGGGATGGGGCTCTGGGCAACCTGGTCTGGTGAGAGATGTCCCTCCCCATGGCAGGAGGTTGGAGCTGGATGATCTGAGGTACCTTCCAACCTAAACTAGGCTGTGATTCTATGAATCAGACCTGTTCTTATACAGCTTAAACAAGAGGCTGACACTTCTTTCTTTTCTGGAGAGGTTTCCTGAGTCTTAATGCAGAATGAAGACAGCTGAGTATGTTCGGAGACTTCAGACCTCTTCCACCTTCATGTTTTGTAATGCTGAAGCTGTGTTCCCACTGCTGTAAGAGCTGTTGGTAACCTCCTTTGCATCGTCCCAGCTGGGAGACATGACAGCTTCTGGTTTTCAAACATGGGTAGGTTACCCAAAATATTACAGCAGGCAGGCTGGTAATTTGGCTTGAATTTTAATTAGCACCTCAGAACTGTTCCTCACTTAACTGTTGGCATTTTTAGTTAACATTTTTGTGTTCCAGCTTATTTAAAATGGTGTTTGTGGAAAAACTGAATCTAATCCTCATTAACATGCCTGGTAGTTGTTTGCAACGGCTTTGGCTCATTGTACTTGTGTGTATCTGGCACATAAACCCCGGGACTGTCGTCATCCCTCTCTCCAGCATGCAGAAGAGCATCACCCAGCAGTAAAGTGGCTTTTCATCAGTGTGCTGCTTTCTGATGGGTTGCTTGCAGAATTCACTGGCTCCCCATGGGTTTTCTCATCATTAGTGCTAATTAAGCCAGGTTCCCCTGAATATGGGTATGGAAAAAGCCCTTATGCAGATCACTGGGATATGTCTAGCTGTAGAGTCTTAGACTCGCATGTATGTTTGTGCAGTGCAGAAGATCAACTGTATCTTGGGCTGCATCAGAAAGTGTCACCAGCAGGTCAAGGGAGGGCATTCTGCCCCTCTGCTATTTGTGAGACCTTACCTGGAGTCTTGCAGCCAGTTCTGGAGTCACAGGATCACTATGTTAGGAATTGGAAGGGACCTCCTGAAGATTGAGTCCAACCCTTGTGCCAGAACGGGACCAAAACTAGAGCAGATAGCTCTGAATATAAGGAGAACTAGGAACTGTTGAAGTGAGGCCAGAAGAGGCCACAAGGATGTTCAGAGGGACTGGAGCACCTCTGCTATGGGGCCAGGCTGTGAAGGAGTTGGGGCTCTTCAGCTTGGAAGAAAGGACCCACTGGAGTCTTCTCATTACCACTTCCAATGAGGCACTGGAACAGGTTGTCCAGGGAGGTTGGGGCTGCTCCAGCCCTGGAAGCATTCAAGGCTAGGTTGGATGGGGCTCTGTGAAGCCTGTTTTGGTGAGGTGTTCCTGCCTGTGGCAGGGGTTTGGATCTGGCTGACCTCTGAGGTTCCTTCCAGTCTGTGATAGAGAAGGCTGGAAATCTGCTATGGCTCCCTTGGAGATTTAGGGGATGTATTTCAAAGATCAGGTTCAGGGTGACTTCCCCTGATGTCCCCATCAGAGTAGAGGGGATTCTGATAGTTAAGTTGTTGCACAAAGCATAATTAATCCCCTGTAGCACAGTGTATTTTCTCATTGGGTTTGAAAACAGAATGACCTTGTTTTTCCGGCAATGAATAAAGTGTGAGCGCTGTTGGGTTTGCTTTCAGAGCTGTGGGGTGCAACTAAGCCCACCAAACCTCCCTGATTCAGATTTAATGTTCCCCTTTAAACAAGCCCTTTATGGGATGAGAGCATTGCTAAGTGGGCTCTGTTAGAACTGAGGGCGTTCCATTACGCTTAAAAGGATTTTTGTAAGCATGAAGTGGGGCTGGAGCTAGGGCTAATGACATTACTCTGTCAACATGATACCTTTTTATGCCTTTCTTTAAATGGAGCAAAATATCACTGCAGGCTACTGTGGCTGTAAGAAAGAAGCTTGAAAGTGTGATCGTGGCATGTCTGGTGCAGTAAAGCCCTTCCTGAGGGAGCCTGGAGCTGAGGGCTGTCTGTGCAGTGCACAATCCATGAGCTGTTACAACACTCTTCCCTGTCTACTTCTCTGCAGCAAGGGGAGAGGGAGGAGGGAGAAGGCGAAGCAACACACAGACCTGCCTTTCCAGAGTCTCCTTATGTTTCACATAGAGGTTTACTTATGTGTTCTCATCAGATGGTGAAGGCTGGGGAAGGGTGTGTTAGCGCGGAAGGGTACCCAAGGTGCTTCCACTGGAGCTGGACTATCCCAGACAACCCCAAGGAATGGGGTAAAACTGATAAATCAAGCTCTGTCATCCTATGGTTGTCATTAAAGTTAATTCTGGCCTCTAAGTAGATCAGATTCATAATAGCCAAGGCAACTCTCCTTGATTAGAGGACAAATCAGGCAATTTAGTGGCAATCTGGGTGTCACAACTAACCTGGATTAATGCAATTCATAGGGATGAAGTTGCTTGACCATTAATGTATTTCTTTAAGTGATTCTTCCTGAAGAGAGGTTGCAGTAACCTGCCCGGGGATCCAGGGATCTTGCTCAGTTCATATTTTGGAGAACATTTTTCAGCCCAAGGTTTGAATCAGAGAATACATCCAGCTCTTGATGGTTTGCCCTTGTCCCTGTGGCTTTGAATAGCAGCAGTCACCTTATTTAGGTGGTGCTCTGGAGTCACCAGTGCAACTGCTGCTTTAGCAACTGCTGCTTTAATTAAAACCCCCATCTTTACAAGGTTTTTCTAATTATTTCAGCCACTCCTAGCTTTGTCATAGCAGTGATTTGATACTGGAACTTCGTGTGCTTTGTCTCTGTTTATATATGTGATAAAACTCAAAGTTTGAGCCTGTGGAGCACAAAATCTGGGTGGGTACAGCAGCCTGTGCTTGGCTGTAGCTTTGTTTTGTACAATTACAAATCAGTATGCGAGTGAACGCGTAGGGACACTAATTACTTTGCCTTTAAAATATCAGTCTGCTGTGAAACCAGTCTGTCAGGTATGTGATATTAATACCAATTTCCACATCAGTCCCAGGCACTGAACAGACTGCAAGGGGCTTGGATTCTAAACTGAATTCATGATCTTTGCCCCAAAATTGGCATGGGAAATTGGCAACCGGGCTAGAAGAGTTGGCACTTGAGATCCTTCAGGCCAGGAAGTGGAAGCATGAAGTGAGAAAAACTTGATGTAAGTGAAGGGCTAAAGCTTCTGTTCCTTTTCCTTTCTCCCACCAGTAGAGCCTCCCCAAACTGATACCACTATATCTTTGTTGCCATTAAATGTGGGGCTGTGGCAAGGTAGAAGCTGGGGTTAGAGATGCAGAAATACAAACAGCACTTTGTAAGGTGGGAGTGGAAAGCCTTTGGTGTATTCAGGGAGGAAAATATCTCTGTCCTGTGAGAGACTGAGCCATCTGCTTTGTGGAGATGGCAGCTCCTGTGGTCACAGATTGTTACCAGGTTACATCTCTGAGGCATTTGTGGTTGTGGCAGCAAATCTAGAGGGTATGTACAGAAAGGGGAGAAGAGTAGTGGGTGGCAGACTTTAACCTGTACCCCTAGTTACAATGAAAGGAAAATACAGTTAGGTGCAATCACCCTTCTCTTGATTTGAAGGTTTTATATCTAACATGTCCCTTGCGGGACTAAATCAGTTGTTACTGGGTTCACTGTGCCACTGGTCATCTCCTGCAGGAATGTGTAGATTTTGAAGCATGACTGGGAAGGGAGAAACTCATCTGTTCCCCATGAGTCTTGTGCTGAGAGACTTCTGATGCAGAGCAACTTGTTGAGCACCAGTCTTGGTGTCACTTGTTCCACCCTTATGGTAAGGCAGCTGTTCCCTTCCTTTCATTGGTTCAGTTGTCCATCTGTCTGTTTCCTCCTGGGCTGTGAGAACAACTGTATGTGCAGCAAGAGCAGCAGAACCGGTGCTACTGACATTGTAGTATTTCCCCACTGGTCTGCTCTCAACACTAAGCCGAGCTTCCAGATGTGTTTCAGAAGCAATTTGTTTCATAGTACTGTTTGTTAGCTGCGAGTACTCTCCAAGGCTGTAGGTTTTAGCATTAAATACAACAATTGATTTATAATCTTGCAGATTGAGCATAAAGATAAAGAGCAGAGCAGCCAGAACCCCTGAGAACGTGTTTACTTTCTAACAGCCCTTAGTGGTATTTCCATAGGATGTTGGTCATTAACTTCTTAGAAGAAAGAAAACCATGTCTTGGGAGCAGGAGATTTCCCTCTTCTATTTTCCTTAGAACAAAACAATCGGGTCCTTTCAATTTGTTTTTTATAAGTAAATCCTGTTGCATGTTTATACAACTCTTTCAAACATCCAGGAGTTTGTGTCCCAAAAGGTTCCTTGTACTGGTCCAGTTAAACTTTGCCTTTGTTCATCAGAAATGTGGAGATTAAAACACGTTAAACTCCACAAAAGGAGCAGTTGTTAATGATTCCTCATGTGGATGTCTTTGAGGAGCAGAAACTGCTGCTAGCCCCAAAGGGGGCTTCACTTGGCATTCAGATGTGTCAAGTACAACTTTGGACAAAACCAAACCAAGTTCTCTTGCAAGTTTTTGTAGCAATCAGTTTGTGCATGAGCATTGGCACATAGACTCGAGACAGTAAGTGATGTTGGTAACACTGAGCTAGTTAAGTGTAAATCTTGCTTAATACTGAATGGGTCTAGAAGCCTTGTAGGAAAAAGTGTGGAAATAGCTGTTGCTGTGCAAATGGGCTGGTCATCCTGATTCTGATTAGTCCGGGGAGCAGCAGGGCTTTGCAATTATTAGGAATAACTGTGGGAGGAGGGGGGTTGAATTACCATCCCTGAACAGATTTCAAAGCTGTTGGGATCTGGAGCTTAGAGACAGAGTTTAGCGGTGGCCTTAGGACAGTGGGGCAAATGATTGTATGAATTGGAAGGTCTTTTCTGATGTAGCTGGTTCTGTGATTCTCTGTTAAATAATCTATTTGATTATTCCTCAGGTTATTTAGAGCCTTGTGGTACTGGGGATGGATGCTGAGGCACATTGTTGCCTTTGCCCCGCTCACTGCCAGCCCACGATGGTGGCAGCAGTGGTTCAGTTGTGCATTCTTGTCCTTGCTGCAGTATATTTGGTGTTTGAAGGTCATGGGTCTGACAAGTCATTCCGTTAGCTGATGGGTTTTATTAATTTTTTTGAACGATGCGTTAACTTTTACGGGTGCATTGAAATACTCATTTGTTAGGTCTGTGGCGTGTCTCTGCTTTTTAAAAAAAGAAGAAATTAAATTAATGCTAGAGAAGCAAACCCACCCCCAGGTGAGAGAGGTTCTCTTCTGTTCTAATAACTTGGCTTTTTACCAGACATTGTAATACGTTATGGGCTTTTTTTCACTTCAGCAGAAGGCTAAGGCTATAAATTGAGTCCAAGTAGATGAATCGTTGCCATCAGTTTACTTGTGCCTTACCTGAATCCACAGGGCAGTGTGCAGGAGCCCAGACAGCCGTTCAATTAAGATTGTGGTACGAGTAAATCCATTCTATTGTTATAGAGGCTTTTCGATTATAAAATTCTTCCATAGAACAGAGCGAGCTGACAAGACAGACCTGAATGAGGCTTTTGTCCTGTATGGATAAGAAGTGATTAGACATAGATAGATCTGGGGTGGGGAGAGAGCGCTTGGCCTGCCTAAGTGACTTCTTTCACTCTCCTGTTTTATTTAAGTAGGTGCATCCTTGCCTGCTTTAGTCCCCCACTGTAAGCGTGGTCCATTTCTTTGCCTTTGGAGCCTCATAGTTCTGCAGGTTTGACTTGACTAACAAGCAAGTGCCTTATGATGGGTGGGACCATCTTCTGCCCCTGCTTTTGAAGAAGTTGAGCTGCTTGAGTTTAAAAAGCTGAATCACAAGCTGTTTCACTGACTTCTGATGGTATAATATAAGTACCAACAATCCCTTTTTCTCCGTAGCTTAAAAATAACTTGATATCTCCTTTGCAAGGACTTAAACTGTTGGCATTTAAATTCATAGTCTTTGGAAGAAGCGTCTTGGTGCCTTTGACTTCCTGGCTATGTTGAGAAGTAGAAAACTCTTGCTGTTCCAGCTATGGAAGTAGTCTGAGGAGTGCTCTGTTGTCTTGTAATTGCTTTAATGCTTTCTAATTGTAGAAAGGTACCTTAAATACCCCCTGCTCTGAGAATTCTTCAAGCTCAATGAAATCAGTGTAAGCTCGGTTTTCTCTGCTCTTCAGAACTTGCCTAGTGCACAAATACTCTGGTGGCTTGGGGAGAGAAATCTGATCAAGAAAAAGAAAATGCAGGGACAGCAGAGTTAGAAGTGAGTTACTGTGGGGAAGAACCCAAAAGAGACCTCTCACTGTAGGAGGATCATTCTTTAGTTAAGGGACTGATTGTGGAAACCTGGAGATCTGATTGTGGAGGCTTGAGGACAGTACTATCTCAAACCTGTTTGGCAGAGTCTACTGCTTTGGTGGGGAGGTGGATGTCTGCACATCCCACCCTGCCTGCAATGAGCGGTTGCTCCTGGGGAGCTGCTCTGTTCCTCCTGTCTGCTGGATGGCTAATGGATTTCTCTTGAGCCCTTCTGAGTGACAAAGGCAATGGTGACATCAGCTGTTTATAACCTGCTACCTGCTGCTCTCTCAGATGTGTTTCATGTACAACCTCAGGCTTTTCTCATTTGCAGTTTAACTTTGTTATGCGGTTACTGCTTTTACTTCTAACTCCAACGCTATCTATTACAAACATGCCCTGCAGTTGCAGAAGGAAGGTTTTTGTGGTTTCCAGGAACAGCTCAAGGTGGTGGTTGTGGGGTATGTGTCCTCTTTATGGTACCCATGGGAAATGTTTTGACTCTTGATGCCTAATCAGGGACTTCAGATGGGTTTTTCCTTACTAAAATACTGTTCAATGCTTATGCAGCAGCTTGGTGAACCTGTGTATGGGAGCTGAGGGTTGCAGCAGTGCACGAGAGAATCAATGGGCAGTCACCCTGCTGACTGCAAAGCACACAGCTGAATGTACAGCACATTTCTAGAGCAAGCATTAGCTTTGTTGCGTGGGTATCACACAAAGTGATGGTGTAGCTAAGCTGGAAAACCTCTAGAGCACCTCAGCAAAAGTCTTGGCTGTGGGAGGGAGATGGTGCTACAACTGAGTTCATTTCAGTAAGTGGAGAAGTGGGTGTGTTGAAAGGTATTAGAAAATGGTGCCTTGAGAGCGAGAACCTCCCGCTGTTGGTATCTCCTTGCTGTTGACATGTGTCAGACCTAACTGAGGTGTTCGGAGCACTCAGACTCTCAGCTCTGCCATACTGAGATGTTTGTGGTAAAACACACTGCCGGTGAGTCATACATGCTTCTCAACCTGTGCCTTTGTCCCTCAGTATTGAGTTCGACCGGGACTGTGACTACTTTGCCATTGCCGGGGTGACAAAGAAGATTAAAGTCTATGAGTATGGTACAGTCATTCAGGACGCAGTGGATATTCACTACCCTGAGAATGAAATGACCTGTAATTCCAAAATCAGGTAGGTGCTGCCTTTTGTGTTTGATCTTGGAGGGCTTTTTCCATTTGCCTGCTCATATGCAGTAACTGTGTTCCTTTCTCTGTTCTTTGTGGGAATGGGAGGGAAGAGAAGGGAAGTAGGAGATGAAGAGCCTCGTTTGAACTCCTAATAGTCGCTAACCCAGTGCATTCTATTCTCTGTATCCTTCCCCCTCTGTTGAGAGGCTGCTAGTCCTCAGGAATTGTATCTTGTTTGCATCTTCTGAACTTATATCTGCTTGAAGTACTGTTCTGCAGGGCCTCTTAGGAAAAGACCTCACTTGACATCATTCTGTGCTGCTGTCATTACTGTCTACCTATTGTATTTTAAATTCTTCAGATTTAAGCAAAAATATATAGATCACATCAAAAGTTCAGCTGAAAGAATCCAGCCAATGTAGCTTAATCTTAATTCAAAACCTCTGTTAAAGCTCAAAGGTGAGTAATAGAGGCAATCAAACCAGCTCAGTGCTACAGTCAGTGCAAGGCATCAGCATCTCTGCTTAACTGATTTGTTTTGGCACTCGACAGCAGAACACCCCCAGCAGTGTAAGTAATAAATTCATGTAACAGTCCAGCTTCTATGAAAACAGAGTGCTGTGCTACAAGATGTCTGCAAGCCTGTTTTATAGTGTAAAAGTCACGGGTAGTTTTCTAGAGGAATTTGAATTGGTGTACCATGGCCATGGCAGGGCTCGTGTTTTGCTGGAAGTGTGGAACATTCAGTGGTTTTGACTGAGTCACAGCAGAACTCACTCCATTCAGCTTCATTATTCCAGAGAGGAGCAGAGTGATAGAACCCTCCAGCAGTCCATTAATACCTTTTGCCTTTATGAGAAGGGAGAAAAGCAGCCTGTGTTTAGGATCTCTTGCTCTGCCTGAGATGAATTCTAGCCTTGCTGCTGGATTTACCCTAATGCTGCTGCCAGGCATGAGGAAGTGGTTTGCTCTCCCTTCCCCAGTGAGGAGAGCTGCATTAGCTCTTCCAGTGACGTTGCCCCTATTAGCTTTGTGCTCTAGATGATGCACTATTGCATTCCAGGTTTCTCCTCCTCACATCTCATGCATGTGTATGTTATGCAAGTAATGACGATGCAAAAGCATTGTCCTCTGACACCCTGTGCCTCGGCGTGGGTTGACAGGATCCTCTTCTCTCACTTCTTTGCCCTAGTTTCCCATTTCTTTGGAAAAAAGCATTTATATTTTTCTCTTATTGGTATTTCCACATTACATCAAACCCTCCTTCAGCATGTGGGTGCTCGTGGCTCTGACAAATAAAGTGAAGCTGTCACTCAGACACATCCTCACTGTCCCTGTTAGCTGTGCTGCCAGTCACTGGTGCTGGGCTCACTGGTGCAGTATTGAGCGGCACAATAACAACTCGCTCTTGTGGAGTCGTATCGCTTCAGGGAGACGCTCCATATGAAGGCTGCAATTTCATTATGGGATATTGCAGTGTGCCTGTGCTAGAATAAAGAGCACTAAACAAATGGAGCCTGCTGCTGTGCAGAGCCTTGGCTTTGAGCTGTTCATCTTCACTGGGGTGGAGCTGCAGCAGGGGCTCACTCAGACCAGAGGAAAAGCTGCTTCATGGAAAGGATCATCAGACCTTGGAACAGGCTGTCCAGGCAGGGGTTGAATCGCCATCACTGGACATGCTTCACAGTCGCAGAGATCTAGTCATAGAGATCTGGAGCTCAGGGATGTGGCTTAGCTGTGGCCTTGGAACAGTTGGGTTGGTGAATTTGGGGAATCTTTATTAACCTAGATGTTTCTCTTGATTCCATGCCTCTTCTGCTGTCAGACCACTTTCTGCTGTGCTGTGTGGATGGGGCCTCTCTTGCCAGCAGAGATGTGGTGGTCCCTGTACAGACAGGATCTGGTGACAGCTCCTGAAGCTAGTGTGCGACACTGACGCAGCTTGGAACGTCCATCCTGTGACTCTAGTGCAGACTGTCGTCAGGTGCCTTGGCTTTCCAAAGGCAGGTCACCAGAAACTCGCCCTAAATTGATCCTGGTTGATTGTTCAGAGCAAGGATGCCAGGACATAAATTGTTAGTGATCACGTTGACTCAGCTCTTGAAGGAGCGGCAGCTCTGTGGGCTTCTATAAGAGCAGACAGGTGACGGCATCGTGAGGACTTGTGTCTGGCCAGGAGTGACTGCTGGCCCAGAACAGCTGCAAGAAGGGAAGCCCTTGCCCGGGACAGAACTGGCACCAGCCCAGCCCTGCTCTGTCCTGTGCCAGCTGGGTGCCTGCTGAAAGGTTGAGCTTCATGCCAGCAGTAATTGATTGTAGATTTTTCTGGAGCAGAGCCCTGGTACCAGCTGTAGCTGAATCTTTCTTCCTCTTTTACAAACCCCCCCCCCTTTTTTTTTTTACGCCCACCTGCTGCCTAAATACGTTCTTTTTTTCATCATCTGTTGAGCTTTCTCATCCCTATTTTTACATTTTTAAGAATGGGGAGGAAGTCGATGTGTTGGGTTTGTGGCAAATGTGCGCCGCGTCCCCCGGGACCGACAGCGGCATAAGCTTCCAGGAAAAACACAAGATGACACATAAATCCTCATAAAAATCCCATTTACAGATTCATAGCTTCAGTACAAGAAACAAATCCTGGCTTTGTGCAGCAGCTATAAACAGCACCCTGTGAGCTAATTACAAGTCACTGTGTCCCAAGCCGTGGCAGACAATAACCTGCCATGGGGGGAGACTGGGGAAAGGACAAGAAGAGGATGAAGTGCCAGTGCTAAGCCCCAGCTCCTCTCAGATTCGCTCAGGAGGCAGATCTGTTGTTTTGCTGTAGGTCACAAGGGGGAGAAAAATAAGGAGATCTGGTGTTCAAGTAAGAGAAATTTGCTTTAGGGCTCGTTAATCTGCACTAGGTGATGCACAAGCGTGGTCGGGCAGCCACGGGTCTGTGTTTAGTATTCTGTGTGCTCACTGCTGTGTGTTCATAGCATCTGTACCTCGGTGATAGATGTTACCACAAACCTCCCAGATCAGCTGCATCTGTTTAGTCAACTGCAGTAAAAGCATCCACCGGCTCTTTTTTTTTAGGGTAGTTTGGGGGTCTTTTGGGAGGCTGCTAGTATTTTGTTTGGGTTGTTTTGGCATCGATAAATCCAATGTGTGATGACTGTCCTAAGTTCATGAGTACACTGCTGATAGGCAGTTCTCATCAGGAACTTTACACTGAGCAAAAAGTTGCCTCTGCTGGTCTCCTGCCTGGAGAGGTTTGAGGTCTCCTGATGGTGAAACACCTCCTGAGTGGTTTGTTGGGTGCCTCTAGTTCTAACACAGAAAATATTTGGTGCCAAACAGATTCTAAGGAAACACACCATCAATTTTCATTAGTTCTAGTTCTCGGAGCAACTGTCTCACTTTGCAGTAAGATGAAGTTTTTTCCTTGGAAGTGTTTGTTAACCCTACTAGAGGTTTTCTTTGGATTGATCAAAGTGGGGCTTGGTTTTTTTTGTAAACATTCATACTGGAAATGTAATTGTGTGCCTTTAGAGTATTTGGGTTGTGCTGCTGTTCACACAGATGCATTAAATGTCATGTAGACCTGGAGCTTAGGGACATTGTGGGCTTGGAACAGTTGGTTTAATGGTTGAACTTGGTGAGCTTAAAGATCTTCTCACACCTAAATGATTGCGTGAGTGTTCCTCGAAGTAAAAGGTTGCTCCCTTTTAAAACATCTCAGAGCTAAAACTACTGGGTTTACTCATGGTAATAGTCTGGATCTGAAGCACTTGGCACTGCAAAGCAGGTCAGACCACAGCAGTTTGTGCCTTAATAAAAGCTTCAACTGCATCTAACTTGCTGCCAGAGGGGTGGTTGACACCAGGTGACATGATCCTAGCTTCAAGAGATTTCGGCCACCAAAACAGTGCTCATGAAGAAAACATCAGTGTGACTTACAGCACTGACTGAGCTGGTCCACTTGTGTCTTTGAATGAAACAAAGGATGCACATAAATCTTTATGGGATCAGGATTTGTGTCTGTCTGAATCAGATGTCAAGGGTAGAAGACTGTTTCAGCTTTCAGTGAAGTTTCTCTGGGCTCATGTCCTAGGGTGGTAAGCTGTCTTGACTCATGGGGAGATGAGCCTCTGGAATGAAACTGTTGTCCCGTTTCTGGATTATAGAATGAAGCAAAAAAAACTGGCAAAAGATAAATACAGCTGCTGGTACTGAAAACAAAAGATGCCTTTACACAACACCTTTTGATTCTGAGCTGAATTACAGGTTATCTCAGCTATAGGTAGCTGGCTTTTGTAGTGTGGTTCCCATGTTTCCATTTATTCCTGGAGCCCCTCAAAACGCTGGTCTAAATTAATTGTGTCTGTGAATTTTTGGGGGTTCTATGTGTAATCTGCTAGAGTACAGAGTAAGCTGTGGTTTTGGTCGTCCTCATCTTTTGCCCATTCCCTTTCTCCTAAACTTCCCTTGGTGCAGCCTGAGGCCATTTCTTCTTGTCCTGTTGCTTGTTACTTGTGAGACCAACCCCCACCTCTCTACAACCTCCTTTCAGGTAGTTGATGCCAGAGAGGACTACCAGAGTACAGGCAGCCCTGGGTAAAAAGCATCTTTACCTGGACAGGGGGTTTCCCCTCTGTCTGATCTAAGCCCAGGTTGTGCTCCAGAGGTTACCTTTGAGATTTTAAGTTAAAAGAAGCTCAGGTGTTGTGATGTCAAGGCTAAAGCTCTCCTTTCACACTCTGAAGAGAATTGGGTGGTGATAAGGGGAAAGTTTAGGCAGAGAGCTGCAATGGGGTTGAGTTTGCCTTATTATGATTCTTTAATCATATTCTTTAAGAATGAAAGATTTATGGTGTGTGAGACTTAAAAGGTGTTAATTGAACCACTTAGTGGCTGCAAATCCCTAAACATTTTTCACCTGTCAGTTCCTGTTTTCCCCTCTGTCTACAAATGCTTTGCAAAGGAGTGTTAACCCCTTGTTAACACCACCCAGCTTCAGTGGAAGCAAATGCTTGATCCTGTTGTGCCAGACCTCCCAGATCCTCGATTTTTTTCAGTCTGTATGGTTTGATCTGATAAAATGTCTCTACAAACATGATACCTCTTTTTATCTGTAGATCTGTCACATCTCAAACAACTGTTGAACTGTATCCTTTATACTTTCCTAGCTACTCACTCATTCCTAATTTCCATCATCTGGGGTGATTTTGTTGTTGATAAGGTTTGTAGTTGTGTGATCCTCCTCTTTGGCTTATGCTGTCCAGCTCTCTTCTGCTGCTTAGATGGATCTCATGCTCCTGCCTTGGTACGATGGCTGAACACAGAGAATTGATTTATTTTTGCTTAAGCTCCCCGAAGCCCTGACTCGAGTGGAGATAAGACAGAAGAGGGAGCAGGTTTCACCCAATAAATGTCTAGTACAGTGTCTCTTCTCTTCCATTATTTGGAGACTGCTCCCAGCCCAGATCCTGGCAGTGTTGGAGCGCCAGTGTTCCAAACTGGCTGCTTCCATCAGTGACTGACTGTGCTGCCTGCAAACAAGACTCCAGCCATCAGATGTTATCTCTGGACTGCCACAACCTTCACCTTGCAGTCCTGGTGGGCAGCACTTGCTAGCCTCAGCAGGTCCTCGGGGAGCTACTTAAGCCTCTCTGAATGAAGCTTCTAGTAAATCAGACTGTCAAGACCTGCTTTCAGTATTGGGTACATGGTGGTAGCAGAACTAGTGTAAAGATACCCCTTGACAATATGTTTGTGGACAGTCCTTGTACCTAACAGGGCTGAAGACACTTCTGCTAATTAATGAAGTATCATGGAAGAGGTGAAACCGGGGTGGGGGGAGCATTACCTGAGTTGTGTCACCTCAACCATCCCCTTAGCAGCAAGCTAAAGACAGTGACTTAGACTGGGTAAATGAAACTTTGGTCTCTGAGGGCCAAATCTTAAAGCCAAGGACGAAGCTGTAAGAAGGAAATGTTTGATATATGAACAAACTAAGACAAAAATGCGTGTGGTGGCAAGTGTTTGACAGGTTGAGTGTGGTGTCACCAAATGTCCCTCCGCACTGGCCACAGTCAAGGAAGCTCCCAGTGATCTGCTGGGCAAGGGGTGTCCTGTAGACTTTCTCCAAGCATCCTGCAGTGCATAGAGCTTTCCAGCAAGCTTCTGCTAGATGACACTGTCTTGTTTCTGTAAGTTAAGCCCAAAGTTGTGCACACAGAAATGGCAGTCTTAGATGACCACACTAAGTTCCCTGTTGATCACCACCAGTGTTTTATTCCTTCCTTGTATTTCTTCAAATTTAGCTTAGAACCCAGATGGTTGTCTTGCCCTGCATCATTTGGCTGCTCCAGAATCTGAGATAAGTGTGTTCATTGCACACAGCTCAGTAGTGGTGAGCTGTGATCCCTGCCCAAAGTAGGTATGGTCCCTCAGCTGTTGTAAGACTCACACCCCTGTTAGCCAAGTTTGACTGCAGGCAGGAGCAAAGCACTGGTACAGCTTGCTCAGTAAAAAATACATGGCGTGTATTTAACTACCCTAAAAAAGGAGAAGGATTTCTTCTGTTTAAATTCCTGAAGAAACAGGATGTGAGGGAACGGTGGAACCAAGAATGTACCAACGGATGATACTTGTCAGTCATCATCTGTGTGCCTACGTTGTATTTCAGTGTGCAACTGCGCTGATCAAAGCAGTAGTAAAAGGTACAGAACCATGGACTTCTATCTAGTGTTGGTTAAAAATTGTCCCCAAGTCTCCCTTAATCCAGTTAACTGTGTCAGAGCAGTCTGACCTGCACTAATTGGATCTGTCAGCTGAGCTGCTGCCCCGTGCGTGGCAGTTGATACCAACTGGCGCACATCTCTGCCAGATGGTCCAGACATTGGTGAACAAGTATTACAAATTTTCTTACCTCTGTCATGTTTTCTGAGAGTCACAGTGGGGCAGGGAGCAGGGATGCTCCTTCCAGTGCGACTTGGCACTGTCGCGGCACTGGTTCTGTCTGCTGGTGGCTGGAGTTTGTTGCTGGAATAGTCACTTTGTTTTGCATGGCTGTTTAATTTGGCTTAAAACACAAAACCACTTTATGTTCTGCAAAGCTGTCCAGTCGTTAGAGCTCTCGAACTTGTGTGGAATTCAAAGAGTAAAACAATTGCACAAACACAATTAAAACCAAGAAATCTTAGTCCCTGGAGCTTCGTACGGAGAGGAGCTGCATCACTTGGGCCAGTAAAGCTTTTGGGGGAAGGTTTCTTGTGGTGGAGTTTGGGTTTGTCCTGACCAATTCCAAGAGTGATTTTGATGGTGAGGTTTGATTGAATGTGGAACTGACTGGGGCTCTCTTTTCTTTTCAAGCTGTATCAGCTGGAGTAGTTACCACAAGAACCTGCTAGCCAGCAGCGACTATGAAGGCACTGTCATCCTCTGGGATGGATTCACAGGACAAAGATCCAAGGTCTACCAGGTAATGAGTAACACCCCTCCTTACTGTGGATCATGCCAGGAGAGCAGTGTTTGGTCTGAGGTTCTGCTTCTGTCCCAGCAACAGATGTTTCCCTTTCATGGCATGACCTGAGTTCTCCTGTTTGGTTGACGCCTCACCCTGTTGAGCTCTCGTCCTCCAAGGGAGCAGCTCTTGTCGTCTTGTAGTAGTTGTCAAGTGGTTGACATTTTCTTGCTGCTGCTTTCAGACAAGGAACCTGCACAGGGAGAAATTAGCGTCTGGAAGTAGTTCGTCTCAACTCTTCTTAGAAACTGCTGCTTCTCTGACCCTGTTGCACTTGAGGCTGTGTCAGAAGTCTCTTGTGCAATCCTGGAGAGGTTGCTGCTGTGGGTGCTCCTGAATGTTAGGCATTAGGAAAAACTTCCTCACTGAAAGTAGTGAAGTATTGGAACAGACTGCCCAGGGAGGTGGTGGAGTTGCTCTCCCCACAGATGTTCAGAAAGCAAGTAGATGTAGCCCTGGGGAACATGATTTAGTGGGTGGAATGAGGTTGATGGTTGGACTGGATGATTTTATAGGTCTCTTCCAACCTTAATGATTCTAGGATTCTAAATGGATCCTGAGGGGCTACTGATCAAGAGGTAGAGGGGTTGGGCAGGCTGCAAGTGCTGCAGGCTGTTGCATAGGTCCAGTAGTGAATTCTAATAGGTCGGTGCTAACAAATGACCTACAGACCGGCCTCGGCTTAGTCCTTACTTGACAGTTCAGTATAAGTTTAAATTTCTGTTTAAGCCTTATGTTAACTCTAATCTTTTGGATGTCTTACAGCGCCCATTTTCACTAATCCTTAGCATGCCTCAATTAAATGATACTGGACAAAAAAAATCTTGTCTGTTTTTTCTTCTCGAATGCATTTTGCATTTCTTCATGAGGCTGAATAATGAACCTAGAGAGGACCAGCTGTTGCTTATGTTAAAACAAACTCACTTTGCTTCCTGTCAGATTACTTGCGTTTTATAGTTTGTATTTGCTTGGAGTCATCCTGGCATCTGCTTCACACACATTAGGAGTCCTTCAGTGGCTTTGTCCTGGAAAGTGTTTCATGTCTTTGCCTCGCAAGGCTGTATGAAAGCTTTAAACTAAGGTTTTAAAGGCTTTGGCTGAATGAATTTCAGGTGCCATTCCGCAGCAGCATTTTGCTTCTGTGTGGGATGTGCCTGTGTAGCAGATACAGCTCTTCTGCGCTTGGAGGATTTATCCTGCAAGATTGTTTGAGCAGAATAATGTGGGATTGGGCACCAGAAGTTTTATTTAACAGCTTGGGAGGAAGGGGAGGATTTCCTGGTCTTACAGAGAAGCGCTGTTGGAAATCGAAATGGCATTACGCCAGCTTCTTACTGGTATTGGGAGTGACAACTGTCATCTGCTAGAATAGGAAGAAGCACACGGAGGAGTCACAGCCAGTCAAACCGTGCTGCAAAAACAGGTCTTTAATGGCCATTTCCTGGAATCATTATCTTTTTTCCTTTAAGGTTTTCACTTTTTAAATTGCTGCCATACTGGTTCTGTTCTCATGAGTTGTCTGGCTACCGGAAGCATCAGTCTGATTGGGAGAAAAGGTAGTTGTTTTTGAGCAACTCACTGCTGTAAGACCTGTCCAAGTCTCTGCTGACAGTTTAGAGCAGAGCACATGACTTTTGTTTTACTCTTTTATCAGGGTACAGCTTACTACCTTCCTATATTTTTCTTGTTTCTCTGAACAGGAGCATGAGAAAAGGTGCTGGAGTGTTGACTTTAACCTTATGGACCCAAAGCTATTGGCTTCAGGCTCTGATGATGCCAAAGGTATTGTTCTTTCTCAGTCTCTCTGCGGAAGGTTTATGCTCTGTGTATCCCCTTTGAGGAGCAAAAATGGGTTATTTTCAGTAGCTGATCCCTCAGCTGCTTCCTCTACTGCAGTTGATGTGGTAGTGTAGATATTACTGAACTCTCCATGTCTTGGAGAAGCTCTGTTTGTATTAAGATCTCCTGGTGCAGTGTTCACTTCTTTTTTTGGGGGATAATGTGCTCTGTAGCATTTTCTGGGACACTAAACAAAGCAAAATGTGTTTTAACATTAGTTAAGCTTGTTGAGCTAAAGCCTTGGGGCCTTCCTGAAGAACAGCATGTATTTATATTTCAAAAACGAGCTCGTCGGGGAGAAAGCAGCAGTTAAAAATGCCCATTGCTCTTCTGCCTGCTCCTCTGAATATTAAACACTGCTCACACCGAGCACCTTCCTGATCTCACAACCAAGGCTTTATGAGTGGACTGAAGGGGGAGCATTGGAAGCAGCTCTTGGCTTTGCATGCTCAGGAGTCCATTTAACCAAGTGGCTTTTGTAGAACCCTTAAGATTAAGCCTTTTCCCAACAGTGGGAAAAGATCCCTCTTCCAAGGAGTAATAGGAAAAGGATAGCCCTGAGTGGTATCACACAATCACAGACTGTTAGGGATTGGAAGGGACCTGAAAAGATCATCCTGTCCAATCCCCCTGCCACAGCAGGATCCCCTAGATCCAGTTGCACAGGAACATGGCCAGACAGGTTTTAAACATCTCCAGAGGAAGAGACTACAACCTCCCTGGTCAGCCCCTTCCAGTGCTCTGTCACCCTCACCATGAAGAAGTTTCTTCTCATATTTATGTGGGATCTCTTTTATGTTTCAGCTTACACCTGTTTCCCCTTATCCTGTCATTGCATGTCATGGAACTGTGGAATTGTTTGGGTTAGAAAAGACTTCCAAAATCATTGAGTCCAGCCAATTAATTCAGCTGTCTCAAGGCCACTGCTAAACCACATCCTTAAATGTAGTATCCATCGTCCCTAGGGAACAGGATTATGTCTCTGTGTTAGGTATCAAATTAGAGCTACTAAGCAAAAAGAGCTTTAGAGTCATGTTCAGTCAGTGGGGATCAACTCTGCCTGATAGGCTGATAGAGCTGTGGACAAAGCTCTTCATGAGAGGCCTCAATGAGGTTTTGAAACAATAGATTAACTTTTTACAAACATTAAACCTTGCAAGATGCTTCCCCCTCTACAATTTAAACGCTTTTAAAATGGTGTTGCAAAAGAACCTTGTTCTTCAGTTGCCTTTAGCAAGCTTAACAGAGCTGGTAATTTCACTTACAGAGTACACCTCTACTAATTATTTTATATTTAAGGTAGTTTTAAATGTTTTTAACTCACCCTCACCAAAAAGGAGGGATATCAGGAGTGTTTTCTGTGTGCTTAAATGCAGCAGGCGTGAACATTCACCTTGTGAATTATCAACCTCTTCATCACGTTGCTCTCTGCTCATGCTCTGCATTTGCAGAGGCTTATCTGCCAGTAGGACCTGCATTTATTAGCATGTTAACAAGTTGTCCAGGTTTGCAAAGCCAGCTGCCAGCAGAGCTCCTGCCTGTGCTCTAACACATCCTCAGGAACAGCCTCTGCAAACGTGGTGTTCACTTAGGAATTAATTGCAATAAAGTCTGCGGATCAACGTAAGCTGCATTTCGATTCTCAGAAGGTCTTTTGAAGGTGTGTTGGTGGGGGTGATGAAGAAAACAGGACTGAAGCATTTGATCCTCTCCTTCTGCCCAGATTTGCCTGTGGTTTGCGTGTGCAACAAGCCCCTCGGAGGTAACAAATGCAGTCCTGAGTGGCAGTGCTTGGAATAGGCTCAGATGGAGAATAAAGAACAGGGCAATAGTAGTCAATGTTGAAGAGAAGGTAGCTCTTTATGACTAGTGTCTTCACTCAGACCCTCCTGACTTAGATTTTTGTCCTCCTGCTGGCATTCAGGAGTGGTCAGATGGGTTCTGGCCAGCTTGGGTACCCAGCAAAACCTGTTTGACTGGGTGCAGCATCTGCTGGGAAAGCCAAAAGCTACATATCTTTCCTTTCTTACTCCTTCATTTATGGGAGGCCACACTGGGCTTCCTACCAAGAAATCTTCATGCTGATGGATATTGGTGTGCCCGGAGCAGTCACAGCTAATCTCGCCACGCTTCCCCTGGAACCACGAGTACAATGTTCCCCTGTCAAGAGATGGGGACGAGCCAGTGAAAAAGTGACAGTTTTGCCAGTTCCTCCTGCTCACCTGTCTCTGCTCTGTCTTTTCAAGCTAGAAGCTAATTTTAAAAGCACTAGGTATGCTCGGTTGGTGTGTACAGGGGAAGGAGCTATTAGATGGAAAACGCTCTCAGAGTGGAGGACAGGACAGCACAGCACAAAGGATGCTAACGAAGGGAGGGCTATTAGGGATAAAATGGTTCTGATACAATTAGAAACAGCATCCCTGGGCCTCAGGTCCTGCTTTGTGGTCCTTGTTAGATGAAGATAATCCAGGATGCTTGTTTGTGGAGGATCTTTTTACTTTAATAGCAGATAATGACAGCATAAAAGCATTATTGTGTTTGAAGGAACCACAGAGTCTATGAAAACCTCACTTTTATGTGCAGTTGTCAGGCCTTTTCCTTTTAAAAAGGACAAAGGTAGTTGCCTGTATCTATAGGAACCCAAAGATGTGCCCCAGCTAGATAGCACTGAGCAAAATTAAAGTGTTTACTTGCGCTACAAGTAGCTTGGGGACACAGCACCGTCTTAATTTCAGCCCTTTTACGCACAGAACAATGGCAGGAGCTACAAGTTGCATGTAAGTAAAAAGGGGTGATTTTTTTGCCTGCTTTTTTTTTGCCATTTGAGCTGAGAAGATTATTTGATTTAGTGAAGGTAGAATGGTGCTATCAAAGTGCCAGGCTAGGGCTGAAGCTACTGCACTTAGCTGCTGCTCAGCCTCATGTCGCTGTCTGCTCTGGATGTGTCGTTTAATGGTGGTGGAAGAGTCAGCAGATGAGAGAGCAGAAAGAAGTATTTTGTGGTGCCATGTAGGGAGAATTTAAGTCACTGCTGTGGTAGAGATGTGGAGTGATGAGGCATTTGTTCTCTGGAGTGGCTTTTGAAGCTCAGAAGGATGCAAGTGGCACTGACAGATTCAACTGAACCAGGAGTTGTGGGTTTAGGTCCTTGCTGTAACCAGTAGTCCCTTCACTACTTCCAGGCTCTAAATGGAGAGGTGGAGCAGAACAGGAGCACCTGAGGACTTTGAGCCAGAGCAAGATGCTCCCTTTTATTGCCTCATGGCAAGGGTGAATGTGTAGCTTTGGGTCATCACACATCAGGAAAGTCATTTCCATGCTGCCTTGGTAAGCAAGACCATGGCTGCTGATCCTACAGTTGGTTTTGTAGTGTTGTTAAATTCAGTGGGGCAGAGTGGATTTGTAGTGGTGGCTTCATCAAAAAGCAGCATGGCCCTTTTAGAGGGGAACTAAGCAGAGAACTGCAGCCCAGAGTTGGCTCCCCAGCCTTGCTCAAGACTTCCAGAAGCTTGACTGGGGCTTTGCTTTTGTGAAACTTTTCTTCTTCAGCCTCTGCTTCCTTTATCTGGGGGGTATAGGTGTTTATTGCCCTTAAAATACCAGATTGAACTTTGAGTTTGCTCATTTTCTCAGCTAAAAAGTTCAATAATTTTCTGGAGATCTGTAGGGTAGTTGGATTCCACTGAGAATACCTTGAAAGGTCAAGAAGATTGTTTGTAGTCAAAATACCAACCAAAGTACCTGTCTGGCTGTGCCTTATGCAGGAGAGCTACCCTGCTAAGAGCCGTTGGTTCACATTGTGCTCCTGAGCTGTACAAGACAATGGATCAGAGCATTTTGCCAAGCAGGACAATTCAGCACATTCCTTCTTTCCTAGGGATCTGTGCAAGCAACTTTTCTGGTAGTGGCATCCTGTTCGTTCCTTCCTCGGTTACAGCTTTTTTGGTTACAGCTTTTTTTACAGCTGTCTCTCCATCAGACAACAGGAGTCCCAAGAATGGCAGGTCCTTCCTTACAGCATCTACCCTTTCAGCCATCACAGTCCAGGCTTCTGCCTCTCTCACCCGGTGTTTGAACACTGTTAACTGATACACAAAGTCAGTTTATAAACTTACCTGTGTGGTGTGAAGCTCCAACCTAATAAATTCTTCCTTTTTTTTGGTTTGTTTTAAAATCATGAGAGCTTTTCCAGAGGCATCCCCTTGTTTGGGAAGGGCTTGGCCATGTAAAGCTCTCTCTTTTTCTCAGCAGCTGCAAAATTAAGAACCATATGCTGTGCGAACATGTGTTTTAGGAAATAGTCAATCTCAGATGGTTGCTTGTCTCATCAACACAATTCTAGGTGTTACTGAGACATCTGCATGTTGGATAATTACTGCCTCAGCCTCAGCAAAATTGCTGGAAGCTACAGCAAATAAACCCTACCCTTATGAATTATGCTTGATTAACCTGTCAGGTCGTCTCTAAAAATAATGGGCGGTTGCAGGTAGAACTCGATGCATTCCATTATGTGCTGGTATATGTCGCATAGATCCTTTTTTACTGCACTGACTAACGTATAATTGGAGCCCAGCGTATCCCACAGCAGTTACATCACAAGAATTGCAGGCTCTAATCTGTGTCTGTCAGTCCTAACGAGTATTATCAGGGCTTTGAACACACCAGTTGACTCTTTACAAGAGTAAATGGCTCAGCTTATGGTCTGAAAGCAAGTGAAAGAAGGAGCCAAGTTGAACCAGAGCCCTCAATTAGCTTTTGCCACAAAACTGAGACTAGATAGCTGTTGGCTTGTGAGCGACATGGACTTAGATCCGAATCTGTATGAATACCTGGTTGGAAGCCTTTGAGACAAGCCAGTACTGCATTTGGACAGAACATCACTCTGAACTGTGAGATCCTGTAATGTCCCTGCACTCTCTCTGCCAACAGTGCCCTCTTAGAGTCATGGGATATTTTTCTTCTTGCCCCATCTCATCCATAAACCTGCTGGCCTCTGCTATGACTGTAGCCTCTGCATCTCCAGGCTCATTAAAGCAAAAAGCAAATGTTTTATTGTTTTGTCTTTCCTGGCTCCTCTCCTCCAGCACAGAACACAGAGGCAGCGTATCATCTAGTATCATCCAGTAGACTTATCATCTAGTCTTGCCTGAAACAACAGAGCCCCTTAAGCCCAGCTTGCAGAGCTGTTGTTTCTGTTGAGGAGGGTAGCTCTAGATGTTTAGGGATCACTCTTCTAACTCTGGACATACTGGGAGCAGCAGGATGGATGCTGTTCTTACTGACTTTTACATATGTGTATTCACATACAGTACGCACCAGCCTTTACCTCTGGAGAAGATATGCTGCTTCCTATAATGGTCCCAGGCAGTTGCCAGGCACCCACACAGTGCTGCGTTCAGAATTAATCCTTGCTGTGCCCTCAGCACTTGTCTTTCCTTCATCTTCAAAGGGTTTCTTTTGAGGCATGGTCGGAAGTAGTGCAGTCCTATTCCTTTTCATCGACTGTCACCTTATGAAAAGGTAGGTGCACTAGGATTAATCTTCACCTTGACCATCTCAAATATCCTTGGGTGGTCCATTGGAACGAAGAGGTAATCCAGTGGACCCTTTAGAGGATAGGGACGCACGCAAGACAATCTACCCTTGTGTATTGCTACCCTTGTGTATTGACCACAGTAGGTGACAAGATTCCTCTTCTACTTTTGCTTGCTTTGAAGTGAGCTGCTGTCAGAAGGCACTTGAAGACACTGGCTACCATTCTGACCAAGCCTGAGCAGTTTGCAGAAGCTCTTCAGGGGATTAAGACTTTAGTACCTCTTGCTGTGTCAAACATTGACTTCAGCTTGCTCTGCTTCCTGCCTCAGCACATTGGTTGTGATTTGCGGTGGTCACACCGTAGTCTTGTAGGACAGTGGAGCTACTTGTTCCAAGGAAATCGGTCCTTGTGGGAAGCCAGCACACTGATTTCTTTCTTGTCCATGCTCACTTCTGAAGACTAAAAAATTGTATGCTTGCTGTGCCCAAGAGTACAATTAAGTGTATTTATTTTAGAGGTACAAGGACAAAGGGTAATGGTCTTAAACTGAAAGAAGAAAGAATTAAGTTGGAGATTAGGAAGAAGCTGCTTACTATGAGGGTAGCAAGAAACTGGAGCAGGCAGCCACAACCTCTCTGGGCAACTCCATCACTGGAAGTGTTCAAGGACAGGTTGGATAGGACTCTGGGCAACCTGGCCTGGTGAGAAGTGTTCCTCCCCATGCAGTGGGGGTGGAACTCTATCTTTAAAGTCCCTTCTAGCTCTAACCTCTCTGATTCTGTGCAGAGCAATTTTACTAGGAGCATCTTGCAACCCAGCTAGGGGACAAATAATCAAAAGGACACAAGCCTGCTGCTCTTGTCTCCATGATTCTTCATTCCATTAGCCTTAAACTTGAAGGTCGCCACCTTTCTGATGTTTTCAGTATCTCCCAGATGCACAGGACGGGCAGAATGTTGACAGTGTGCTCCTGAGAACCAGCCATCAACCACTACTCACGACTTTGTACTACAGGCATCTCTCCAAGTGAGGCTTTGGAGATGATTCTAAGATAACTTGGGGTTTTGCCTTTCAGACTAGGTTGATTTCATTCATTTTGCTTTCGTTTACTCATTTTATTTTTTGTGTTTCTCTAGTGAAACTGTGGTCTACCAACTTGGACAATTCCGTAGCAAGCATCGAGGCCAAGGCTAACGTGTGTTGTGTCAAATTCAGCCCCTCTTCTAGGTATCACCTCGCTTTTGGCTGTGCAGGTAGGTAAAAGGGATTGGGACAGAGATACTGTTTCTTCCTTCCTTTGCATCTTATTCCCTCTGCAAAGACCTGAGGTTGGTTGCTGCACCTGGGACTGGGGCGGCTTTGCAGCTCAAACGTTCCCCAGAAGACATCACGATACCTACCTGTCAGCTTTACCCTGCAGCCTGGCTTTCTAGTGTGGATGCCACTGTCAGAAAAGCAGAGGGGGAGCTGTTTGCCCTGTGTGTGCACTGAATCATGCTGGCAGGCAAGTTACAGTGTAAACGAGGTGATTTCTGATTGATACAGGGCTGTACTGGGGCTTTTAACTGGTTTTACCTGCAACTGCTATCCCAGTAGGTGGGCTCGTGCTTTCCTATGCTGGTCTGTGCTGTTCCTGGGTTTTTTTTGAAGTAGTCAGTAGGGAAAGGTGGAAGAAGCCTTTTATTTGCTTAGATGAAATAGTTGTTGGTGAGGATATCAGGATTTGAGAGCAGAGTGGGTATCGCTTTGGGAGGCAGCTCTGCGCATGTGGTATCTGTAAGCAGCTCCGTGTCTTCTGTTCCCTCGGGAAATTCTAACGCACCTGTAACTAGACGTTTTGACAAGACTTACTATCTCTGGACATCAGGAGATACCCTGATCATTGTGCAACCACTGGTTTGCAGTTTCATCAACGTGTTCCAATTTCTAGACGGTTCTACTTCGATTGTGACTCTTCAGAAAAAAGATGAATTTACATCTTGATACGCTGCAAAAAATGTATTCAAGCTGGAGTATAAAATATTGACTTGCTTGACTGGCATCTCACCCAAGTTTAGTGAATTACATGCAAGTATAGAATAGAATTACAATACCAGCAGCATTGGAATGAAAGGGACTATCAATGAAAGGCTCTGGGGAGAGGGGAGAGCAGCAGCTCCGAAAGGATCAGCTGCTGATTAAAATAAATATGTAAAACCATTCCAAAAGAGAATACTCCCTCATAAACTAGCTACCACCGTTGCTTCCTACCAAGAGACACAGAGGGGATGGGGCACAGGTAGATCTGGCAGGGCTTTTGGAGCTGTAGGATATGTGGGAGCAGAGGAGAGCGTCTCTATCCCCCACACTTGCATCACCATGGGTTGGTCCTCAATAAGTGCCTGAGAAAGAAGCATTAGTGATGCTGGGAGTAGTGTGGAGCCTTTTAATTGACTACATGTGCCTCTTTATGATTTAGAGAGTGCCGAGGGGTAAAGTGGTGTTTGTGCTGGGAAGGAGAAGGTGTAGGAGGGAGAGAAGATAAAATTTTAAAAGTGTTTATATCTGCTTGATGCTTGGTAATTGAGTCTTTAAATAAAAATTAAAATGGATATTTAACTATGATTGCTGAAACAATTACAGGGAGTAATTGAACTGATGGGAGCAACTCCCCACTAAGGGATTCTAATTGATCTTTCAACCGTAAATACATGGGGAAAAATGGCACGTGGAATTAAAAGAAATACTGGAGATTGGTTTTTCTGACCTCCATCCTGATCTCTTCAATACCTCTATTGATGATAGATGCGGGCATCAGATATATGGTCTGTAATTTCTACAGATGATACTCAGTAAGACAAACATGTTGATTTGCTGGAGGATTGGAAGGTTTTCCAGAGGGATCCAGCTAGGCAGGAAAATGGTTTAAGTTTCACTTAGTGAATTCAGTCTGTGGTGAAAGAGCCAAACACAGCTTTGTGGAGTACCTAGGCACAAGTGCCGCTCCTGCGTATCCTCTTTTGTTTTGGGTTTGATAGAACATGATGCTGCATGTCTGTGCTTTGGTGGGACACACATGTTTGAGACTTGATGAGATGAGCAACTGATGAGAAAGTTGGGGAGGGAGATGCCAAGAAGAAAGAATTACTCTTTTTTCAACTGCATCAGACAGGACAAGGGGTGATGGATGCAAGTTGAACACAGGAAGTTTTACCTCAGTACAAGTTAAAATGCCTTTACAGTAAGGGTTATTAACCATTGGAATGAATTGCCCAGGGAGGTTGTGAAGTCCACTTCTCTGGCAAGGTTTCAGACCCATCTGGATGAGATTTTGTGTAGTTGATTTAAGCTTTTAGCTGGTTATGCTTTTTGCTACTTTGAGGAGATGAGGGATGAATGGCTTGAAAGCTGCCCTTGCAGAAAGGGATCTGGGGGTGTGCAGGGAGAAAGCTGGTTTCATAGGAGCCAGCAGCGTGTCTGGGTGGCCAGGAAGGCCAGCAGGATCCTGGCTTGTATCAGGAATACCGTGGTCAGCGGGAGAACAGAAGTTNGAAGTAGGGGCAGTTTAGATTGGATCTTAGGAAAAATTTTTTTCCAGAAGGTAGAACACCTCCCTTATGAGGAAAGGCTGAGGGAGCTGGGTCTCTTGAGCTTAGAGGAGGCTGAGGGGAGGACCTCATTCATGTCTATAAATAGGTGAGGGGTGGGTGTCAGGAGGATGGAGCTAGGCTCTTCTCAGGGTCATCTGGTGATAGAACAAGGGGCAATGGGTGCCAGCTGGAACAGAGGAGAGTCCATATAAACATCAGCAGGAACTTCTTCCCAGTGAGGGTACCGGAGCATTGGAACAGGCTGCCAAGGGGGGTTGTGGAGTCTCCTCCTCCTTCTCTGGAGGTGTTCAAGAACCATCTAGATGTGTTCCTGTGTGACTTTGTCTAGGTGATCCTGCTGTGGCAGAGGGGTTGGACTGGATGATCTTTTGAGGTCCCTTCCAATCCCTAAGTATTCTATGATTCAATGAAAGAGTGGTTGGGCACTGGATTGGCCTTCACAGGGAGGTGGTTGAGTCACCATCCCTGGAGGTGTTTTAAGAAGCACGTATACATGGTGCTTCCCAACCCACTAGAGCGGCAGCATAGAGGGGGGTTAGTTTGTGTTTTTTCAATGTCTTGGGGCTTTAGTTTTTTTCTGGTGTGGGGATAGTTAGTTTGGGGATCTGGGAGATCTTTTCCAACCAGGATTATTCTGCGAGTCTGTATCTTGCTTGAGCAGGAGGATTGGACCTGATGGCCTTTAAAGACTCCTTCCAACCCTGGTAAACTGTGTAAACTATATAAATACCTGTTAATGTCAGTAAATGTGAATGGGGATAATGGAAGGAGCTGCTGTGCTGCTTTGATCAAGATGTAGCCGATGTCAAAAGTGGTGTTGGGCTGTGCCTCTCCATCTCCTATGTTGGAGATTGCCACCTTGGCTTCAGAAGGCACGGAAAGCCAGCCGTTAACTGCTGCTGTGGAAGCCAATCCCAGGATTGCCGTCTGATGTGGACAATATAAATGTTTCTTTTCTGGGCTTTTCAGTCTGAGTGTTTTTAGGCGATCAGAAAATCGTTTAGGTAGCTTGAAACAGAACAAATGAGCAATAATCTGGGAATAGAGCCTACACAGGAGAAGAATGGAGAGTTGGTTTGGGAAATAATTCTCTTGAAATCAGACAGGCCCTTCAGGTGATGGGGTAGCTGGTGTGTCTGGCTGCAGGTTGATAAGAATCTGTTGCAGTGAAGAGGGCACATAAAGCAGCAGACAGAAGGTATCTTTTCTTCTTTAATAAAATATTCTATTTGCATGCTCACTGGGTTAAAACATTGGGCTGTATAAACTGTACTCACCACCGAATACAGAATCAGGTAGTTCTGTGGTCTTTGCCTCTTGTTTAAAAATAAGATAGGGTTTTATCCTAAAATTAGCTACATAAATCATGACTGAAGTTGTTATTGTTCTGCTTCAGCAATACCACTGGTGCCCTCAACTCATATATTTCCCTAGCAGTGCCATTTCCCTGCTTTGTGAAAACAAAGAAAGGCTGAAAGCGCATGGGGTCTGCAGCCGAAGTGTCCCAGGTTGTGCAGTCACGGTGAGATCAGCTTGTCTGCTCACCCTGGTGAGCTAAGCGTAGTGATCAGCACTGGTGATGGTTTATTCCCAGCATGCTGTGACTCTGTCAGCAGCTACCGCTGACCTTTCCTTGCCCATATATTATGCAGTGATCGTGTCAGCGAAACTTCAGATTCCCAAGTTCTTCCATTAGATATTTCATCTTCTCACATGCTGGTTTTATCCTGTAGGATCCACAAATCTAGCAGGCTGGATTGCGGGGTGACAGGGTTTCCTCAGGGCTGCAGAGATGCAGGACAGACGCTGCATGCTCTCCAGGAGCTCCATGAAATCAATAGAAGCAGCAATCAGGCACCATGACACAGAATAGGGCAACAGAGTTGCAGCATGGTCTGAGTGTATAGCTTTGCTGGTTTAGTTCTAACTAATCAAGTCTCTAACCCGCTTCACTGTGTCATCACAAACTTGACAGTGTTGCTTCAGATGAAGTGGCCAGGGCACGAAGATGCTTGAGTTAGAATCATGGAATGGTTTGGGTTGAAAGGGACCTCAAAGACCATCCAGTTCCAATCCCTTACTATGGGCAGGGACACCTCTTGTTAGACCAGGTTGCTTCCTCCTAAACATTCCAATTTTGCTTTTCTGTGTCTTCCTTTGTGTCAGCTATTGTGTGACCAAAACTGAGTCACCTTTTTTTCCTTCATCAACTTGTGCCGTGGTCATAGAGCATCAGTGCTAGTCCCAGCGAGGCTTCTGGCAGCCTGAATTTGGGTCAGTATCACTTAAGTAGGGGCAAATTCTTAGTGACTGTGAGGTTTCCTTCAAAGGCTGAGGTCCCTTTTCCTTGTTCCCTTCCCCACTTGTACGGTGTCACTGAGCACAAACACATCTCAAAGTATTTTTCCTCTCGGGACTGTTTTGCCCTTCTCCAGCAGGTTTTACTTTCTATTTAAGGATCTTTCCTGAGTGCCGTCTTCAGCACTGCAGAAGACAGTCATGTTCTGGCTTTGAGTGCTGCCACCCTTCATTGTTGAATGGCCACAAAACCAGCGCTCTGTTGCTATGTCAACAGCTTGGTTTTCTTTTATGACTCTTTGTCCATCCCTTAAGATCTCTGCGTTACCCTCATGCACTTACGGATCAAGGTCGTGTGTAGCTTTTAGCATCAGCATTGCTCCATGTTTGTGGTTTTTTTTTTTACATCCTGGGGTCCAAGCAGCACCATTTTGGAGACCATCCTTCTCCAGTGAAGAATTGATTTTTCCGCTGCAGTAACTGGAGTGGTGATTTCTCTCTGTAGAACTGGCCTTTTATGCTGCCTTGGATCAGGGTGACTTGCCTGGCTTGTCACTCTGCTCACAAGAATAATGTGATGTTAACGACCAAGAAGGCAACGTGCCTTTTTGGAAGAGAATTAATGTTTTCCAGCAGAAAGTGAGGTCTTACCTTAATAGTTGCTCATGGGTAAGCACTCAGCTCTGTCAAGCCTGTGATAACTCAGAGTCTGTGCCAATACAGGGCTTGTTCGGGGTGGAGTTAGGCAGCTTCTTTGGGTTTAAGCTACAAGATTGCCTTCAGTGTGGTGTTCAAAGCTACACACAGAGGGCTGGCATTTCATTTAAGCCCCTGGAAAATTTTCCCAGCAGTGCTCAGAACTCTGCCATCCTGAAGCTGGTACGGCATGCAGCAGTCCTGCCTGGGCTTGGCTGCTGCTTTACTGCACTTGACCTGCAGGGTGCCTTTTGTTCTTACAGGAATTCAGTAATCTTCCTCTAGGCTGTGATCCCTGAGGGTTGTTGGCAGAAGAAAGAGGGGACAGAGATCCATGTTCTGAAAGTTCTGAAAGTATACGCTTAAAATCGCACAGTGCTCTGGGTTGAAAGGGGCCTACAGAGTACATCAGGTCCAATCCCGTGCAGTGAGCAGGGACATCCCCAACCAGAGCAGGTTGCTCAGAGACCCAAGGACCAGCCTGACCTGGGATGGTTCCAGGGATGCTGCTTCTCCTGTCTCTCTGGGCCAGGGTCTCACCACCCTCAGTGTAAACAATGTCATCTTTCTCTCTAGTCTGAATATCCCTCTTTTCATTTAATCTCTCTTTATTTAACCCAGCACCCCTTGTACTTTTCCACAACCTTTGTTGAAAAATCTTTCTCCACCTTTCTTACTGGCTTTTTCAAGCACTGAAAGGCTACACTAAGGTCTCACTGGAGTCTCTCTTCTCCAGACTGAGCAACCCCAACTCTCCCAGCCTGGCCTCACAGTAGTGAGGTTCCAGCCCTCTCACCATTTCTGTGACTTATTTCAACAGCTCAATGTTGTTCTTGTGCCGAGTCATCTTATAATTTAAACTCATTCTGGAATCGATTGCAAAGGTTTCCTATATTATTGCTTTTCAAAGCATCTGCAACACTTCACAGCTGAGAGTCCTTTGGAGGAATCTGTATTTCTCACCTCTGTGGGTCCCAGCAGTACTTAGAGTGGGGGAAGCACAGAGCTTAGTGGGATTGCTTCGGCTTAGAACACCCCACTGAAGTTCTGACTCAAATGTTATCCCTCTTCGTGGAGGCTGGAATGTAAATGAAAGCGAAATATCGAACCACGCCTTCTGCTGTCCTGCTGAAGACCAGTTTCTTGGCACTGGTAGGTAGATCTTGTTCTGCTGCTGTTTGGGACTCACAATGAGGAGATCTGCAGCCGTGCTGTGATATTTAAACCTATGAGGTTTGGCAGCTCAGCTGGCTGGGCTGCATCTACCCGTCAGAGATGCTGCCAGATCAGCTAGGCACTGCACAGCATCTTCCTGCCTTGTGGCAGCTGTTGCCTAGGACATCACAAAGGGATATGAAGCCACTCACAGGTTTGCAGGGCACATTGCTCTTGGAAAATTTCACACTTTAAACTGCGGAGTTGAAAGCTTATCTAACTTTTTTACTTGCACAGGAAAAGTAGTCTCTGAGTTGGGCTGGATAAAGCTTTGGCCATGAATTGTGAGTAACAATAGAGACCTAGGGGGGGAGTTTTGTAGCTTTATCCCAGAGGTCGTCACACTTCAGTAATGAGTGAACGAATAAAATGAACTTGAAAAGCTCCATTTGATTCTCTGGAGAGAAGGATAAATCTGTCATTAGCAGAAATGAGTGTGCTAATTGTTTGGTTAAATATTCTTTTCCTGAACATTTTGTCTTACGACCAGCATAGAAGTCATTTAGTTGGCGTTATAAAATTCAAATTTAAATTGAAATGAGCCTTGAAATTCAGGAGCAGATAGGCAACTCCGAGATTCATGTTTTCCTCAGGATGCCAAATTACCCTTGCTGCTGGCTGTTGCTGTATCCCTTGGAGTTTAATCCTTTCCAACCTCGGCGGTTTCCGAAGCTGCAGTTTGTCGGAGTAGCTCGTTTAAAGGGATTGCTCACTGCAGGCACATCCTCTGAAATGGCTTCCTGCATTATCTCTGGTTTGGGCTGTTGCTTGATGAACTGTTCCAGCTTTTTGTCTGGGGATTGTGCCCATTTAGACTTCTACCACATATACGACTCTTCCCATACAAACTGGTGAAGATTGCCTAGGAGAATGCCAGGTAAGCTCTCGTCTGGAAGACATAACCTCATTGGGTCTGAGCATCCATGTGTGCTTTGCCCGAGCTTTTAACAGAAGAGTTAGTGAACATTTGGGCTGGGTTCCTCTAAAAATGCCCTATTAGCCATTGGAGTCTCAAGAAGATGTCAGAATGAGGCTGTGGATGGTGTGTACAAATCTAGTTGCTCTTCCCATGATGTACTTGGTTGCCTGGTGAGGATGTACTTAGTGCTTTTCTACACTGGATACCTGTGAATCATCATGTGCTTTCCCTTGTCTGCAGGATCTGCTGTACCCTTGGGGTTGTGGTGTAGGCATTCTTACCTGGAGAGGCAATACTAGCAACTAATTTTAATGTCCATAGTCTCCTACAGCAGAGTCTACTTTGAGAGCAGTTCAGGTGATGAATTGGATTGCTGTCTGCAGAACCCAGTGAAAAAAGACTGGGATTTCCTCAGGCTAGTGAGGCAAGATGTAGTCCTGGATGAAATTGAGTCTGACTGATCCTTCTGCAGATCCATGTTCTCAGCTGCATATTGTGATGCAAATGGCAGCAGCCTGTGCTTCCTGGGAGCCAGTTGGCTGCTGTGCAGCCTGTTTGGTTTTTCCTGTGACAAAGACCTTTAAAGCTGCTGCTCCATAAATGCTTCCCTAACATTTTAGGGAGGGTGTTTCTTTTCATACCTACCTTTCTTAATGTCTCAAGCTCTTAACTACGTGATCTTGGAGCCTGTGGTTTCCAGGAATGTGACTGTGCTGTCCTTTCCCTCATCTCAGCACTGTGGTGTGCTCAGCTTGGAGTCACTCAAGAACTCGAGCTGACGTGGGTTTGCACTAAGAACAAAGTGTTGTGCAATCAGTACATTGAATCAGGAGAGGTCTGTTCAGCAAGTGAGGTTGGACTCTTGGCTTTGGTAAATGAAGCCAACACTCATACAAACATGACTCCTGGGCCTCGTCAAAATTTCAGCTCTCTGGGGTGTGGTCCATGGATTGAAGTACCATTTGCTATAACATGACTATTCCTTATGTGTTCTGTTGTAGGAAAACTCATTTTGGACATCAGCCTGTGTGCACTAGGGCATGTGGAGTCACAGTCAATGAAAAAAGCTGGGTTAAGGAGCTGAACGCTGCATAGATCTCTTTTCTCAGTCAGACATGAAGTTAGAATGCTTCAAAAGCTGCGGGTCCTTGCTGTTATTGTCTTCTCTGGCTTTGTAGCATAAGCAAATCTTCTCTATGTGTGCCAAATACTTTTGTCTTCTCTCAGGCTGCTGGAGAAACAATCTCTGAATTGCACAAAAACCACCTACCCCTTATTTCTCTGCGAAATCTTGCTAGTTCTTTAAAGCCATAAAGGTCAAAGTTTCAAAGGAGTTCTAGAGAAATCTGTTTTGCTTCTCCTCCTGGTCTAAGCCCTTTTGTCAACTGATTAAGATCTCTAATGTTTTATGTCTCCTCCTTCTCTCCTTAGTATGAAGCGAGTTATTTAGGGTAGAGCTTTTTATGGGCTGCTGTGTCAAAAGCTTTAGACAAGCCAGTAAAAAATGTCCCCAGTGCGTAAAGACCATTATCCATAACCCAGCAAATGCCATCTGTAACTTGGAGCCATAGGGAATCTGTCGAATACAAAGGTTAAAAACCCAGTTGGCGGTTCCCATCAAGGCTGCTGTTCCCTTCATCTGTTCAGCAGAGGGAGATATAGATCTTTAGTGAAATGCTGGTGTTGATATACATTCTGAAAAAAACCCTCTACATTTGTTGTTAGTAAGAGATGAAAATCGCTGGCTGAAGCAGGGCAGAGACTTCCCTGCAGAGCTCTGTCAAAATATTTCAAGTACTAAGCTAAAACCCTCTGCTGTCAAATCCCTGAGCCCTTGCCTGGCAGAAGGTGCTTATCGTGCTGTTAGTTTTGCCAGAGATTAAGTTGAAGCTACCAACCATGTTTAACCTTAGCCCTCTGTAATTGGGTTTTCATGGTGTGGACCTTCCCTTCCTTTGTCCCCCCAGCCTGCTAAACGGGGCACTGCCAGGCATTTTCCTCCTGTGAATGAAAACCTGGGCTGGATTTGTTTGGTTTTTGGAGGCTGCTGCCCATCGTCTGTGCTGCAGCGTGAGAAGATGAGGTTGAGTTGTCATCCTAAATGCTTTGAAACTCCCTTTCACCTCCTTGTGAACATCTCAGGCTCTATGGCTTCCTCACTGTAAAGTTGTTGGTTGGTTGTATTGCTCAAGATTGTGGCCAGCAGCGAAATCAGTTCAGCAGCCCTTGCTTCATCTTCTGCAGCCTTCAGCGCACACGGCGGGAGGCTTTGACATGCGGGGAAAGTGCCCGTGACTGCTTTCCTGAAGTTGAGGCTCTTTTTGGGTGGCTGCTTGGTGTTTGACAGCTGTGAGGACAAGATGTGCAGGAGCTCCTAGGGAGCCTGGTGTGGTGGGTGGTGTATGAAACCTGCTGTCTAGACAGAACTCCGGTAACAAACGCGACTGAAGTCCCGCATCCCAAATCATCCTGGGTGGACACATGGAATACAAAGTAAGGCCATTGTTCCACTTGGCTGCTGTGGACCACAGTGTTGCTTCTAGAAGAGATTGAGATTCCCCTAGGGTGACAGTAAATGGTTATTCAGAGAAAAACTGTTCCTTTAGTGCAGAAGGAACTCCAGGTAAAAAGAGGAGGAAAAAGCAGAGGCATCAAACGGGTAATTTTACCTTCGTTATAGAAACAAAACGCTCGCAATTTCAGTAGGAACAGATTTGAGAATACAAAGCCACATCCAGCAAACATTTTAATGTGCCTCTAACAGTGGCTGTTGGGATTAAATTGTCTTGTTTTGTTGGTTGGGTTTTGCTTTTTATTTTTTTTTTTAAGTGAAGGTACAGACAGGAAGACAATAAATACTCCCAGTTAGCTTTACCTGTGCTGCAGTGTCCTATCAGGAGATAGTTGGGGTGAAATGGATTTATTTCTGCTCTCTCCTCCTCATGTGATTTGTCATGCTGCAAGTGGAAAACAGCACACCGTGTTCTTCAGCAACGTGCTCCGTCTGTCAAAGGTTCTTTGCTTCAGGCTGTATCGAACCCATTTTTTAATCTCCTTTCTTACAGTAGGGGAAATGGTTTGTAAAGAGGGCGCTGATGTCAGCCCCTCGTTGTCGATATCATCTGATTTCCTCCTCAGAAAAGTCTTGGTTAATTTTTGGTGCAGGGCTTTTGTTTGCTGGAACTCAGCTCCATTTTATTTCCTGTCCCTATCGTGGTGGTGGTTGTTCTCTTTTCTAAGAGCATCTATTTCCTTTATTGTAGTTGAGTGTCTTCTCTCCCTGAAATGGTTTGTGATGGGCTCAAGCCTGCACTGATCATATCCCAAACTGGGATTACTCCGTCAAGTGAAATAAATCTCTCTCTAGCATTCTGATGGCTGGAAAACATCCTTGCCAGGCTTTGTCCAGTGCCCAAATGCCACCCTGCATTTCTGTTCCTATTATAAAGACCCTTTTATTTCCTCTGTACACTCTCTTCTGCCCTGGAAGAGACCCAAGATTTAAAATGGTCCTCTTTTTAGTCACCTGTCTCATTGCATGACATTGATCTGTAAGATGGAGTGTTCAACTCTTCTGGGTCCTCTTTCTCTCCAGAGCAAGACCCACACGTAGCTCTTGAGACTCCAGCCTACCTCCCTGTCGTATGAGAGATTAAATTTCCACCCTAAACTTCTTATCAGACCCACCTCAACTACATGAAGAGCTGCTGTTTGATCTTAGGGGTTTGGCAGCTCTTAACATTCAGCAGTTCTCCATTTCCTTTTGTCTCTAGAAGGCGACAGCTGAATTAAAGGAGAACTGAGGTTGTGCAGCAGAGCTGCTTGCCACCCTCATTGTGTGGGAGTAGGTAGACAAAACCTGAAAGATCTGAGAAGCCAGTAACTCGTGCAGCAAAACACAGCCTAGATGTGGATGCTGTGATGCTAGGGGGTAGGCTGATGCTCTGCCTTGTGTTGACAGCAAATAGCTAAAGCAAATTTGGATTAAAAACGCCCATCTCCCTAATCTGTTGCCATGAGTGTGCTTTTTGAGGCAGCCAAGATGAGGGAAGAGCTTGCAGAGCCTGTGTGTCTGGAAACGCTCAGAGTTCAGCTCAGTAGGACCCTCAAGCACTATTATTTAACTTGGAAGTTGAATCGTTGCAGGCGTCCCTTCCCTGAGTGGGAAGTTGGACTGGCTGGATTTTGTGTTTGTGATTCCAGAGGTCCCTTCCAACCTATGTTATCCCATGACTTTCAGAGCCCTGGAGCAGAAATGGGTTTCACACAAAAGCTGTGCTCTGCGTAGGAACAGGTTCAGTTTGGCCTTCTGCATAACTAAGTGCTGAGTTGTCTTTGACCAGTGCTTGATGAGGGTGTCACTGCCTTTGTGGGGTGGCTGCTTCCTGCTGTGAAAGGTGTGTAGAGCGACTGCTGGAGAGGTTCTCTTATTCATAGCTGTTCAGTTTGTCTTTAAGTTACTATGCAGCTTGTTAGATGGCTTTGAGGTCAAGAAAGCGCTGAGACTGTTGTAGATCTCCCCTCGAATTAACGGAAATCTATTTTAAAGCGTTTTGTCTTCGGGGTTTGGGTTCTGATAGCAGCTGTCCATCTTTTTGCAGGTTTTGGAGAAAGAGCAGCTCTTGTTTACTTGGCTCTTGTTCAGGTTTCTGTAAGGGCTGAGGCATCCAATGTGCCAAGTCATCTTCAGGGTACTGCAGTACAGTGATCTGGAGTACTGACTGCTGCTGCCGACTCGAGTTTGTTTTTAAATTGGGATGCTGTTCCTTTTTATTTCCTACTTCTTTCTCTTTACTAACAGAAGATGTTTTTAACAATGAAAACTGAGGCTGCATGTGAACCTGATGATTCCCTTTCCATTTATAGTCTAACCAGAGGCTTTACGTCTGAGGACGTGAGAGCTCACAGGGCATTGCACTGAAGCAGAGACCATTCGTTAACCCATCTGGCTGTTGAACTTCTGTTCTGTTGCTGCTGCTTTTGTGTTTAACCAAAATCCATTACAATGCCTTGCCCTCCTCTTTAGGTTGTGTCCCTTCTGGGAATAACAAGGGGGATGTTGTCACCCACAGACACCTGAACACAACCATTGGTCTCTGGATGCTTGAAAGCAGAAGGATAGGATTAGCTTTTCCTGCTGAGCAAGTTGCCTGGATACAATTCTGGGGAGCTCTGGAGGCTTTATTCCAGCCACTCTGTACTGAGCTATTTTGCTGGTGCCTGGGAGAGGAGAAATGAGAGAGGAAAGATGAGGTTCATAAAGTGCTTGAGGTTTCTTCAGAATCACCCAGTTGGAGGTGAGCAGATGGTGCCTTACACCGAATTTCCTCTGACTTGATTTAAATTTTGATAGACAAGTCATTTAAATATGACCATCAGAGTATAGGTGTCTCTTAGCATGGGTGTGCAGTTTTGCTAGTGAAAACAAGCAGCCTTGAGCCAAGCTTGGTGTACAAGTGGAGGGAAACACATCAATGAAGCCAAGGGAATTATGCCCAAGGAGGTCGTGGAGTCTCCTCTGGAGACATTTAAAACCTGTCTGGTCATGTTCCAGTGTGACTTGGTCTAGGGGGTCCTGCTGTGGCAGGGGGATTGGACTGGATGATCTTTTCAAGGTCCCTTCCAATCCTTAACATTCTGTGATGCTATCAGATGAGGATGTGAGTTATTAGATGTAATAAATTGGAACGTGATCAAGGAAGTTCAAGAAAATGCCACTTAAAGATTTAGCTTGAGCTTCCCTTTCAGGAGATACAGCCGGGGCATTAATATACAAATCCAGTTTAACATCAAAACCAGTTTCACACCAAAGTATGATACTAAAATCAAAGTCCAAAATGTGCTTGGATGACAACAGACTGGTACCAGAGCACCTGATTAACTTCCAGCTCCACACACTGTAACCTCCTTTTAGAATAGGGGCATCTTCTTGCCTGTAACACTTGTTTGATGGGTAGGAGTGAGCACTTCTGCTCTCAAAATCTATGAGCCCTGAAAAACCTGAGAGGGGTGTAAGTGGCTTGATGGTGGGGTTTTTTTTTAATGGATCAATAATCTAAATATTGAACAGCTGAGAAAGAAGCATTTCTACATGATAGAAATAAGAAGAATGGTCATTGATTCTCCAGCAATTCACTTTTCCTGAGGATAGCTGCAGAACCTTTGTGTGCAGCTCTTGGGGCTTTCCAGTCGTTACACCTGATGAATATAAAGCTGTTGCATTGCAGGCAGATGTTGTTTGGATGTTGTTTTACTCCCCATGGCTCGATGTCCCTTCGAGTGAGAGGTTCATGGTTGAAAAAAGCCTGGGGGTTCTGGAAGTGAGCTGATGCCTTTAGACTGGCTACTGAAGGTGGGTAAAGGATGTGACCTGGAAGGTGAATGATCCTGAGGATTGCTGAATGCCCGGAGAATTCAATATCTTCTGCTTTTTTAGTTGGGTGCTGGATGTACTGAAACATGAAATGCTGCTCTGTGAGGCTCTTGGATAGCCGTCACTTGCTCCTTCTGGAGCTACTGCTCCTCAATGCATATTCAGAGCTTTGCAGTAGGTGATGGTGAAGCTGAAGCTGGCTAGGAACAGCCCGTTGGTTATTTTATTAAGGAAAACCAATTGAACAAAACCAGGCTTTTTCTTTTTTACCAAAAATCCAGGAGTGATTCCATCTTTCTGAAGAAGTTACAGAAGATGCTGCTGTCTCCATTGGCAGTTCCCACCTCTCTGGGATTTTATTTTAGAAGTCTTTAAGCCCATTTCCTAAGCTTGTGTAACCACCTCATCTGTTTGTTTGCTGATGATAGCTAGTCCAAAGACCGAGACTGAGAAGGTGCTGACCACCTCATCGCATGCAACACAAGCCCATCTTTTCCTTTGGCTGGAGTTTTGTGTATTTCTCAGCTGCTGAGCTGCAAGAGCATGATGCCGCCCTTTGCTGAGGCGGGTGATATGTGCTGAAGCGCTGGTGAGATCTTTCAGAGCATGGAAAAGCCTGAATTCTTGATTGTCACTGGGAAGCTCAAAGGTGCCTTAAGGGGGAGTGAGTGGTTCTCAAGCGTCCTGGGAAAGCACTATTTAAAAACTAGGGCTTGTGGTCAGAGACCTCTGGGCAGCTCAGCTGCCCTTTTGTGCCTTTTGAGAGCACTTAAACACTTGCTGGCAGGCCAGTTTCACTTCATATTATTTTAAGTGCAGAAGGCACAGCGGCAGGATTCTGTCATGCTCAGTGTCGGCGATGACATTGAACTAGAAGAGTATTGCTTCAGAGTGTTTAATTTGTTATGGTATGTATACATGTTCCTTCCCATTATCTCATATATATTTCAATTAAGCCTGAACGCCGAAGAGAGAGTAAAACAGTGAGCAGTTGGTGCCCAAGAGTGAGACACAAGGCTTTTAGCGGTGTCATTTCCAAGTTAAAGTTGTTCTAAGTGACTTTTCTGGTGGGGATTGCAACTGTGGAGCTGCAAAAAAATTGCCCAGTGATACTTTTTCTCCTTGTGTTGAAGGAATAGGAGAAGCACAAGGAGAAGCAGATAGCCCCATGTGTCACAGAATTATTGAGGCTGGAAAAGACCCCAGAGATTATTCAGCCTATGACCTGACATTACCACATCAGCCAGACCAGGGCACTAAGGGCCACAGGCAGTCTGTCCTTAAACACCTCCAGAGATGGGGACTCCACCACTTCCCTTGGCAGTCCATTCCAGTGTCTGATCACCCTTGCCACAAGGAAGGGCTTCCTAACATCCCCCCTAAACTTCCTCTGGTGCAGCTTCAG
>VZRI01010576.1:33149-82541 GCA_013397515.1 Upupa epops | reverse complement strand
CTTTTGAGCCACCTGGGCACACAGCTGGCTCCTGTTTGGCTGGTTGTCAGCCAGTACTCTCAAGTTCCTCTCTGCCAGGACCCTTTCTCCAGCCAGTCATCCCCCAGTCTGTAGCTCTGCTGGGGGTTATTGTAGCTACCCAGCATCACATTGTTGGGTAGTGGTGGAGTACATGCTGGGGTCTCCAGCAATGCTGAGCAGTGGGATGCTGGAGGAACCTACAGGCTCTTGCAGAGTTTAGGAAGTCTAATTCTCTTCCAGTCCCAGCCTCTTTTCCTTATCTTCAGCAACATTGTAGGACTAATGAATTTTCCAAGCTTTCCAGAACACCCTGCCCTCCTCACCTGGGAGCTGCTGCTGTGCCGGGGAGGCTGCCCATTGCTGATGAGTTCAGCTCATCAACCTCCACCTGGCAAGACTGTGCCCAGGCTACCTGGGACTTGTATTTTTCCCATTTAACTTCATTTTAGGGCTCTCTTCTTCCTCAGCAGATGGAGTTTTTATCACGTTTTCAGAAAGTCCATATGGCTTACGAAAGAAAGAAGCTCTTTAATTGTAAACCATGACCACATGTTCTGATTTTAATGAATGCAGCGAGCATTCTTCTTCATGTATCTGCTTAAAAATAGCTCCTTGAATTGAATTTACAAAAGCAAACAACCCAACCTCAATTTGGAACCAATGCTCTGGATGCTGAAATAATCAATTAATAATTAAGTGGCTAATTTTAGAACCCCCTGGCCTTGTCTGTTGCCTCGGATTCGCCGTGATCAGAGCAGACAGTGATTGATCGCCCTGCCGACACCGAGAGGCACAGGCCGTGCTGGGGCTGGATGCTGGCTGGCTCTGAGCTGGTTATTGCTGTGGTTAGAAGTTGAATGGGATGTTGTGCCTCTGTTCTGCAGATGGACTTCTCTTCTGCCATGTCTCTGGCTTCAGCTGCTCACCCATTCCCTGCTACCCACTCCAGAGGGTAGCTACCTACTCCAGAGGTGTCCTAGTGATGGGACAGCTGGAGGAGAGGTTGAGACTCCAACAAGTCTTGAAAGGGTTATCAACTAACTGGCTCCTGACTGAAAGCCCTGCTAGAATCATTCTGCTCATTACACCAGCAATTTCCAGTTAATGGGAATTAACTGGTAGCTCCTATCAGCCAGATGAAAAAACAGGGAGCTGGGTGAGCTTGACATTTCAGAGAAGTGGAAGGGACTAGGATGCCTAAATCTTGTTAATGCTCCTTTCAAAGCCCTCTTGAAGTGCAACCCCTTCATTGAATGAGCCTCTTCTAAAACTAGTTAAAAACAACCACATGATAGGATAGGAAAGCTCTAGGCTGATTGTTGGTGTTGGATGTTCAGAAGTGGAAGGGACATGAGCATGAAAAGAGGCTTGGGGGTGCAGCACTTACTGGTCTGTTTTTAGGTTGGAAGAGACCTCAGAGCAGCTCATCCATCTCCAACCCCCCGTCATGGACAGTGATACTACTTACCAGGCCAGGTTGCCCAGAGTCCCATACAGCATGGCCTTGAACACTTCCAGGGATGGAGCAGCCACAGCCTCCCTGGGCAAGAGGAGAAAACTTGTGACTGCTTGGACATGGGACCCTCAGAGCAAGGGTCTCTCAACTCATTCTGTCATATAGAGGTCAGGATATGACAGCAGCTGAGGGGAAAGTGATAGGTTCTCTCTGCCTTGTTTTACTAGAGGTGTTTCTGTTGCAGCCCCCCCATCCTACTGCAGCTACCAGTCAGCCTGATGAGAGCAGGGAGAAGCTCCCCTTGCTGTAGCCTGATCGATGTAAATCCAGTTATCTCTGGAACCACATGGGATTTGGAGACAGCTGGATGCTATTCGTATGGCTGAGAGCCCCGAGATGGCTCTGAAACACCATGCAAATACAAAAATAACAGCAGCCATTGGCATTTAAATTCATCTGTGCTATCTTCACTACAAACTTCTGTTGGTGGGGTGTTATTTCAGTGGGAGGAGGGTCAGAGCAGGTTTTGGCTGACGTCTGGGTGTATCATGCGTTGCTTGGTGGGAACGGTGTCCAGCTCGCATTCCTCGTGCGTATGTGGCCTCCTCTCTTTGCCCTTTGCAATAATAGTGATAATTACACAAAGTTCAACATTAAAGGCTACAAGTTGGGAAGGAAAAAGCTTATTAACCTTGTTGAGTTGGGCAGAGGGCTTGGGGGGGGGGTTGGGACTTGGGGCTCATAGGGGTTTTCTTATTTTTCTCTCTTCTTGGGGAACTGACGTTTATCTGTGCAGAAAATGACATGTATTGCTAATCCCACAGTGATGCCTCTTATGTGGCTGTGGCACATCTGTAAATTAGATCTGGAGGGGAACTGGAATTCTGTTCTCTCATTACTATGGATGCTAATTCTCTCTTGATTAGTAAAGCAATCAAAGGATGGAGGGGTGGAAAAAAAAACCCCAAAAGTGGGGAGGTTACCCATTTAGAGTGAGAAACTTAATCCCTGTTTTCCATAAACCAATTTACGTAGCAGAGACAGCTCTTAGCCTTGAGTTCTCCACATTTTGCCCGGAGGGAACAGCCTGAGTTGAGCTGCCTCGTTGCCCAAGTGGGGTTTGTGGAAGGGGATACATCTGCGCACACACACACAAGTTGGTGCATCTTCTTCCCTTGTGGACTCTGGGACCCTTCCAGACTGAATTTTGGAGCCATTTTATGACACCAGAGTAAAGATTTCTCTGCTGGAGCAAACAGCATTTATCCCACACGAGGCTTTCAGTGGGATATTGAGGCTGCTGGCAGGACTTAGATTGTGAACTGACTGTTGGAGCTCCCCTCCACCCTTTCCCACTGATAAACTTGTGCCCTTTTTATTCCCTCCTCTCTAGATCACTGTGTTCACTACTACGATCTCCGCAACACTAAGCAGCCCATCATGGTGTTCAAAGGGCATCGCAAGGCAGTCTCCTATGCCAAGTTTGTGAACGGGGAGGAAATCGTCTCGGCGTAAGTATTGCCTTAGCGTAGGCTGAGAACTCGGCAGCCTTAGCTTTCCTGGAGCTGCAAGACCACCCTCTGAGTGGGTGGGAGGGTGGGTGAGCTTGCGGGCTGCTGTGCTTTTGGGCAGCAGATCGGTTGGTTTTTTTCTGAGGCAAAAATAGAAGTTTGTTCCTGGTGTCACTTGGCTCTGCTCAGCCTTGCAGAGCTGAAATGCTTAAGAGAAATATGAAGATGATCAGATACAGCTCCTGATCGCAAGCGCAGAGTAGTCTGGGAAGGTGCAGGTGGGCTCTCCTCCCCTGTTACAGAGCACTGGCAGCAGAGCTCTGCTCTAGAGATGACTGTTGGCAGACCCCTGAGGACAGTAACCTGCAGTAAAATGCAGCTGATGAGGGACAGGAGTGATCAGGTGGCACTGCTGTGTCTTAAGAGGTGGTCTAGCCAGCAACTGAAATCACCTTGAGTAGGACTGACCGATCTCTTCTCTGGTGATATACTGACCTGCTCTGCAAGGGTCCTTTGCAGGACTGTACTCTGCTTAGGAAGTAAACAAGAAGTTGTGTTATGTCATCCCAGTGGCCTGCACCTTACCAGCCAGGGTAGGTTGTAGGGTCTGCTGTGGAGATCCTAAAGAGTAATGTGGCATAGCTTCTGTTCAGTGTGTTGCCTGATATGTCTGTCCCTAAGCCACATGTGGCTGTCTCCTATTCTAGATAGGCTTTGCAGTTGTTAGGGAAGGAGCCACCTCAGGTGGCTGCAAGGGAAGCTTTGATCTCAGCATGCTTGACCTGAGGGCAACGTGGATCCTAGAATCATAGAATGGATTAGGAAGGACCTTAAAGGTCATCTAGTTCCACTGCCGCCATGAGCATCTTCAATTATTAGAGCAGGTTGCTTAGAGCCCCAGGTTGTAGCTTGACCTGAAATGGTTCCAGGCATGGGGCCTCTTACACCTCTCAGGGGATCCTGGACCAGGATCTAATCTCACTTAGCTTTTCCTGTCACAGGAAAACAGCCCCTGGTAACATGTCTGTTCCTGGCTTTATCAGCCCCTTTAAGCACTGGAAGGCTGCACTAAGGTCGTCTTAGACCTTCTCGCTCCAGCTGAACACCCCCAACCCTCCCAGTCTGACCTCACAGCAGCAGAGCACCCTCAGAGCAGCATTTCTGGGGCTTCCTCTAGCCCTACGTCAACAGCTCCGTCTTCCTCTAATGCTGAGGAGCTGAGAGCTGGGCCCAGTACAGCAGGGGGTTCTCTCCAGAGAAGAGGGCCAGTATTCTCTCCCTTGCCTTGATGGCCACTCTTCTCTAGATGCACCTCTGGTTGTCATTGGCTTTCTGGGCTAAGTGCACACATTGCTGCCTCATCCTCAGCTTCTCCATCCACCAACACCTCAAGGCTGCTCTCCATCCACTGATCACTCAGCCTGGGTTTCTGCTTGCGATTGTCCTCACCCACGTGCAGGACCTGGCCCTGGGATGGGTCACAGAGGTTGATCCAATCCCAGGAAGAATATATGTTGCTGCATTCTGAACCAGTGATGATCCAGCTCTGTTCTCAGTACTGTGGTCACACAGTTTGCTAAGGCTCCAGGCTTCTAGAACAGAGCATTTGAAGGTGCATTCAGGCTGCTGGTGAGTTACTCTGCACAGAGTTGTGTGATGAAAGATTCCCCAGTGGCTTCTGCTGCTGTTTATATTTAATCAGCTCCTCTCTTCTTATTTCCATTAGCATTATAACTCTGTAAAGCTGCACATTTGTACCTAGAATACAGAAAATTTCATTTGGTGCTTTGCCCCACATCTCAGAAGTAATTGTTAGTAGAGGTAGGAGGAAGCAGGGAAGGCTGTACAGCCACGATGGTCAAGTCTTTGGGATGATTCAGGACTAGGTGGCCCTGCCTTGCTTCAGCCCACCACGTGAGGAAGCTTCTTCTACAGTCCTGCAGGTGTATCCGTAGGGCTGTGTTATTCAAAGAGGTGAGGATTTCAGCTGAAGATTCACCCATCTTTTTCAGGCATATCAGAGAGAGCAGGCTAATTTTTGAGCCTCCCCTTTGCACACACTGAGGAATGAAGACAGCAGTAGCGACTCCCAAAAATCAAGCACTGATTTCTTTCAAGAAAAAATTATACCAGGCAGAGCTCTTCTATAGATTGCAGTGATTTACTGTGTAGACTCTGGTCCTGACCTCACAGGTGCTTGGAGTTGCCTGATATTTAGCACAACGCATTGATTGCAGTGCTGATTTACAGAGATACAGGCAGCAGAACAACACAGCCATGATACTGTTCTGGAGAGAGTATGAAGCCAGTAGAGCAGCCACATGCCAGTGGGATCAATGACGTTTTCCCCTCTCTGTGGTGCCACAGAAGGAGGACCATGAGCACAGCTAGATCCTGATGGGAATTGGCTAACAGTAAAAGCACTCCATTAATAATAGATCTTAAGTGGGTTTATTTTAATGCAGAGATGCAGAATATACACTGCTAAAATGGAGTTAAAGTGCTTGGTTATATATGAGGTCTTACTGTTGGCTTAGCTAAGAGAAGGCATCACAGGTATCTGACAGCGCTCAGACCAGGGATTAGCCTGTCAGTGCTTTTTCCCTGCCTTCAAAAAAGTTTAGTTTCCAGGCAACTCCAGAGCCTTTTGCTGCATTTTAAAGACAGTGGCTGCTTTGATAACACTGAGGGCACCTCTATGTATTCGAGGGCCACAGAGCAGTAGTGTGTACCTTTTGTGTGAGCCACGCAATGGGCAGAATGAGAGCAGGGCAGTGGGGAAGATGGAGCAAGCATTGGGCAGAGAAGCTGGATGCTCTTTATTTTAGTCCCCCTCAGGTCAAGACCTGGGATGAGGAACGTGCTGCTGCTTAAGACCCACTGTTGCGGGTGATGTCCATCCCTCTGTGCCCGTCTGACCTCACACTGTTATTACAAATGACTAACAAATCTTGCTGCAGCTCTCTTATCGCTCCTTTGTCATTGCAGCCGTCACTGAGGACTAAGATAAGGGTGTGCAGTGTAACATGAGGTGTGTTCCTCCCAGGCTTGTATTTTCAGGTGTATATGACACCGGGGCAGGGCTCACATCTTACGCCATCAGTGATATCTGATGGATGCTGGTTGGAGATGTTTGCCTTTAACCGTTCAGAAAGCAGCAAGCCTGGTTGGCTGATATGAGCCCGGTCCTTCTCACAGTCCCTTTCAAATGGAAGATCAAAGCTGTATGATCCTTGTCCTCAGGTGGGACTTTGCTTTGCTCTAGTCCCACCCCAGTTTGTTCCCCTGCTGTGGGTCACCCTGAGTTAGTGAGTGCCAGAGCAATGGAGCCCAGAGAATAAACCCTGCTGAGAGGGGATCGTGTCCCCTCAGGTCTGAGGGGAAGAAATTAATCCTCTATCTGATCAGACACTGGAATGGATGGCCTAGGGCAGTGGGGGAGTCCCCATCCCTGGAGGTGTTTAAGGACAGACTGGCTGTGGCCCTTAGTGCCCTGGTCTGGCTGATGTGATGTTAGATCATGGGCTGGGCTGGATGAGCTCAGAGGTCTTTTCCAGTCTCAATCATTCTGTGATGTTTTTCCCGTCTGAGTTGAGCTCTGCCAGGTGAGGAGCCTGCCTACTTCTCCTCCTCCTTTCTTTTGCCAAAGGGAGAACGTTTGCTCACAGTAAACAGAAAAGCGTTTTGAAGGCAGCTGTGTTTGTGTGTGGGGGGAACAATGGAAGGCATCAATCTTGATTTAATCCCAACAGAGCTTGTGGATTTTTAGCAGTGATGTTTAGCTTTGCTGATGAGGTGAGAGGAAGTGGAAGCTGAAGCTCAGTATCCATGCAGGAAAACCACATAGGTGTGATGATAAGAGCAGTTCTTGAGCCCCCATTGGTGTTTAACTGTTGGTGTTGGGCAGGAGGAGGAGGAGAATGGGGACATGGCTTCCACTCCAGCCCCACGAAGACACGAATGAGAGCTGCTGCCTGACAGAGAAGAGAACAGGCTTTGTCCGTGCTGTAGAGGTTTTAAAAAAAGGAATAAATTCAGTGTATCCTGGGTCTGTGAGGCTCTGGTGGAGAAGGCAGTGATGGCTCAAGGGCTGTGCAGTTCAGTGGAGAGCTCTGCAAGAAGAAAGGAAGAGTAATAACTTGTGGGACATTTTTATTCAAACATGTAATGTATTGTGACAGGCTTCTGAAATAACATGATACCTTTCCAAGCTCAGGCTGAGCTGCATGTGACTGAAAGCAGCGAGATAAACCTCCCGGAGTGCACTGAGACCACCTCCATTCCCATCGCAAGTAGGGTGTAAGGAGCAGGGCTGCGAGCGAGGACTTCCTGCCATATGGCAGCAGGGTAACTCTGGGTGTTGTTTTCAGGTCAACAGACAGTCAGCTGAAGCTGTGGAACGTAGGGAAGCCTCACTGCTTGCGCTCCTTCAAGGGTCACATCAACGAGAAGAATTTTGTAGGACTTGCATCCAATGGAGACTACATCGCATGTGGTGAGTAGAGCAGTGAGGGGACTCCACGGGGCTAGTGCCTCTCCAGGTGCAGAGCACACAAACTTTGCTGCTGCACAGCTATAGAGGTGTCTTAATAGTGGATTGATCTGAACTTCTACCCTCTTCCACTTCCCAGGCAGTGGCCCAAGGGGGTCTGTAGTGGATTCCTCCTGTTCCAGAAGAACAGGAGTTCTTTGTTTATGAGGATTCAGACTTGCTGTCAGCAGAACTCAGCTTTTGCTGTAGCTGCAGTTGATGAGACTCATATCTGTCAGGTTTCTCAGCTGCCTCCTTTTCCTGAGGAAGGGCAGTAGGCTGGACCATGCAAGAATGTCATGCTTGTCACTTAGTGTGATATTTGCACGGCACAGCAGTGACTCCTCACTTCAGACAGCTCCTGAGAAGACCTAAAACAGTCACCCCAAAGCACTTTGACTGTGCCATCCTTCCACCACTGAAGTCCTTCTATGGAACTCGTGCAGATCTATAGGTCTTGGTGACAGTCTGGGACCTGTGGGAAGAGCAGGCCAGCACTGAAGGATGGACTGTAGCCTGTGTGTTTTCTGATCTCTGTGCAGCTTGCTAGGCAGAAATGGGGATGGATTTCTAAATAAAGCCTGTGCACTGTCTACTCTCTTACTTAAACCTCCGCAGACCAAGCTGTCACACTTGATTATAGCAAGCAGAGCTGTGGCAGTGCTGCCTGCGTAATGCCAAGCCGACTGGGCACAGTGGCGTTCTGTGCCGCAGCACAGAGATTCCACTCAAAATGCTGTGCCCTAAGGAAGTTATGAGGCTTGAGTGGGATCTGTGTGTCCTGTAAGTGTGCTGTGCCGTGATAAAACCCAGTCCTGTTATTAAACATTGGGAAAGTTTTCTGTAGAGCATTCCCAGTTGCCAGGGCACTACAAGTATGATGGGTACTTCATAAAGGAAGAGTAGGAAATGCTTGGTCTTGTCATAAACAATGAAAGAGCTAAGAAGTCTTATTTTTCTTCCTGCCACTAGAACCTAATGTTGTGTATTTGTTTTGTAGGAAGTGAAAATAATTCCCTTTACCTGTACTACAAGGGCCTCTCAAAGACACTGCTGACATTCAAGTTTGATACAGTCAAAAGTGTCCTGGACAAGGACCGGAAAGAAGATGACACAAACGAGTTTGTGAGTGCTGTGTGCTGGAGAGCACTGCCAGATGGGGTAAGTTCTCTGCTCAGGCACCCAGTGAGAGCCAGAAAGTGTCCCTGCTTCCTCACAGCACTGCTGAGGGTTTGACTGCACTTGATATTTCTCTGGCTATTGCAGACTGAAGTGAGGATGTGAAGATCTGTGGGGTAACCACAGTGCTGAGGAGAGGGGACTGCTGTGCCTGGGGGTTTGAATTTCTTTCTGTATCATCTGAAACCCCAAAACTGGCTTTGAATTTCTGGCACTTAATGGGTTTTTGTGGGTACGTTAGCAGGTTTTTGGTTGCTTTAATGCAAGGACTTGCTGGTAGTCACTGTGGAGCCGTCTCTCAATGTTACTGTGTCTGCATTGAAACCCAGCCCTGCCTTCAGATGAGCAGATATGTAAAGGAGGCAAGACCAGTCCACAGTCACCTCTGTGACTGTTCCAGTGACACTGAATTCCTGTACCAGTGCACTCAAGCAAGTCGTTCTCTTGTATGTACAAGGATTTGCAGATCAGGTACCTAACGGCTGTTGGGAGGGGGAGGAAGGCTGCTCATCCTAAATGCAGTTTTCCAAGTAGCTGTGGTGGAATGGTGCCTAATTGATGTCCTGAGATGTTGATGTTGTCTTCACAAAGACAGCACTTTGGAAGGCTAATGTCTACCAATCTGTTCCTGTATGGAGAAACTGCCCCCACAGCCGTGATTCAGTTGTCACTGGCATAAATTCACTTCAGAGAGACTTCTGAAACTAAACAGAAATAAACCTGAGCTTCTGAGGTTTACCAATGAACCTTTGTGGTTGGAATGGTGGATGTGAGACTTGGTGATGCAGAGTCACCAGCTCCATTCTCCAGGGGATTTAGGGTTGCTGAACACAGATACCATGTCTCAGATGAAGAGTAGCTCATGGAAGTTGTGTAATTGGTCTTTCTGCTGGATAAAACTGTGCTGTGAGAACCCATGTATCGGAGACACCTTTCCCTGAGCCACCTTTGCTGCTGTCTTTCTGTGAGGTCTGTCCCATCCACTGACCTTGTGAGTTGCTTTTCTATAGGGAACAGACTACCGTCATGTCTCGCCCGTCTGTTACTTCCATTGCTCCTGCTCAGTCTTTTCTCTGATTAATGTGCTTTACTCCATGAACCTTCTGCTTAAGTGATTGAGAAGCTCCCGAGCAGTCACCGAGGGCTGTGAAGCACTTCTTCATAACCAGCATGAAAAATACTGCGCAAAAGTGGAATAGTTAAATCAGGCCTATCAACGTGCACCAAATAAATGTTCAGGCTTCACCCCATTAAGCAGCATTCAGAATCCATTGCTATTTTCATCCTCCTCTTTTTTTTTCCATCCTTCCTCTGTTTTTTCCCTGGTCGGATTCTATATGAATCAGCCTGTTTCTCCCACGGCAGCCACAGTCTCTCTGGTTCTCACTGGTAAAGAAAGCAAAATGCTCCTACCATGGTTTACCTTGGCTATCCTACCTTACACACCAAGCTTTCACCAGGTCTTTGCTTCCTCATTCCATATAGAGCTACCAAGCTTGTGAGGGGTTTAGAGAACTGGTCATATGAGGAGAGGCTGAGGGAGCTGGGTGGGTTTAGTTTGGAGAAGAGGAGGCTGAGGGGTGACCTCATTCATGTCTATAAATGTGTGAGGGGTAGGTGTCAGGAGGATGGAGCCAGGCTCTTCTCAAGGTCATCTAGTGGTAGGACAAAGGGCATTGGGTGCAAGCTGGAACAGAGGAGGTTCCATATCAATACCAGAAGGAACTTCTTCCCAATGAGGGTAACAGAACATTGGAATGGGACTGCCCAGGGTGTTTGTGGAGTCTCCTTCTCTGGAGACACTCAAGACCCACCTGGATCTGTACCTGTGAGACTTGGTCTAGGTGATTCTACTGTTGCAGGGGATTGGACTTGATCTTCTGAGATCCCTTCCGATCCCTTATGATTCCATATCCCCATTCTCTGCGGATAGAAGTGCTCCTCACTTGCAGACACAGGTTTCTCCAACCTGATTGAGACTTTTCTTGGTAAATTAAATTACTGCACAGCCAAAGGTCACTTCTGTCCGCAAAGTTAGAATCATAAAATCATTAAGGTTGAAAAAGACCTTCATGATCATCAAGTCCAACCATTCACCCTACAACCCCCAACTACTAAGCCATTTCTTGAAACACTTATGACTGTTTGTTGAACCCTACAGGGACAGTGCCTCCATGCCTTCCCTGGGCAGCCTGTACCAAAGTCTCTCCTCTCTTTCCGGGAAGAAGTTTTTCCTGAGGTCCAATCTGAACCTGCCCTGGCACAACATGAGCTCATTTCCTCCTGTGCTATTGCTAGTCACTAGGGAGAAGATGAAAACCCCTGCCCCACTGCAACTTTCCTTCAGGTAGTTGTAGAGAGTGATGAGGTCTCTCCCCTCAGCCTCCTCCAGGCTAAACAGCCCCAGCTTTCCCAGCCTGTCCACATCAGATCTTTCTCCACACCCCTGATCAGCCCAGTTGCTCTTCTCTGTCCCCTCTCCAGCACCTCAGTGTTCTTCCTATACTGCAGCACCTAGAACTACCCCCCCTACTTGAGGTACAGCCTCACCAGGGCCAAGTATAGGGGCAGGATCACCTCCTTGGTCCTGCTGGCCACAGTATTGCTGATGCAGGCCAGGATGCCATTGGTCATCTTGGCCACTTAAGCACACTACTGGTTCATTTTCAGCCAGTTGTCTTATCAACAGCCAGGTCCCTCTCTGCTGGGCAGCTCCCCAAGCCTGTAGTGCTGTTGGCAGTTGTGGCCAAAGTTCAGGACCCTTATTGAACTGGCCTCAGCCCATTGATCCAACCTGTCCAGATCTCTCTGCAGAGCCTCCCAACCCTCCAGCAGATCAACACTTCCACCCAGCTTAGTGTCATCTGCAAACTGACTGAGGCTACACTTGATCCCCAGGTCATTGACAAAGGTGTTAAACAGCAGCAGTCCACAGCACTGAGCCCAGAGGGATGCCACTAGTGACTGGCTGCCAATTGGATTTAACCTCATTCACCTCAGCTCCTTGGGCCCAGCCATCCAGCCAGTTTTCAATATAGGCAAGTGCATGCACACCCAGTCCATGGGCAGCCAGCTTCTCCAGGAGAATGCTGTGGGAAGCTGTGCCCAAGACCTTGCTTTAGTCAAGGTAGACAACATGCACAGCCCTTCCCTCATCCAGTAAGCAAGTCACCCTGTTGTAGGAGATCCAGTTAGTCAGACAGGACCTGCCCTTTATAAACCCCTACTGCCAGGGCCTGATCTGCTAGTTGTTCTGCAGATATTTAGGGTGATCTGTTCCACAATTCTAGACTGATAAGGGTTAGAAGAGACCTCTGGAGATACAATAAATTATAACTAAATTATTACATATATTGTATTATTGTATTATATTTATTATATTAATAATTCTTTGCCAGAGAAGGATCCTTTAGAGAAGATCCCATAGGAGCTTCTCCAGGTGTCCAAGTCTTGCTGGAACAATGAAGCCTTTCTATTTATTTTTTTTATGTTTGGCATAATGTTTTCTTCAGACAATCCTCTTGTACATGGGCTTNCTTTGCCAGAGAAGGATCCTTTAGAGAAGATCCCATAGGAGCTCCTCCAGGTGTCCAAGTCTTGCTGGAACAATGAAGCCCTTCTATTTATTTTATGTTTGGCATAATGTTTTCTTCAGACAAGCCTCATGTACATGGGCTTTCCTAAAAGCTGGCCTGTTGTCGAATGATGCCTTGTGAACTAGAGCATCCTTTTGTCTCATGGTGCTGTTTGCATCTTTGGGAGTCAGGGAACCCACAGCTTATTTCTGGTTTCATCATAGACTTTGATCCTGGATGAGTCACTCTGCCTGAGCTTTTTTTTATAGTAAGTGTTACCACAGCTTGTACCTGCTCTGCTCAGGGGTACTGCATTGATGAGCTGCCCCACAGGAGCATGGCGAGGTGGACGCACTGGGGCAAATCCACCTTGCTTTGGTTTCCACCTCGCATGGGTCTCTCTGCCATGGGCTCTGGGCAGCACCTTCAATTCACTGCCTGGGGTGTTTCTGAAGGGGGGGAAGATGTGTGGCAGCCTTTCTCTTGGGCTCACTGTGGAGCAGCCTCTCTCCTTGGCATTGCTCTCAAGGATTGTTCTTTAATTAACCTTTTGAGATGAGATGAGTAAGTTTTGGAGCTGTCAGTTATCTGGGGAAGCGCAAGAACGTGTGCTCCTTCACTTCACGCACTTGAGCGTGGAATCGCAGCTCCTAATTAAAACTCAGCTGAAACTTTCAGATGAAATGTCATTGATTCTTTCTGAAATCTGTTTTTATGTAATTCAAGCTTTTACTTCCTCCTGAGCCAAAGTCAAGCTGTGCCAGCAGCCCTTGCCAGAACCCATCTTTTTCCCCCCCACCACCACTCTTCTGCACTGGCTTTCCTTTGCTCACCAAGTCACAGGGACCCCTTTCGCTAGAGCTGACACCTTTCCAACCACAGCTGTCCAGCCAGCACCGTCCTTCCGCCTGTGGCCAAGCCATAACGAGGGAGGGAAATTGTCCTCCATAAGCACTTATTGGCATTTTCCATCAGGCTGTAATCGCTCTTCAGCTCTGAGGTAACATTTAGAAATAAGAGCTATAAAACATCCCAAACAAACAGCCCTCAGTGGGTGCACTGGGAAGCAAAACCTTCACTTGATTCAGGGCTGTGATTTGGACAAAGGCAAATAGGCTGGTTAATATTTTTTTGTAAATAGCCCTTATTCATAGTTAGTGGGGAAAATAATTGCTCATTTCTCATTTTATCTTGAAGAACTGATTGATATTTAAAAGCAGTGAAAGCTTCGGGATGCTCTTAGCCTAAGCTACCTTATAGCTTATATTTGGGCTTAAAGATGCTGTTCAGAACCTTCCCTTTCATTCCCAAAGTTCAGGCAACTTCATTTCACAGAATCACAGAAATAATTGAGGCTGGAAAAGTCCTCCAGTCCAGCCCATGACCTGACATCATCACATTGGCCAGACCATAGCACCAAGTGCCACATCCAATCTGTCATAGAATCGTAAGGGATTGGAAGGGACCTCGAAAGATCATCTAGTCCAATCCTCCTGCCCCACAGCAGGATCACCTAGACCAAGTTGCACAGGAACTGAATGTCTCCAGAGAAGAGACTCCACAACCCACCCTAGGCAGCCTGTCCTTAAACACCTACAGAGAATCCGGGGAGTCCGTTCCAGTGTCTGATCACCCTTTCCATGAGGAAGGGCTTCCTAACATCCAACCTAACCCTCCCCTGGTGCAGCTTCAGGCACTGCCCTCTCATTCTGTTGCTGGTTGCCTGGGAAAAGAGCCTGAAAAGGTCCCCCTGAGACTCCTCCAGGCTAAACCCCCCTAGCTCCCTCATAACCACCACCAGCTCCCTCAGTCACTCCTCATCAGACTCTGTCCCTTCTCCAGCCTCATTGCTCTCCTCTGGACCTGCTCCAGCCCCTCAACCACTTTCTTGAAGTGAGGGACTCAGAACTGCCCTCCATATTCAAGGGAGGGGTCTTCCCAGTGCCCAGAATAGGGGGGAGTATTCTGTCCCTAGTCCTGCTGGCCATGCTATTGCTGATCCAAGCCAGGATGCCGTTGGCATCCTGTGCCACCTGGGCACACTGCTGGCTCGTATTTAGCTGGTTGCTGACCACTACCACTGGGTCCCTCTCTGCCAGGCTGCTCTCCAGCCACTCATCCTCCCAGTCTGTAGCTCTGCTGGGGGTTATTGTGGCCAAAGCATAGGACCCTGCACTTGGCCCTATTAAACCTCATGCCATTGGCCTCTGCCCATTGACCTAGCCTGTCCAGATCTCTTTGCAGCATCTTCCTCCCCTTTTGGCAGATTGACACTCGCCCTCAATTTGATGTCTACTGTGAAATTATTAAGGGGAGATTTGAGTCCCTCATCCAAGTCATCAATAAAGATGTTGAATAGAACTGGGCCTAGGAATCTGGACTTAAGACTGGAAACCCCACTTTTGTGTTTCATGAGTGTGTAAGCAGATGAGGCTCTTGCATATAGGGAAGGGAAGTTAAGGAGTCGGCAGGTAGCTCGCTGCAAGTAGGTGGGCAGAGCTGCTTTATCTGTCTTGGGAGGGTCATTCCTGTTGCTGGAAGAGATTGGTTTGTTCTTTGTTTTCCCTTATGTGTCCTGCATGATGTTTTCCACTTCCCTAACGGGAGACACCTTCTGTTTTGGAGCTGCTCTGGAATATGCAGAGCTCCAGATGAACCTGTATAGCTGTGCTAAGGAATTGCATCTGAGCAAACCCTTACTCGGTCACACTTCCTGTTCCTCAGAAAGAAGCTGTCAAAGGAGAGCCCATGGCTGAACCCACTCCCAGACCAGCACAGAAGTATTGCTGCCGAACACAGAAGCAATTTGATTATGTAGATTAAGCCTGGCTCAATCTATCATAATCACTGTAAAGAAACCATTTAATTCTGTACCTGTTTGCCTGAGTATTCATTACTGCTGATAAGCAGGTTAGCCAGGGAAAGGTTTCTGAAGCAGAAATGTCGTTTGATAGTGCTGAGGAGATGCAGATAAGAGCAGGAGAATGCCATGCAAATTAGCCTGGGTAAAGCTTGATGGGCTGCTTTTTTTTTCTCCCCACTTTGTGAGGGGTAGAGAAGGGATAGAGAAGGGAAATCCACTGAGACCAGCACTGCAGACTTAACTGAGTCCTCTCGCTGCCACAGGTGGGTGGTGATATGTGCTGGGTAGATGCAGAGGTCTCTTGGTGCCTGGAGAGTATCTCCTCTGTCTGGCAGACAGCAAGAACTCCCTGTGTAGGTGTTCTCTCACCTTGTCAAAGTTCTTCAAGTCATTTTAATTTAGGGGAGTCTCAAAACAATCACCCAGCTGTGAGATGAAGGCTCCAGGGCTTCAGGCTCCACGTTGCCTTCAGTACTGCCATATGATGGAAGTATCTTCATCATTAGTCCTGCATCTCTAGACTTCTCTTTGTTAATGTAGGAGGATGGGACCATACCCCCCTCAAAGAAGTTTTTCATGCTTCTCTTCAGATAAAAAAGATCTTTTCTTCCCTTTTGTTTTTCCTCTCCTCTGAACATTCAGCTCTTTTTTTTCCTTAATGATGCCCAGCTTGAATTCTTTAAATAGAAGCCTGTAATTGCAGCACAATGAGATGGTCACTCGACAAGGCTGTAATCTCGTTGGCTGATGAAAAGCATGGCCATCTTTTGTTTCTTAGTAGCCTAATAAAAGGTACACAGCGTCCACACGGGCTAGTCAGGGACTCTGATAATTTATAGCCAGCAAATTGGCTCCCTTTGCTGGAGTTAATTTAGCCAATACAAATTATTTGGGGAAGTGATTCATTGCCATTCTAAAGCGCTAATTAATTTGGATGACTTATGAACATTAAAAATGAAACCACCTTTGTCGTTCCCGGATAACCAAATGCTTATTTGGTGTCATTCTTGAGTAACTTGGATCGACTGCAGCTCTTATGCTCAGAGTGTATGTCCAATACTCCAGGATTTTGGGGAGAACACAAGTGTACTACTTGCTGTCTTGGTCTAGGAAAAAAATCATCTCCCAAACCACTTTTCTTGCAGGATTTTCTCCAGTGCCGCACGACTGCTTCCTCCTGAAAGAAGGTGGTCTTCATCTTCTCTCTTGTGATTGAAATGTGCCGTGGTTTATGGGAGGCTGGCAGCGATCAGCTTTTAAAGCAAGCAAGATGTGACTTTGATCGGGTTTATTCTAGTGGTTTTTTTCTCCTCCTCCTGAAAATCTTCAAAGATATCCCTCCCTCCCTCCTGTGGAAGCTGCTTGAGCTTCATAACCGCAGAGCTTGCAGCTGTCTGTGTGATGGCTTCTTATTCCTCCTGACATGCCCTCTGCTCTCTGGCCACTGGCAATGCTTTAAACAAGAGGTTTTCTTCAACTTCTCTGCTGCTCTGTGCTTTCCTTAGGTAGTAAATGCGCCTTACTTCCATCCTACCTCTTTCACACCCCTTACCCGTTTGAAGATCCCAAATCTTCGTTGAAAACAAAGCAGAACCCAGAGTATCAAAAGACAAGTCATACATCATGCATGCTCAATTACGGCTTTCCCCCCAAATTTAGCATATTACCTACGTGTAGCAACAACATTCGCTGCCTCAGTCGTTGTCTTTGCTGCTTGAAAACCGCTTTCCTATGCAGAATCATGTCCACGGCACAGATGGAAGACGTCATGGGTTCAGTGCATTTGCTTCTTTGTGCTGAACATCCTCACGTATTTTCATACCTCTGTCTCTTCCGATGCTCGTTTGGGGCTCTGGGTTTTGCCGTGGCTAAGGAGAATTAATTAAAAAACACTCTCAGGTGACTGGCAATATTTTACTCCTCGTCACAACCCTGGGAGTCTGACTGCAGAGAATTTTGTGGGGAAAAAATAAATCATCCTCTATTATTAACAGTTGGTGCGTTCTATTGAATTCACACTGTGTTGACAGTTGGGTCCATGTGAAAGACTGTCTTGATAATGTGATTATGCAAATGATGGGCTTGAGGAGAAAGTGTTTAATTTTGAGGCTTCTGTAGTAGAAGAAAAATATTGGTAAATGTTCTTCTTGCCTTCTCCCTCGTTGCCCAACACCTTCTGAGCTCTGCCTCGCTGCTGCCACGAGTGATGCTCTGATAACCCCAGCCTCTGTTTTTTGGGGGGTGGGGGAAATAATGGATGTTGCACCATTTACTTTGCTGTTTCAAGGTTCGAGTGGGTAGTAGGTGTCTCAGACCTGCGTTAACTCTTCCTCTTCTACATTAACTCTTCCTCTTCTAGAGCCAGAGCAGCCAGCCGTACCACTGCAGCAAACGGGATGAGTCTGTCGCTTTTGTTCGGCGCTCAAAGTTCAGGTCCCCTGTGGTGCTGCAGAGCTCTGTTACTGTCCCAGCTTCTATTTTAAGAATAGCTTCTCTGAGCAATGTAGGTGGCTCAGGCTTTTCTTCTTTGTTGGTTTTAAGTTTACATTTGCAAACTCAATTTCTCTCCCCTGCAAGGTGTGAGGTGCCTCTTTTTTAACTCCATGCATAATGGCAGAAGACTGCCACGGGCTTGATGGGGTTTGTAAAGTGAAGGCAGATCAAAGTCATGCGTGTTCCTTGAATGAAGACAGCATTTACTCCTTCAGACAGCTAATATTTGCTTACCCAAGGTGTCATCCAGTGCTGAAAGAAGCAGACAGCATGCTGAGATAGGCCAGAGGTCCTCCTCATCAGTCATCTCTTTTCCCTGAGCCAAGTGATCAACAGAAGAGATCTGGACAGGCTGGGTTGATGGGTTGAGGTCAGTTCTATGAGCTTCAACAAGGTCAAGGTCCAGGTCCTGCTCATAGGTCACAACAACCCAGTGTAGTGCTACAGGCTTGGGGCAGAGTGACTGGAAAGCTGCCCAGTGGAAAGAGGCCTGAGGGTTCATATTGATTCATCATCTGTATGAGCCAGCAGTGTGCTCAGGTGGCCAAGAAGGCCAATGGCATCCTGGCTTCAATCACAAATAGTATGGTGAGCACAAGTAGAGAAGTGATTGTTCCCCTGTATTGGGCACTGGTGAGGCCACACCTTGAGTACTGGGGTCAGTTTTAGGCTTCTCAATACAAGAAAGTAATTGAGGTGCTAGGAGCAGGTCCAGAGAAGGGCTGCAAGGTTGGGAAAGGATCTAGAGAACAAACCTTGTTAGGAGCAGGTGAGGGAGCTGGGGCTGGTTAGTCTGAGGAAGCAGAGACCCTATTGCTGTCTTCAACTACTTGAAAGGAGGTTGGTGAGAGGTTTGGGGTTAAGTGATAGGACAAGAGGAAATGGCCTGGTTGCACCAGGGGAAGTTTAGGTTGGCTGTGGGAAGAAACTTCTTCCTGGAAAGGGCCATCAGGCCTTGGAACAGGCTGCCTAAGGATGGGGTTGAATCACCATCCCTGGATGCATTTTACAGTCACGGAGATCTAGAGCTCAGAGCTCAGGGACAGACTTTGGCAGTGGCCTTGGCATCATTGGGTTAGTAGTTGGACCTGGTGAGCATGAAGGTCTTTTCCAACCTAAACACCTCTCTGATGCCATGGAATGGCTTTGAGTGCTGTTGACTCTGTGGTTCCAGCAGCTGATCCCGATGGTGCAGCTGCAGGCATAATGGATCGCTGCTCGTGGAAGCAGAAGCCCAGGCAGGCTGCTGTTGTTTCCTAGGCTGTGAAAAATCACGAGCCTCCCCGTGCAGTCACAGATTGCATTGCTGTGGTACACAGCGGGCTGGGGATGCAAAGAAGTCTCGCTGCAGCTGTCGTTAAGCTTGTAAGTGGATGCTTCTCTCCTGTTGGGATTCTGCTGCTTTAGTAACTGTCAGTTCGTTACTTTAGTTTTACAACAGATGAACCTGAGCAAGGAATTCACCTAGAGCCTAAACTTCATTCCTCACTCCATCCCCAGCTCCCTGCAGATTCATAGTGTTAGATGGTACCAGATGAAGGGCAGCAGTAGGTTCCATGTGACCCTTTGGATAAGGGATGGCCGAAAGAACCCTAGAAAATAATTAGGATGGTACTTAGGGTCACCGTTACATTCTGAGGTGGATTGAGAAGAGCAGGTTTGTATTCAGAGAGCATTTGCTTTTAGAATTGAATAGTTGGACAACTGTTTTCCCTCCCCGTGACTTCTGCAGTGCTCCTGCTGGTCCCCTTGCTCTGAGTGCTGATAGAAGTCCCCCTGGGTTCTAGGGGCATGGAGTAAATAATTGATCAGGCTGTTTTAAGAGCTGGGTGGTGGTCAGGGTTTGTTGTTTTCATATGGTGTCTGGAAACCTGCTTATTGTGAGATATAAACTCCTGCTGCTTCTCCCATGCTGCTTCTTTGTGTTCTTCTGTCTCATGGGCTTTTCACCCACTGATTAGGGGAGCAGGCATGCTCACCCTCTTCCCATAGCTCTGAACCTTTGGAAGGCTCATCCCCAGCATCTTCTGAGGGATTTATAATGTATAGTGTTCTAGAGAGGAGCATTCTGAAAGCAGCAAGTTATTGGAGAAGCTAGGTAAGTCTTGCAGGTACTGAGCCAGCATCTCCTTTGAGTCCGAGCATCTCCTGCGTGAGCAGCCCTTGCTGTCCTTTCCACTGCTAGCTGGATTTATTATTATTATCTGCTGAAACTTCTATACTGCTCCAGTTAGAGCCAAAGCTACTCACACTGTTGCCTTTTGGGGGGGGGGGGGTTTCCTCCATTCTTCCCTCCTGCCAAGCCACCACCTTCATTCATGAGCAGCAGCAGCTCATGAGCCACATCAGTCTTTTGCTCTAGCGCTCCTAATTAAGCAATTTTGAATGGCAGGATTTAATGTCTGAAATGAAGTGGAAAAACATATGAACTTAGGTTTTTTAATTATTATTTTTTCCTCCTGTGCAGCCCAGAGCTTGGATCAGGTAGTTTAACCTCTGGGGGAAATGGAAGTGGAAGCATTCACACACAGGTAGTTTTCTCTCCAGCTTTACTTTGTGTAGGTCTCTGCTTTAATCTAGTTGTTGCCTGGCTTTGGGGCAACTGAGCTGGAGGTTTTCATAGGCATCAAAAACAAAACCCCGCCGTCAGGTTTTGAAACCCAGTGACTTGTGACCAGCTTAATGCCAGCGTGTTAGCAAGGCAGGAATTAAGGTTTTTATGAGACTCCTTGTAAAAACAACTGCTCAAGCTGGATTTCCAGCAGCAACATGGGGTTTTATCCTTTTTAACCTATTTAAATCAGACTCGGTTTCCTTTCGGGGGTGTTCTGATTCTAATTCTAGCTCATGCCGGATGAGCCAGCAATGTGTGTGGAATGGAAACAGCTGCAGTCTCCTGGCTGAATTGAAACTACCTGAATGTGCAATTAGGGTATGTAATTATTTTATATAGGATACACTCAGAATTATAATAATCAGCCCTTCCTCTAAGGATGAGACAGCCAGTATGGCAGGAGAAGTTGTGGTTGGTAATTTAATGAGGGTCTTTCCAACAGAGGTGATGCTGTTAAATTCAGGAGCTGCGTTCAGCTGTGCACGAGGTGTTTGGAACCCTGCGAGGGAAATGCTGCTTCAAGCAATTACGTCTCTTCTGTGATGCTGTCTGTCATAATTGTTTCTAGCTACTAAGGCTGGTGGGCTATGAGCCGATTGCCTGGGTTTACCTTGGTGCATTCAAAGTGAATGTAAATTAAGTGTCCAGGGCAGCCCAGGGGACTGGCAGGTGAAAACTGTGTATTGTTTCCCATGTATTAGTCTTAGCAAGGCTGCCCGGGGGTTGTGGAGTCTCCCTTCTCTGGAGACATTCCAGACCTGCCTGGCTGTGTTCCTGTGCAGCTGGGTCTAGGTGATCCTTTTGTGGCAGGGGGGTTGGACTAGATGATATTTCGAGGTCCCTTCTGATGCCTAATGATTCTATGATTCTAAGAAGTACTGAATCACAGAATCACTGAGGTTGGAAAAGACCTTTAAAGTCATCAAGTCTAACTGTTAACCCAGCTCTCCCAAGCCCACCACTAAACTGTGTCTCTAGGCTCCAGATCTTTAAGCAGCATCACAAATACTGGGAGGAAAGATGGGTTCAGCTCTATCAGATTAGAATGACAAAGTTCCTGTGCTGTGCAGACAGAACATAAATGAATCACAGCAGGAGGAGCCACATCCCTCCTCACTACCTGAGCTGGCAGAGGCTCAGCTCTGCCAGCCAAGAATCCCAGTGTACATCATACATGAATTTTAATTCCTGGTGTCTGGGTCTGTCAGTTGAGACCTCATTGCCTTTTTCTTCCAAGAAAAACCTTCTGGCCGGGTTTCCTCTGACAGCCAAGTCATGGCAAACTCATTGTCTGCAGAGAATGTGCTTGGGCGGCAACATGTCTCGTTTGGAGTGAGAGATCCCTGCTTACAAGAGGAGGTTATGTGCTGCCGGCTGCCTGTGCTTCGTTTCACAACTTGCACATTAGCACCAGCATTTGGGAAGAGAAATTTGGGCCAGCAGGAGGAGGGGGGGTGGAAAAAAAAAAGGAGAGAAAATGAGCTGGAAGTGCAATACAAATGTCCTTGTTTAGTCCACAAAGATTCATTTTGTTGCCTGCTCTGTTTTCCTTGGGTTCATGCCTTGCTTGACAATGCAGACGAAGAGACTGAAATTGTTGGGAAACATGTGAAAACCTGAAGTAAAGCCAGAGTTAGCAGCTTGTGAAACTTCTTCCTTCACTGCTGGGAGCTGAGGAGGTTATTTGTTTCAAATTTTAAGAATATTTGTATTTACCTGGCCAAAAAAAGGAGGGTAAACTTCCTTCTGAACAGACTCTTTGAAATCTCTGTTGTTTTCCTTTACTGGCAGATCTGAAGTGAGGTTTTTTGCTTATTCTCAGCCCATCTGGGGCTTCCACATTAATTGTGGATAACTCATGCATAACATTTGCGTAATATAGATCATTTAATATACAGCCCATAAATAGATATGTGTTTACATATTTAATATATAAAGGCTATTTCTTTCTTCAGTCACTTATTTCCTTCTCAGAAGCCAGAGCCAGGGCAATATATCATCATGAACTCCTCACACGAGCTGCAGTAACACAAGTTTGCTGTGATGACAAATATCCTGTGTAGTCCTGACAGAGAACAGATGTTTTTATTTCCTTTTCTTTTTGTTTTTATTTCTTCTTACTACTTGCTGTTATTTGTCTTTTGGTTTTATTTACTTATTTATTCTTATTTGGTTTTCTTACTTGGTTTTCTTATTTAGGTCTTGTTTTTCTTTAGTTCTTGCTTTCCTTTTTTTATATAATTCCATTGGTTTTGGTGTCTTTGTTTTTAACTCTTTTTATGTACTCCATTTTGTCCTGTACTTCTCAACCTTGAAGTTTGTACAGTGTCACGGTAATGATGAGAATGGAAAAGAGCTTAAAGATCATCCAGTCCAACCTAAAACCAACCAAGTAAACCTAACATCTGACATCTAGATCATGCCACTCAGCACTTCATCCAGCCTACCCTTGAACATCTCTAGAGATGGTGACTCGACCACCTCCTTGGGCAGCCCCTTCCAAAGTTGGATCACTCTTTCAATGAAAAACCCTTTCCTAATGTCAAGTCTAAACCTCCCCCAATGGAGCTTAAGACTATGACCCCTGGTCCTGTCTCCAGTGTCCAGGGATAAAAGACCAACCCCCACCTGACTACAACCACCTTTTAGATGTTATAGACAGGGCATCTTTGAGGCATCTTTAGGCTGAGGGGAAAAGCTGGCACCTGCCACGTGCTCCATCTCAGTGGTGTTACCCTAGGAGCAGCAGCTCTTCAGGAAAACCATCTAAAACCAAGAGAGGATGAAGCAGGTTAGCTGACAAAAATCAAATCCAAAAGTGTTTGTCTCACCCCCGGGTTTGTGTTCCAATATTTATGTAGCTGAAGGATATTATAAAATCAGAGGCAGCACCTCGTACTACAAAGGGGGTTGTTTGCTCTCATAATCCCAGTGGGGAAAGGACATTAATTTTTGTTCCTTTATAAACCTGAGTCTTTTCAAACTTTTTTCTTTTGCCATTAGTGTCATCGGTAGCTTAATGGTTTTCCTGATTGCCGAGCTCCGCTTTTTGATGCAGCATTGTTAGTCCTCTATGAATTCGAAATGACGGGGACTGTTAAAAACAGGCATTTCAGTTCACAGATCTAGAGAGGTTTATGTTTTTTTATACCCTGTGGTGTGAAAATAACTCAAATGGTACCAGAATTACCCTTTGCAAGGGAGATGGGTTCACTTGTGAATTGGATTTAAAGATAAGAATCTTCCCTGCATCCTGGGACAAGGATATCCTCTTCATTCCTCTGTTTAAGATTAATAAGGAGCAGGACTTTAAAGACAGCTCAAGCATTTCTGTTCTGGTTTAAACAGCCGTGGGAACATTACCCAAACCTCACTTCACCAAAAGCCTTTCTGTGTCTCGTAGTGCTGAGAAACCATGAGCCAGATCTAGACTGGAACAGCTTTGGGTTTTGCCCTTCCAGGGGGGTACCTAACTCCAGGGTTTTCAAGCTGGATGAGCTTGACAGCCTCTCAGTTCATTTCAGGACCCTCCTGAAATCCTTCTCTGGCAGCAGGGGTTGGACTTAAATGATGTGGCCCTTCCAACACATAACATTCTGTGAGAGCAGGGCTGCACTGGGGGGAGACATTGGAGAGCTGGACACCACTGGTTTCACATTTAAAAAACAAAATTTATTACGTTCAAATTAAAGTTTTTAATTACTTTTTAAAATTTTAGATTAAAGATTAAAAATTTAATAGCATTTTTTCAATTTCATTTAAAATTTAAAGTCAAGTTTTTTTAGAGGGGGAAAAAAGCAGTGTGCTATTATGTGGCTCTGCTGTAGGGCCACTGGCAGGCTCAGTCCACCCTCAGTTAAAGATCTTCCCTCGAGTTTAGGAGTGTATTCAAGGCTAGGTGAGTTTGGATTAACAGCCCTACAGCTCCAGGCCCTACTGATGTGTGGAGATCATGGAGCAGGTAAGAAAGGAGCTGTTGGGGCTGCATTTAGGGCCATTTTGCTGATCCATGCAGCATCTCTTCCTTCTGGCTGGACTGATTTTTAACTATGAATTAAACTTCCCCACCTCATGATATTTTATATTACAAGAACCCTCTTTTCTCCAGCTTATTTGCATGCATCATGTCGTGCTCATTTAGAACTTGATATGCTCAGAAGCTCAGGATAAAAGACAGTGTAATAAAAGGCTGGTTTAATCATGAAGCTTTTTAGGACTGGAAGCTGCTGGGACCAGTTGGGACCAATCATGGGCAAAAGATGCATGTTTTGTCCATCACTGCAGTCTTCCTAGAATGAAGTGGAGGTCTCTGTCTGTTTTAGGACAGCCAACTGAACCAGATCGTTCCCCTCCATACACATACATTATCCCATAACAAGCTGCAACAGCTCCTGTGCTGACCAGCTGTGATGTCCCATCATGTGGGAGCAGTCCTTGGATGGGGGTTTGTCTGCAGCAGCTGGAACCAAGTAGAAATCCCAAGAGTTAATCCAGCTTGGAAGTCTAAAGTCAGTAATCATAGTTACTGGGGGTTGTATTAAAATGCTCTTTCTTACTTTGCACAGATCCTCACTAGGGTTAGCAGAGTGGCTGTACGGTTGAGGTAGGGTTCTGGTGGGAGGAGTGCACGGGGTGGAGCGGTGCTGCATATCCCGAGCTTCCCCTTCCCTTCCAGTCATCCTCACAGCTTCAGAAAACAGTCATTTGCTGTAAAGTCAGGTTTGCAGCTTTGATTGAAAATGACTGTGCAAAACCCCATCAAAGCCCTGCATGGCCCAGAGTCATTTATAAAAAAAGAATAAATGAATCTAAAAGGCACCTTGGAGCGTGTGAGCTCCCTGGGGTGCTAGGATCCATCGCCTATGGTTTGCTTGTGGCCCCACAGGCAGGACCTGGTAAATCTTTGTCTGCCTAAAGAGCCCAGGAGAAAAAAAAAAGAGAGGGAAGAAAAGGATAAAGGATGAAATTGCCCTCTCTGAGCTTTGGGATGATTATTAAGTGCTGGCCGTGCGCCTGATGACTGTCACTGCTTTGCAGAGGCGAGACTGATCGGGGAGAGGTGGCTGCAGCTGTAGAGCCGGGAAGTTGTGCTTTTAATTACTAATTAAAATCACCATTTGCATTTGGGGTTTTCCTTTTTTAAGGGATGACATCACCCTACAGGAGAAGCTGCCAGCGTTGTTTATTTAGAGCACGACCAAAGCGGCATCACGCTGCCTTGCTGGTGTCTCTGTATTTCACCTACCGCCTGCTTTTGCCTTCCTGTCTGGATTTTTACCACTTGTGTCCTGATAGCCCTTGTTCTCTCAGTCCTTGACTCCTCTCCCGCACAGACTCACGATCCCAGAACGTTTTCCTTTTTGTCTTTATGAACAATAGCCAGGCAGCCAACAGGCAAAGCCCAAAGTCAAGGGAGCTCTGCAGATTCTGCCTGACAGCTCCTCTCACTGAATTATTTAAAGACCATAAACACAAAAGAAAGCTCATCCAGAGCTTCAGGTGACTCCTCTCATCCCATATGGATGAGAATTTCTAAGCAAGTCCTGCTAGCTTTGTCCATTGAAATCTACATGGCAAAGGAAATTAGGATTTGGCATTGCATAGGGGAGGGTGAGATGCAGGGGCTAGATGAGCAAGTCCAGGGAGGCAAAGCAGGAGGTGAAGGAAAGAATAGGAAGTTCCTCTCCAGTAAAAACCATGTCTGGAGTTGGGATATTTGTATTTTTCCCCTCATTGAACTTGTCTAATGACTTCCCATTTTGAGTTGTTTTTTTCCTTTGATCCTTTGTTTTTTAGTTCTGAAATGCTTTTCAACAGCTGAATGATCCAGTGATTTCTGATTCACAAGTTCACAGGTTGGTAGGTTGGAAGGGACCTCAGGGATCATCTAGTCCAACCTCTTAAAGCAGGAATACAGTTTAAATAAGCTGGCCCAGAGCACTATCAAGCTGAGCCTTAAAATTGCGTAAAGTTGAGCAATCCAGTTATCTTGGAAGACCATTCCACTAACAGCTCTCATTGTGAAAGCTTTCCTCTCCAATTCAGCCAGAATCTCTCCTGGAGCAACTTGTAGCTGTTCCCTCTTGTCCTTTCTACAGGACTGCTTGTGAAAAGGATGTCTCCACCTTCTCTATACTGGATGTACTGGAACATCCTTATAAGGTCCCTCCCAAACCTTCCCTTTTCAAGGCTGAGCAGACCCAGTTCACTCAGCCTTTGTTCATATGAGAGGTCTTTCAGTCCCCTGATCATCCTGGTTGTCCTTCTTGAAACTCTCTCCAGTCCTTCTGCATCTTTTTTGTCTAGCGGGGACCAAGACTGAAAGCAGTACTCAGGGTGTGGTCCAGCACTGAGTACAGTGGCAAGATGACATCTTCATCTCAGCTTGAGATGCCAGTGTTAACATAGCCCAGCATCCTGTTGGCCCTCTTGGCGGATAGCAAGCTCAATATGAGCAAACAGAGTGCTGCTGTAGCAAAGACCCCCAGGTTCATCTCTACAGTGCTACTCACCAGCAAGGTGGATCCCAGTCTGAGCCGCATTTGAGGGTTGCGTATTCCTAGGTGCAGGACCCTCCTCAGGTTTGTTTCTGTGGCTATTTTTGCCTCATCCTCTCCACTTGGGGAGTGGTTTAGGTGGGTGGGATTAGGGGAGCTGGCAGCAGAGCACAATCGAGCCCTGTAGGTGATGCCAAGTTCATTATTATCCTTTGAATGCTTTGTTCTGTGAAACGAAGCTGGAAGATGTTACGCTTGGCATCTATTGTGCCAAAGCCATAAAGCTGTGCTCCCATTGTTTAACACCTGAGGCACAGATGTCTTGTCTTCCCCCTCCTCCCCCAGGTACAACGGAGAAAGCATCAAGGAGTAGGGTATTCAAGGAGTAGCCTCGTACCTATCGTCTGTGCTTTGTGTGGTTTCGTTTAATGAAGTTCTTCACCTTTTATGTACAGCTAGAGCTTATTGAGATTCAGTTTACCTCGCCGGCACTTTCCATCTCAGCCATACAATTCGTTAGTCAAAGCTGGTATTCTGCAGCATGGCCTCATTGTAAAAACTGACCTGCAGAAGTGGCTCGTGGGCTTCAACACATCTTTCAGGGACTCCAGCAACCTCCAGTTTGCAAACTGTATTCCACACAGCTCAGAGTCCAGCTCAGTTGCTATAATAGACTGACAGGGACCATGCAGAGTGTGAGCCAGGCCAGCTCTGACCCTGTTCCTGTCTCTTGGTGAAGAGATGGTTCTGCTGGCTGGGGCAATGCCCAGCTCTGCTGCCCCAAACCTTGCCTTGTGCTTAACCTGTACTGCAGGCAGAGAGGACTGGAAGCTTTAGTAGTACAACCCTTTGGCTCAGCTATGTGCAGGGAGAAGATTTAAGTGTAACTGTGGTTCTACCTAGTCACTACTCCGAAGTAAACTGGTGCTTTTGTGATGTGAAATGCAGGCTTGGGTGTCATCAGGCATAAGCTCTACTCATCTATCACTGCCAACCTCAAGTATTATCAGCTTCTTTCCTCCTCCATAATTTTCCTGCATGCCCCAGCTAGTGAAAATCTTTGCCCCCTGCACTCAGGGCATTTTCAGACAGTGTTTTGAGGTGGGGAAGCTCTGTGTTACCCCAAGACTGGAGAAGGCTGTGTGGTTTGGTAGAGCTTGTCTGCATTGCGGGAGGTCTTGGGTGCTTTGCGTTGCACTTGATCTGTTCACAGCATTAGCTCAATTGGATGTAGGAGGAGAGCAGCAGTTGTGAATTCTTTCAAGATTAATGAAAACTTTTGTTTTAACTTAATTAAACTTCCAGTCATTAGATCAAACTCCTCTTTCCCAAATAGGTCTGTATTACAAATAGCATCAGCATAGGGGTAATTTCATGAAGCCCATGCACACGCTAATGCTTGTGCCCGGGTTTTGCTCTGCAAGAAGCAATTGGTCCCTTCTTTTATCTTACCACGTCCGGGTGATTTCATCTCTGTGACATGGAGAAGTTACAGAACTATCACATGGAAGATACTAGAATTTTATCTTCTTCCTGTAGTGGCTACGAGCTAGGGCACCTTGCAGGCAGGTACACTTCCCTCTTCTAGGAATAAAAGTACTGTTCCTGGCTTAAAGGGATTGGCAGGCTTCGATTTCCGTGGCTGCCAGACTTCTGGCCCATCTAGTAACACAATTAGAGGGTGTGCAGATGCCCATCATCCTTCTCCAGCTGGCACAAGCAAGCCATAAGCATAGTTAGTGTGTTTTGCATGTCCCTTCATCATGTTGAGATGAGCTCCTCTTGGTTTCAGCAAGGACTTCTGAAAATCCAACCTATCAGCTTGGGTTGAAGGGACTCACAGTAGGCATTGTCTGCCGCTGAAACATTTCCTCTCAAGGTAATTGGGAATACTAAAGCGTTTCCTCAGCATGTGATTTGCATGCATAGCAGAATTCGTGAGTCTTGGACAAAACAAGGCTGGACTTGTATGAGCTACTGGATTGAATTCTAGACGGGTGCCAGACACTGTCAGCAATCATCCCTAATACTTTGGGCAGATCAGTTGGGTTGTTGGCTATAGCCTCAATCCCAGGAACTGGTGGCTTTCAGTGCCAGATGGGGAAGCAAACAGACCTGCTGGGTCTAGAACTGCAGGGTGAAGGCACAGAGAAGCACATCCTCAGACAGAGCTGCCGGCTTTGTGTGAGCGCCACTGTGAGGGTCCTCTTCTGGGTGGGTTGGGGAGAGGTGGAGATGGCAGGAGAAGCTCTGTGTGGCCTGAGAAGACTGGTCAAACTGTGGTTTGGCAGAAGAGTTGAGGACATTTAGACCTCTGGTGTTTTCCAAGATTCATGACTGTTCAACGTGTTGTGCAAAGAATCGGTGTCAGGAATTTCTTAGTCTGCTCCTGGTGGGAAACTCCTCAAGGGTTCAGGGAGGGTTTGGAGCATTTGGGAGATACCAAATGCTCATGCAGCTCTAGGACCTGTGGCTGTGTGGTAAACGTCCTGTACCTCGTGAGACCCTATGAGCTTAGGTGTGAACTGGGGAGTGGGAAGGGTCACTAACTGTTCTTCAGAACCCTTGGCTGTGTATTGTGCTGGATCCACAGCATTCAGCCTCAGCTGACAGCACAGAGTTGAGGTTTTGGTGTGCTTGACAGCAGTGCTTGGTGCTCCTGCTCTGTCTGGTAGAGGATCGCAGCTAGAACAGATTTCTCACAGCCAATAGCTAAATCCTGTGGCTCAGAAAAGGGATGATGCATTGAGAAGATTCAGTCCCCACTGCTCCTTCTCTTCATTGTGAGCATCTGGATTAACCTTGGACCAGCTCGGGGAACGCGTTGCCTCTGTTTCCCCATGTGTCAAAGCAGAATAATGCTCAGCTCCCTCGCGTAGGCATTTGTTACCCTTAATTAACGTTGTAACGTGGCTTTGGTTCCTCTGATAAAACGTGCCGTGTGGATGCTAGGTTGTTTTTACTGATTGGGTTGTTAATTAAATGTGCACACACAAGTGATTTATTGGCATTGGAGAACTGAGACTTCATAATTTAAAATATTAACGTCAAGGTGGTCGGGTCAATTTTAAGCCTGGATCATTGAGCTATTTAAAGGCTGAAACTAATGGTACTGGGAGAGGAGGGGAAGGAGGAGCTGGACCAGGATTATTTCCTAGTATTTCTGCAGGATTCCAAGTGCCTGGCCGTGGGAAGCTACCAGCAGCATCAGCTGCAGAGTAGGTGCTCACGGCGCTGTAGAAAAGGCTATTGAAGCTCAGGTACGGAGCATTCAAAGTAGGGTTTTGATGGGAGTTGCCATGCAAGGGACAAAGAGCTCACAAATACCAAAGCCCTGAAGGATCCGGGACAGATGGTGTGGGGAAGATGAAAGTGTTCTTGCACAAGCTAGAGAATTGCTGATTCGAGTGTGAAGAGGAATATTTGAAAGAGGGAACCAAGCAGCTGAGGAGTTTTGGATGCAGTTGAGCTGAAAAAGAAAGTACTGACTTGGCAAAAAGGAGAAGAATAGAGAAGGTAAAGAGGGATAGAAGGAACATGTCATGTGTGAAGGAAAGAGGTGTAAGAGAGCTAAGTGAACATGAAACAGGGCTTAAGTAAATTGGAGTTTGCCCTTCACAGCAGGGCAAGATGTGCATTATCTGTTAAAGTGGAGTGAGGAACTGGGGGGTCTGGCAAGAGATGTCTTGTAGCATCTCTCAGGAGGGTCCCAGCAGCATTCATTCAATTCCAGTGCAGCAGCCATGAGGGGTGGTCCTTGCTGTGCTTTGAGGCTGGGCTGTGTTGCACTCATTGTCAGTTATGTTTGTTGGGTAGACCTTGTCTGTCTGATTTGGGTAGCTTGGGCTGAAAAGGCTTTTCCCATCCTACTGATTGATGTTTACAGCTGTGATCCCCAAAGGTTTGCCACTGGCCTGCGCAGGATCCAAGTCTAAACCAACCAGATTTAGTTCATGATTGTGCAACTGAGTGGCTGTTTTCACCAGACTACACATTTTTCCATCTGATGAGGGTTTGGGCAGGAGGTATAAAGTGATGGTGACAGCAGTAGCACCCTGCGTTGGGTTTGCCACGTGCAGTGCTGATGGGCAGGGCAGCATGACCTTGTCTGGGGAGAGATTAAATTCATTACTTTCAGCATGAGGTAATGACTGACTGCAGCAAACAGTAGAAGAAGGAGGAGGAAAAAGGTATTGATAGTAGGAATTCGGGTCTTGAACCACTCAATCGTAGAGCAGCACATTGTATAGAGTTGCCTAACGAGTATTTGGGAGCTTTAAGCACAAAGAGAATAGACGCTAAAAGCTGTTTTCACTAAACTACTGCCTCATCATTTCCTGGGGGTTTGCAGTATCGATGCTAATGTGTGGCACGTTCCGTATACAGTTTGGGTAGGCTCTTCGCAAGCTCTATTTATAAACTGCTGCCATTCAAGGCCTTGAGCATATTGTTTATGGGGAGCCTCTGAAAGGATATACGGGATATACAGGATATATGGCCATGGGAACAAGTAGCTTTAGAGACCTTGTCACACATAAATGTGCAGCAGAGCTCGATATCCCCTCATCCAGAGGAGGAGACCTGCCCTTTGTGGGAGGGAGGTTAATGCTGACATAATTTGGGTTTAATATATGTCTCCCTCCCTTGCCTGGTGGGGTGTGTGCAACAGCTGCTGGAGCCCTGTCCTTCGCCTTGCTGTAGATGTGGAATAATAAGTGTCTGATGAGTTATTCTCGTCTTGAATTCTAAATAAATTAGATGCTCATCAAACCCAGTTTTGCTCCAAAATTAGAGAGGTGGTTGCCTGTAATACATAGACAGTTGTGGGGTGGGCTCTGCTGCCTGCCTCTCCTGCCTTGGCAGAGCTTCCTTTGCCCTCATCCCATCAGCCTCGTTGGTCTCAGTTTCCATCTTGAGTTCAGAAGACAGCGCAAGACAGAGCAGAGCGATGGCTGTGTGCAGAACCACATACATGCCCGCTGCTATTTTCTTCTAACCCAGTCTTTGCTTGCCTTGTTGATCTTGTTTTCTTGAGAGCTACACGCTGAAAAGAAAGGTCATGGTAAGGAAAAAGTGATTTCTCACTTGGTTGGGAGATCGCTTACTACTTATTTGAGTGTGTCACTGGAGCCAGCCTTGGGCGGCTTTGCTTTGGGCTCCAGTGTGCTGTGAATGCAGAGACCTGGCTGGCTGTGATAGCAAATAAGCTCCAGTTATGCAGCAGCAGCTTCTGCTGGTTTGACCTGAATAGGAGGAGAAAAATGCATTAAGTGTAAAAGTCCAAAAATGAGAAGCCAACATCATCTTCAGGGCACAGAAAAAGGGGATTTATTAATGTGTGAGAGCTACTTAGAAAGTACCAGATGAGGAAGCATCGGAAAACTTGATAAAGGCATCCCTGGGACAGAGGTTAAAGCCTAGAATTGCAGAGAAACAAGGGGACGGATTCAAGGAGAAGCTGAATTTCCACCTGTGTGTGTTTCCTAGTGAGACGTGCTTCATCTTTTGCCAAAGCTGCAAACTCTGCCCGATGTAGGATGATGAAAACACTAAATCTGTGTGAAAGCTTTCTTTCCTTCTTTATAGAGTGTCTGTGAATTCCTATGTGAGAAGGAACCATATGTGTGTGTGCGTATGGCTGCGCGCAGGGCGGTGTGTGGGAAACAAGCCAAAGGAGCACCATCAGCTGTCGATCCATGGGTTGGCAAGTTAAGAAGACACCTTTGTGTGCTGTGTGGGTGTAACCATGCGGCCTTTGAACAGTTAAAAACCCAGAAGCTTCTGTGTTTGCAGCTGGATCTAGAAGAAAGAGCAGATGAGACCCGTTTCAGATATGTTGAGGCACTGCTTTTTAGGGAATCCCAGATAAGTGTAAAGAGGCTCAGTTTCAAGGAATTGCTTTCAGAATGAGGGAAAAGTGCAGTTTCTAAAGGTTAACAGACACCATTCAGGCATGTGGGTTCTGTTCCAGGTTTAAAACCTAAAGATTGTTGAGTGTTGCTGCTTTTGAAATGTCTGGGTACAACATCTCTGGTGCTAGGACAAAGGGCAATGGGTGCCAGCTGGAACAGAGGAGGTTCCATATCAATACCAGCAGGAACTTCTTCCCAGGGAGGGTAACGGAGCAGTGGAACAGGCTGTCCAGTGAGGTTGTGGAGTCTCCTTCTCTGGAGACATTCCAGACCCGCCTGGATGTGTTCCTGTGCAACTTGGTCTGGGTGATCCTGCTGTGGCAGGGGGATTGGACTAGATGATCTTTCAAGGTCCCTTCCGATCCCTTATGATTCTGTGATCTTTTATGTGAAGACCTCATGCTGGGTGAGTGTGGTGGCAATGCCAGCATGCTGTGGGACGGAGGGTTGAGCACCTGTCTAACCATTTCATTGGGAACCATTGCACCGAGACAAGGGAAAAAGGAAAATTGAGTTGGGCGTGCAGCTCATTGTCCTGCTGGGAGGAGACCTCCTCTAGCGGTTCTGCTTTCAGAAACCTCAGGGCTTTTGTCCTCTGGAGGTTCTTTATGTTTCCTGGGTTAGAATTTGTAATTTTCTTTCAAAAATCAAAAGCTGACTTGAGTCACAGAACAAGAAAATAACCCAGGTCTTGGGGGAATCGGAGAGAAAAGCCGTTAGAATCTGCTAATTACAAGATGGAGAGCAGTGAAGCAGTGGTGGTCTGTTGGGGAACTGCTTTTCATATGTTTTGATGTATGAAAAGGCTCCACGTGTGATGTCTATAGGAAAAGTTTCAGTGAAATACGTCTTGTGGAGTGTCTGCAGCTCAGTCCTAAAAGCTGGCAGCTGAGTAATATTTGCCATCCTCAGTAAGGACTGAGTAACTTAAGAGAAAGGGCTCTCTGTACAACAGCTACAGCCTTTTGTTCTGCTTATAAATAACAGAAGATAAAGGCCACCTGAGCGGGAGCTTTCTCACCCCCTGTATTTTCCCATTGTATCACCAACTTTTCTTAATTAGACTCCAGTTGCTTTGAGTAAGTTCTCCAGTTTTGCTGGCTGCTTGAAAGAAAAACGCTGACGAACCAGCCGTTCGTTAGTACAAGCGTCTGCTGGGGTGGGGAGGTGAGAAGTTGTTAATTTAAATTGAGATCATCCAGGGTCCTAACTGTGACTCTGTAGAACAAACCTTGGCTGAAACTCCTGAAGCTTTACACTTAACTCGACAGTGGCTGTGCTGGCGGCTTGAGGTGAATGTGCTCTCTCTGGGAATATTCCTCTAAAGATCACTCTTGTGGGGCTGCTGACACAGAAGTGCTGCAGGTCCACAAACCCTGTTGGCTTAGGAGGTCAAAGCTGTCCTTGTTAGTCAACACTACAGCTCCCAGCCTTCAAGGTGGAAACTTCTGCTCCTCCTGTAAGACCAGCTTTTGCGAAATCATTACCTTTACAACCAATACAACCAATAGAAGAGAAGGTTGTGTTCGTGTGTAAGTGTTCTGGTTCCCAGTTTTAGCCCCAATACAGGTCTGAGGTGTTTCAGAGCCAGCATCCAGGCTCCTCCTCTTGTGCAGACCATGCTCCAGCTTCCTCTCCAGAGTGAGCTTCTGATTTTTACATCAAAGGTTGATATATGTGGGAGAAAAGAGGAGAAATGGTCTCACAGAGGATGATATTAAAAGATATTTTTCAAGATTCAAATGATTTGTGCTCGTCTTGCCTGGATGAGCCCCTTAGGTCCAGGTTCTGAGTGTTGGGTCAGGAAGGAAAGGTGATAAAATACTCGGCTGTGATTTCACCTGAGTGTGCTGATGAGAGGGGCTGCAGGTGGGCAACCATGGCAGCTCTCCATCAGTGGGAGATCATCATTTGATTACTGGATTTAGGGCTTCACTAGAGGATCTGTCTGGAGATTCCCCTTGTTCCATTGAGTTGAGTTCACATAGCTACCAATACGTGTCCCTCCAAGGAGAGATGTGTAGTTTCCACAGTTGGCCATCCCCACTGATGTTTGTTCAGTTCCCTCCTCAATGTTTTGTTGCACAGGAAGCAGCAGAGCTACACCCTGAGCTGTCTTTTACTCTCTGCTGCACTGAAGCATCTCCGACAACTTTTGAGTTATTCAGCTGAGCTTCCTCAAGCTTCACAAAGCATCTAGAGCATTTCTGATTTTCTTAATGCCAACTGCTCTTGCGTGAATACCAGCAGTCAGCCAGACTTCCCTTCTCCTCCCTTCCTTCCCTGTACAAATTGCTTCCCCAGGGCCATCCGAATGCAGGGCTCATCTAGGAGGGAAGGAGATCAGTGTGTGCTTCAAGCCCCAGCTGTCACCAGCTGAATCATTTCTCCGAGTGATGAATGGAGCAGGTATCTCATCCACTCAGGAAGGTCCTAAATTTGATTTTGTTTTTCTGTGCCATCAACAATGTACTGCAGACGTTTCTTCTTTTGGATTAATCAAAGGAAGTTCCTTCAAATCCCAAGGGCAAAAGCACCCAGGTTCCTGTGGGTTGGACAGTCATGTTCATCCAGTGTCACATCCAGGAGAAGGAGGATGTGCCAGGTCCGGGACAGAGGTGCTTCTCTCTGCTGTCTTTGCACTCAGCACTGATTTACAGCGTCATTTTGCATAGCCTCTGTGTGGATATACATCCAGTCTGTAGGCATTAACAAAGATTTGTGGTGGAGGCAAGTCCTTCCCAGTGTCAAGGAACTGTCCTTCAGACTTCCCGTAATATTGTCTCTTTATTTGAGGAAGAACTTGGCATATGTGGAAGGCTCCTCATAAGCCTTAGCAGAAGACTTCAACCCTGAAACATCTCAGAGCTCTGCTGGACCTGCACCCTCTGTTAACCTTCATGTGAGTCCTGAGCTGCATCAGCAATTAACTCAAAGCTCACTCGTAATGTCAGGAGACAAGAAGATACTTCCTTGCGACTTCCCCAGAGCCTTGCTCCTTCCATTGGCTTCACAGAACCAAAACGCTTAAGCTGTCTCCTGTCAATTTGATGGCTCTCCCTGCCTTGTTGAGATACCCCGTTATCTCATCGCGGGGGACCCAAGTGTTTCATGCCGTGTCTCCACCAATTGCTCCTTATCTGCTGTGATGTGCAGAGAGGAAGTTGCCACGTTCCAAGAGGTTATGCAGCCGGTGGCTTCCCACCGGGGTGCAGTAATACTTGAGATAAGCAGCCACGTGGAACAAAACGCTGTCGCTCATCAGGCACTAAACCCTCATCTCCTGTTTTTTGTTGTTTGTTCGTTTATTCCCTCAATCTTGTTTTAGCAGAGGCAGGTAGCACTTTCTGCTTCTCCGGTTAAGAATGGCTGCAGGTGCTCACCGCTTGTTGGAGGAGGTGCATGCATAAGAGTCACTTAAATAACTGGTTTCTTCAGAGCACAACTAATCAGTCAGGATGGATTTTCAGCATAGCCCCCGCTTCTGTTTTGGGAAGGAGGAGGAAGGTCTGGCTGCTCAACACAGGAAGGCCAAGTGATTATAGGAAAGTAGAACATGTCACAGATGCTGATTCCCTGATTGTCATTGGTGAGGCCACACCTCGAGTACTGGGGTCAGTTTTAGGCTTACCAATACAGGAAAGACATTGAGGTGCTGGAGCAGGTCCAGAGGAGGGCAGCCAGGTTAGGAAAGGGTTTGGAGAACAAACTTTGTGAGGAGCAGTTGAGAAAGCTGGAACTGCTTAGTCTGAGGGAGGGGAGACCTTACTGCTGTCTGCAACTACTTGACAGTAGGGTGTAGAGAGGTGGGGATTGGTCTCTTCTCACAAGGAACAAGTGGTAGGACAAGAGGAAATGGCCTCAGACTGTACCAGGGGAAGTTTAGATTGGACACGGGGAGAAACTTCTTCCTGGAAAGGGTCATCAAGCCTTGGAACAGACTGCCCAGAGGGGATTGAATCGCCATCCCTGCATGTGTTTCACATTGATGGAGTTCTGGAACTCGAGGAGAGGGTTTAGCAGTAGCCTTGGGACAGTTGGGTTAATGGTTGAACACAATGAGCTTGAAGGTGCTCACAGTGGGTGCAGTAGGTCAGATGGGTGTTCTGCCAGTGAAGCAGTCCTGGTGATTAGTCATCTCCTAAGGATGTGCTGCCTCCATTCCTACTCTTCCTGGTGTAAGGATTGGTTTAGTGTGCACAAGGCTGTGACAAGCAGTGCACCTACAGACATAACCAACTTCACGTCTAGCTTAGGTGTTGAATGTGTGGAACACATTGGCTCTTTTAGAGGCGCGACACAGCAGGAAGAGATCATTTCTGTAGAGAATTAAGGACAAGTTTCTTAGCTGCGTTGTCGGGGAAGCAGTGCCAGAGCGCCTTAACAAGCAAGTCACTGTTTGTTCCATGACAGATTTGGTGCTAATTCTGCTGCTGTCTGCTCCCGTTTGCGTCTCGTGGTTGGGGATGAATGCAGCAGAGCAGTGATTAGCTCAGACCCTGCTGGAAGAAAAAAAAACCACCGAATGCCTTCTGAAGAACAAGGCAGTGAGAGTATATTACCCTCTGGCATTTTATTTTATTTAGCAGGTAAAACTGTTCATCGAACCAGAGTTCATTTACAGAGGTACCCCAGCAGACTGCCGCAGCAGGATGAATTACCAATCACTCACAGAGCAAACAGGAATCGTTCAAACCACACAGCGTCTGTACTCGGGAGCTTAGGTCTCCTGCCCTGCACACTGGACAGCTGCTGGTGCTGTGCTGTCACCTCCAAAACCTTACCAGTGTATCCTAGTCGCTGGTTTAGACCACAGGTCACACTTCTAGCTGTGATCCCTGCAGCGGGTTTTGATTCTAATGCTGAGAACCAGAAGCCCAGCAGTTCACAGGATTAGACTGTGTTAGCCACTGCATGAATGGGAGTACCTGCTTCCTTCTCAGGAGCTTTGACGTGGAGGATCATTGGTGAGATAATATCAGCAGTTGTAACTAATCCCCTAATGACTGCACCAGGGGTGAGCAAATCTGTCTGTAACAAACAATTAGCCCAGTGGTCCACCACAAGGCTGCTCTTACCTCAGGCGTGGGTTCTTGCGTTGAAAAGAGGTTTTCTCTCTGCTTCCAAGATGTGTCCTGAAGCTTAGTATGAGGCTGGGTTGAGCTGCCTCTCCACTCACTGCAGCACAGGGCATCTTCTCAATGCTGGGTTTATTAAAAATGCAGAGGTTAAGTGATGGGATTGTTTACAGCAAGTAACAAGGATGGGTAGTAGCAACGAGAGAGCTTGAAAACTGTATCTAAGGAAACAGGTCAGCCCTTCCTAGAGAAGGTGGCTCTGGGCGGGCAGGTGGCCGTCTACACCACATCCACTGGTGCAAGGATGGCTATGGGACACTGGTCTGGGAGCAGCTGGTGTCCCAGTGCTGTGATACAGGTTTATTGGCACCGTATTGTTCCTTCGGGTTCCCCCCATGGGAATGATCCTGGTTTGGATGGGTGTGTCTGCATTTTGCTTTGCTGGTGGCATCAGGGATGCGGTGGCTGCACAGAAGCCGGATGTGCTTTAGCCTGGGCACTGCCCAACTAATGCAGCAGAGAACCAACTGGCAGCCCACCAGCATATCTCCAGATGCAGCTCCATCAGTTGGCAGGAGGCAAATGGACACCATGCTGCTGAATGAAGCAGGTCTGGAGCACTCTTGGTTAGCTTCTCCCTCCAAACTGGGTGTATCTGCTCTTACACTCTAATCATCTCTTTGTTTCACTCCTCTGAAGCCTCCGGGCTGTGGGAGAGGCTCCGTGGCCTCAGAGCCAGAGCAGTTTTGTCACAGCAATTAGTCGGTTTAGTTCATGCGCTGGAGCCCTTTGTCCATGTGCCGCCAGAAGATGGAAATGATGAGGTTGATGATGATTATTTTCCCACTTCACAGGGAGGCCGGGAGGATTAATTCGTGTTTGTAAATTGCTTTGGAGATTTAAAGCTCAGTACAAGCACTGAGGATTACTGCTTTTTAATTCTTCAAGGTGGTGTAACTTCTCTAAAGACTTTTAGGCTTGAAAGCGTCCTGCAAGCAGGAAGAGTTAAGTCCCTTTGAAATGAGAGATACTTCTCATGTTTAAGATAAAAACAACTTCTCTGCTGCTGCTTCCAAAAAAAAAAGGAAGAGGGGTGGTGGAAAACCCAAAAGCGATGCTGTTTGTGAATAGTCCCTCTTCTCTCTTTTCCAGGAGTCCAACGTGCTGATTGCTGCTAACAGTCAGGGTACAATTAAGGTAAGTTATTTTCTACATCAGCCCTTTAAACATTTGAATCTGCTGTTAGTAAAGAGCAAGGTCAGAAGAACCACACAGAAGCCACCAAGGGAGGTCATCCCAGCCTCAGACTGTATTTGCCCCTGTCCAGCAGTGGAGTGAACAGGCAGCAACAAAACCCTGTTACAGTGAGGTGTAGGAAAACCTCTCTCCCAGGCTCATAGTGGATCTTGTGGTAGCAGAGGCTGCTCATTGCTTTGCTGGTGTTAGCTGGAGTCTGTCCTGAGCAGCAGAGCTCAACGCTGATTTCCTGAGCTGAGCTGTACCAGAGAGCAGCTGCCAGCACAGCATCTGTGAAAGCACCAGGGAAGCCAGTGCTTGGCCAAGGCTTCCATTAAAAGTCTTCCCGAGTGTCTGCTCAGTGCATTCCTATCCATGAAACATCAAGTGATACAGTAAAAAGACTTTGTCCTTCAGGCCTTGATCAGCTGGACACAGCCAAAACCCAAGTCTGATGCTGCTCCTCTGGAGAGACTTGATACCATCTTGAGTTGCACACAGCAGTGTAGACTTCCACCTCTGAGACTTTCCTGCTGGGAGCACAAGAGCCCTGGCAGCGCCTGCTGATCAGGGGCTTTATGGTGGAGCCAGACCAGAGTGGCTGGTCCCAAAAAAACCCAGAAATGGGGTGGTGCTGGTGTGCTGGTCAAGAGTAATTTTTCCTTCCTTTTCAAACCACGAGTGGTTGGTTACTTGTGTGAAGCCACAGCCACTCATCCACAGGGAATGGGATTGGTTGGAATTGGTTGCCCGTTACTCTGGGCACTTCTTTCTTGGTAAATGGGATGAAATTCACTGCTGATGCTCTTGATACCTTCAAGTGTATCCAGCAGCACCAGGAGAGTGATTGGAGAGGGGAATGATTGCTCATCCACTTTGTTAATGAGAGAAAGGAGAGACAGAAGCACACTGGTAGNACCCAGACCAGGTCCAGGCGGGTTTCAAACGTCTCCAGAAAAGGACACCCCACAAACCCCTGAGCAACCCCCTCCAGTGCCCTATCACCCTCCCTGGGAAGAAGTTAGAGAATTGGACAGGGTTGGAAGGGACCACAGGATCACCCATTTCCCACCCCCCTGCCATGGGCAGGGACACCCCACCCTAGATCAGGGTGGCCAGAGCCCCATCCAGCCCAGCCTTAAACACCTCCAGGGATGGGGTCCCATCCACCTCCCTGAGCAACCCATGACAAAGTTCCCAAGTGCTGGCTGGCAGGGAGGAGTGGAATTGAGGCAGCTGCAGATGGTTTTACTCCACACCATAATTTATCGTGGCACCAGCAGACATCAGAACACAGGGATCCTTGCCAAGTGCTGTGATATTATTGTAGGCTGGTGAGTAAAGGGTGAGGGTGGAGACAGAAGGGTCACGCCTGTCTCAGTGATCTATATGCTGATGTGGGACATAATGAATGTCATAAATTCCCATTCTAAATGTCTTTCTTCCCTACTAATCAGGTACTGGAACTGGTATGAAGGGTTTTCTCTCAAGGCATGAGGTACATGGTCCTGATAGGCTTCAGTATTCACCTGGGATCCTCAGTGGGACAAGAAACCGAAACCACCTTGATGTTTCTCTTCAGAACCATCACGCTTGGGATTTTTTTCACGCAAGGACCTTCCTGGACATTTTGAGTCACTGGGAACACCAGTGAACTGTCTGCCATCGACATGAACTCCACAGACTTTGCTGCTGCTGGTGGTGATGGTATGGTTGTCTAATTTTTATGATAGGAAAACAAATTCTTTTAAATAAAAACAAAATGGAATAATAAAATTTATTGAGCCACAAGCTGAAGCTGGAAGATTGTCTTGTTGCATATGGGAACAGATTTCCTTGGGAAGGGAGCTTGCAGGACCACACAGGGCTGTCCTCCATCTCAACTTACTTTCATCTGGACTGGTCTTCATTCCCATTGGAAAAAAGAGCATCTCAAAGCCTTACCCAGATATGCAAGCAACCCACTCTGAGATCCCATGACACTGTTTGGCTGTTCTTTTGATTTATTAATTCTTTTTTAGATGCATTAACTGTTGAGAAATGCCACCCCAGTCAACACCTTGGGAGACTGAAGTCCTCTGGTCATTGAGAAGACAAGGGCAGCTTCTCATTCCTTCTCTCCTTGTGTCCAAGCTTGACCCAAAGGGTCAGCTTCAAAGGAGAAGGTTGAGTTATCCTCCCATCCCCATGTGCCTGGGCTGCTGGCAAGCTGCTGAGATGAGGTGACCTGCACTTGCCTGGGACCCAGCTGACCTCACCAAGACATCACACGGTGATGATCTCTCTCCTGCTGAGCTGGCTGGGGTCGACTGTCCCAGCAGGAAGAGGAAGCTCCTTGATCTAGTTACCAAAGCCCTGAACCCACTTGTGTGGTCTGATCACGTCTGCCCTTCTCTGCACACCATGGAGCAGCATGGGGGGTGTAACCAGAGCAGGGCGGGAGGTGGTCTGTAGTGTTGTTCAGAGCCATGGTATAAGTAGCCTTATTTTTACTGGTCATGCATACACTTACTGTACATACGGAGGGGGAATAAACCTTGATGCTGAGAGGCCTTGTTGCTTTGTTGGTGGCTGAGAAGATGCAGATGGTCCTCTCGAGCAGCAGTCAGGCTGAGCTGGGGACAGCTCTGGTGCCTGTTCCTGGCAGTGGCTTATGTGCTCCTTCAAAGCAAGAAGGATGTGGGACACTGAAACTATTGGCTTCTGCAAAGGGAAGAAACGTGGATGCTGAGCTCCTGGTGAGGTGTGGATGGTGCTCAGGAGCTGCTGGTTCCCTTCTGTGGTTTCTGACGTGACAGTGGGGGTGTGAGGGTGAGGAGAGGCAGAAGGAATGGAGAAGCACACCTGCTGGCACATGTCCTGCTCTGTGCTGCTGCAAGCAGGTCTCTGTCCTGAGTCAGTAGGAGGAGACAAAATTGACTCCTGGCTGCTTTGGACACATCCTGATGAGCACTGACTGCCTCTGTTTCCATGCTGCTGCATCTTCCAAGAGAGTAGTGCTGGGCTGTGTCAGGAGCGATGGTCAGGAGCCTTTGCTGCTTTCCCCCAGTTCCAGATGTGCGTTTCCATTTAGAAGAGAAGAACAAACTCCAAACAGCTCCTTAGGATGCTGTAAGGCTGCTGCTGGAATTAACATCATCTGCCTTTATTATTTTAGGGTGGTTTTTCAGTTTTCATTCCATTTCAATCAAGATAAAATGCAATTTTGGTGTCTGGCCCTAATTAGAATCGCAGCGGCTCATAAACGTGAGTTGATGATGCTGGCTTTTGTCTTCGTCTCTTTGCCTCGAGTGCTGTTATTTTGCTCCTTATTTTAATCCCCTTCATTTTCTTTCCTTCAGGTAACTCTTTGCAATTGATGTATTAAGTCACATCTAACTACTGACCGTAACGGGGTGGGTGGGGGGGAGTTTTTAACAGCATTTGATCAGTGCTAATACTAATTAGTTGCAGTGGTCCCTCTCCAATTCAGTGTTGGGGGGTGATTATGAGTTTAGGAAGCACCTTTGGAGGTCTCTGTTCTGACCTGCTCCCCAGAGCAAAGCTTGGAGATAGTTACAATCCAACTAAGCCAGGACTAGAGGTTCCTATGTCCATCTGGGAAACCCATTCTGCCCCCCCCCCCTCAAAAATGAATTGCATGGTAGGGACTTGAGTCTTTATCTTCATTTTCTCCTTTAGAAAGAAGAGGGTTGCAGAGCCCTCGGCTGGCAGCTGCCCCAGAACGGTGTTGCCTCTGGCACTCATAGCCCTGCAAGAGGTGTTGGGTGAGTCAGATTTTTCTCCAAGAATGGGAATTTAAGCCCTGCCTGGCCATCCAGCCTCTTTAATTAATTTTAGAGCATTTAATAGAAGAGTGGGAGGAACAAGCCTCAGTGCTAAGAAGTTTGGTGCTGTAGGGGATTGAAAGTGATGGGCGTGGGGAAGTTCAAATTAACATCGGAGTGTTGGGGCTCTTCAGCAGTAGCTGCTGATGCCAGCGTTTGACCTGAGCACTGGAGCCTTGTTTGCTTAGGGTCCTGTCTACAGATGGTCACAAGGACAGCAGTGGGTAATTGGGAAGGCAAATCTAACTCCTCCCTGGCTCACAAGTCCTCGTCCTTGCTCTACCATTTTCAGAGGCCAGAACTACCCAGCAAAGACCTGCAGCAGTCAGAGGACAAAGCAGAGTGTTTGCCTTGAGCTAATCATCCTGTGCTGGTGGCATCAGCCCCAGCATCCTGGCCAGCAGAGGTTATGGTGTCCCACGTCATGCTAGTCACCTCCACTGCTGTCCACACAGACTTGTTCTTGAGGGCAACCTCACAAGATCTTCCTTGCTTGCTGTCCCTAAGGGGTTTCCTTCCTCCCATTAGCGCAGAGACCACTTGCTGCCCTTGGCCATGGGTGTGGGAAGCATCTGCAGGAGTATGGGGCTGTCACCTGCTTTAAGTGCTGAGGAACTGTGGGGTTTGGCTGGTGGGGAGGTGTCAGTTATAGCAGCATCTGCACCATAAGGACCAGGCCAGCACCTTCCTTCTTCTGGAGAGACTCCTGCAGCTCTAGTCCCCGCAGCATTCTAGGCATCACCACTGCACTGTTTGCTTTCATTCTGCTTTCAGAGCCTTCTGGGAGTGAGGGTCTTCCCACCTTCATTTCTTTTCCACCACAATGACTTTGAAGATTCCAAGTCATTAACATCCTCCTAAATAAGTTGGAAGGGCAGTGGGGGTTAAAGCAAGATTCCACTCCCCCCACCCCCATTAACCTGCCGCTTGGGTTGAGCAGGACTCTCCAAAAGACCATTTTCAGTCTTTGTAGCTTCACTTTCACACCTTAAATCTTTCTCTGGCTGACGGTTGTCCATCACCACTCAGCAGAGGCAGGGCAGGAATTCATCTTTAACATCAGCCAGCAGGATAAACTCTTGGAAGAGGAAAAAAGTTGAGGTGTTTTGACATCTCCTGGAAATAAATGATGAGGAAAATCTCTGAGCTTTCCTTGATCAGTGTGCAGTGCAGGGGGGAGAAGGTTGTTCAGCTCTGCCGGGTGCAGGAGGGCTTCTCACCCCATCACCTGCCTGGGAAGAGCGAGTGTGTGTGATGTGCTCCTCCCGTCAGTGGCTGCTGTGGAAAACAGCTCCTTGGGGAGTGGGGGAAAAACCGTTTCATCTGCAATAACTGCCTGCTCAGAGCCTCTGATCCAGGTGGTGGCCAAGGCAGAGAGAGGCAGGTTAATTATTTTCCTCGCCTGGTTTTGCCTTCTCTCAAAGACTTTGCCATCTCCCTGATGTGTTTGGGGAGATGAGATTAACCTCAAAGCTTCAGTTTGACTCCTGGAGACAAGTAGCAGAACAGCGTGAGCTCCATGAGCATCCCTATCATCCTCTAAATCTGCCCCACAAGAGCTGGCAAATAGGCAGCTGCTTCAGTCTCCAAAAATCCTTTCAGGCAGCCAAGGAAAATAAGTTGGAGCCTTTCAGAGTAAAGAAGTCAAAGGGTAAAGGCCGTCCTTGGGAGCTGCAAGCAGCGGGATGTAACAGCTGCAACCCACCCTGATGCTGACCCCGCTGTGCAGCGACGTGCTCCGGCATCTGCATCCATCCCATCGCCCGTCTCCATGCCCCTGGGAAGGAGGGGCAGCCCCAGGGGCTTCTCATTCAGAAGCTCTGTTTTCCTTAGGGCTGGTCCATACCGTGGGGCCGTGGAGAGTCACGAGCACGGTTTTTGCTCTGATGGCTGGAGCCTGGGAGGTGTGAAGGTGTTTGGACCACCCCACACCTCCCCTTCTCTGGACCCTGTGGTGAGGACGGTGGCCACTGTCAGATCAGTGACTTGTGGTGCTGAATCCCATCCCACCACCCATGAGGTGTGTGGGGTAGAGAGAACACTCAGTAGCTCCAGTTTGTCCTCGAGAGCCTTATATAAACAGGTTTGTCTTGATTACAGCTCTGAATCTGATTGTCAACATCCCCATAAACCAGTTAGGGTGTTAAAGAGGGAAATCGTGCTCCTCCTAGATCTGCTCCAGAGCCACCAGCCAAGCNTAGAGAGAACACTCAGTAGCTCCAGTTTGTCCTCGAGAGCCTTATATAAACAGGTTTGTCTTGATTACAGCTCTGAATCTGATTGTCAACATCCCCATAAACCAGTTAGGGTGTTAAAGAGGGAAATCGTGCTCCTCGCTTCCTCCTAGACCTGCTCCAGAGCCACCAGCCAAGCTGCTCCTGTCCCATCAGCTGTATCCCAGGCTGGGGGTACTGCCTCCATCCCTCACTCCATCCCATCTCAGCTGCCCATAACTCACAGAGCTGCTTAGGCTGGAAAAGACTTTTAAGATCGAGTGCAACTGTTGATGGACTCAGGGTGTGGAGGAGCTGTTGGGAACTCAGAATACTGGTGGAGTCATTTCATACTGGGGTGCTTTATGTGGGGCTATTTCATATGGAGGTGGGATTTGTTTTCTTTTAAAGCTGGTATTAAAACAATGCACTGCCCAGGGAGGTTGTGGAGTCTCCTTCTCTGGAGACATTCCAGACCTGCCTTGCTGTGTTCTTGTGCAACTTGGTCTGGGTGATCCTGCTGTGACGGGGGGATTGGACTGGATGATCTTTTGAGTTCCCTTCTGATCCCTAATGATCCTGTGGTTCTATGATGAAGAGCCGGTGGCTTTTCCCTGGTCTCACAGCAATGAAAAATATCCTGAAGCTGAAATTGATCTGCAGAGTTCAGAGCGACCCATGACTTAGTAGGGCAAGGGGGGGTTGAGGGCAAGTGGAGCAGGACTGACCCCTCAAAGTCACAGAAGCATCATGCTCCAGCTGGGGGTAAATGGGTCAAAGCCCACCAGACCGCGATGGCTCTGCCCCAGGCACAGCCTCACAAGGATGAGTGGCAGGTTGGGGGCTGTGAGTGCTGGGGTGGATGCAGAGCAGCCGTGCCCAGTGCTGGTGGAAGGGCTGTCAGAGTTCTCACCCTTCCCAGTCCCCTTGGCTCTGCCCAGAGAGGACAGGAGATGACTTCCAAGTGCAGTGTGGTGGGTTCCTGTTGCTGGCAAAGGGTGGTGGGGCCAGGAGGACCTAGGAGCATGATTTTGGGTTTGTGAGATGTCATAAGCTTATGCTTGAATATTGATATCCCCATGTGTCCCAACTCCCACAGATAAGGAGGAGGAGGAGAGAGCAGCATCACTTACAACCTGTATCTCCCCCATTTCTCCTGTTCAGTTTTTTCCTCGTAGGAGATTAATGGGAACTCTTTGTCTTCAAACATGACTGTACCTTATGAATTCTCTGTCTCACCCTCATTCTTTAAACTATCCACCTAATAAAATATGTATTCAGTGATTTCAGGTCATAATTTGATCTGCTTAGGGAAGAAAAGGAATGATGGAGCAGGGTTGCTGGCGTGCTCCGCTCTCCTCCATTTATCTTTATTTCTCATCTTTTCTCTTCCTAACAAACCACATACAGTCAGGTGAGGGAGTTCTGGTACCCATGTGCTGGTCCCTCGAAGGACAGTCCCCTCACCAGTCCGCATGGTGTGGTAGTACCTGATCCCAATCTGAATCTGTTGGCAAAGTGATGTTTAGAGTGGTGAGAGAGCTGAGCACAGCTCTGACTCCAGCCTCACCCTTTCTGCCTTCCTGCCCTGGGGCAGGGGTTGCTTTCCAGTTTGGCTTGCACGGAAGAACCCTGGTTGCTGACAGAGGGGATCCCAGAAGCCCAGACTGGTAGGAGTTAGAAGGGGCCTCTGAAAATCATCTAGTCTCACCCCACGGCCAGAGCAGGATCTCTTCGAGTAGGTCACACAGGAACATGTCCAGGTGAGTTTGGGGTGTCTACATGTTTAACCCAACACCACCTCTCCATCCCTGCCTGCTCATGGCTCCTGCCTCCCCAAATCCCCTGCAGCTGCCTGCATCCTGCCCACCAAGCATCTCCCCAAGGCCCTGGGCGTCGTCCTACAGCCCTGAACATCCCTTCCCCAGGGACTCACAGGGATGACCGTGCCCCAGGGTCCATCTCTGGCGGGAGAAGCCCTTTGGACTGAGACCTCTTCAAGGCTGTAGAGCCTTCCTAGGGCCTCTGCACAGAGAAAGCAGCGCCTGTCCGCAGCTGTAATTGAAATAGATGGAATCAGGACGGATCAATGTCTAGTTCCTCGCCCGGATGAATGGAGACATATGTTTAATTTTCTGGTAATTCAAGCAGGGAGCCCAGCTCGTTCCTCTGCACACACAGAAGAATCACTGCTGCCAAGAGGCACTTTTACTTCATACGCAGAGCTCTGTCTAAGACCTTGTCCCCAAGGCAGCCAGCCCCACTATCAGGGACAAGAGGAGGAGTCATCCGTACTACTTCCCAAACACCTTCTCTAAAGGCAGACTCCCCAGCTTCTCGTTGGGAAGGTGTAGTTGGCTCTGAATTTGTTTAAGGGGTCGTGTGTGTCACTTCTCAGGTTTTTGCATCACAGCTGGGGAAGTTTCATGCCACTTCACTGGTGGCACCCATTGGAGTGTAGGTCGAGCAAGTTCAGGCAGCTCGGATGTCTCAAGCCATCAAAGAATCGCTGTCTGCTCCCTCGTCACTGTGGGTTTCGCTCTGTGGCGGTTGTCTCTGTGCGTAGGTGCAGGTCTGTGACTCTCTATACATCTAAGCCAGCACTTACCTACTGAGTGAAGCACCTCAGCGTCCTTAATGGGTTTTGTGTCTCTCCATGAGCTCCCCTTTTACAGAGGAAGTAGGAAGTCTATCAGGCGATTTACCCAAAGGACTGTGGAGAAATTGGGAAATGAAGTCATTATCTCCTGAGTCACTGATACTCATAGTGAGTGCCACCTTGTTACTATGACTAAGAAAGGCCTGGTTTAACTCCCCAGGACAGGATTGTCTCAGCTGATGGAGCAGCTTGCCAGGAAAATGTCAGAACCACCTGTGGGAACTGTGTCTGAACCTGTGTGTGGAACTCTACTGAATTGCTCCTCTCAGTTTCAGTTCACTGGCTGAGCTGGAAAAAACCTTCTACCATTAACAACTCAACTCATTGCTGAGCAAAACGCTTCTGGGGGCTTATTATAGGGGATGCTCCAGTAGGTTCTGGTGTTAAAACGGATTTAGAGCCCTCCTGGATGTGTTAAAACACAATGTTGGAGCCTCTTCAACATCTTTCCCACGTTACTTTGGCTGAGTGATGATGATGAGGTAAATTTGTGGGGAATTCAGAAATGGCTTCAGCAGCTCTCGACCTGCAAGGAGAGAATTTGAATGACTATTTCTGGTGGCCAAGTTGGAACTGGAGGGTTGGTTCTCCTGGTCCCAGTGGGGCTGTTCTCTGGCTGTACAGGATCAGTGGACAGAGCTGCACTTTGGGCTTTGTAACCAAGTGAGGATGGGGGTAAAAATGCCTCCTGCCAGCCTGACTGATGGTCCTTCTGCTTCCCCAAGGTCTGGTGGCTGGTTGGAGGCTTTTGATAATGCCATGTGGCTGTCTCTTTCCTGTCTGGGTGTGTGTGTGTGACCCTCAAATAGGGTCCTCAGCCCTCCTGTTGGGGCTCAGCTGCCCTCTCTGCTCAGAGAGGTGTGAATTCATACCCTGATCTTGAAGCAGGGTAAGAACCTTCCTAAAATGGTGACTGTTAATTAACCTTCAGAGGAGAGACAAGACCAAACCGTTGTTGTCAGGGATTGTACAGTGCACTGGGTTGAAGGGACCTTCAAAACTCATCCAGTCCCACCCTCTGCAGTGAGCAGGGACATCCCCACCCAGAGCAGGTTGTTCAGAGCCCCAAGGACCAACCTGACCTGGGATGGTTCCAAGGATGGGGCTTCTCCCTCCTTTCTGGGCAACATGGACCAAGGTCTGTCTGACCACCCTCAGCATCAACAATTTCTTCTTTCTTTTCAGTCTGAATCTCCCTCTCTTAGTTTAACCCATGACCCACCTGAATGTGTACCTGTGCAACTTGATCTAGGTGATCCTGCTGCGGCAGAGGGATTGGACTAGATGACCTTTCGAGGTCCATTCTGATCCCCAATGATTCTATGACCTCTTGACCTGTCCCACAGTCCCTGTTGAAAAATATCTGTCCTTCTTACCGGTCTCTACAAGCACTGAAAGGCTGCATTAAAGTCTTCTGGAGCATCTCCTCTCCGGCTGAACCCCTTAAGTCTCCTAGCAGAGGGGTCTCACCCAACTATTGTGATGCCCGCACTGATTTGTAGCCACAGCCCAGCATGGCTCAGGTAAGACTTTTCTCCCCGATGGGGGTATGGGATGCTGAGGCTGGGGTGGGATACCGGGGCTGACTGTCAGGGGGATGTGGGCTGCGATGCGGCGGTGCGGAGTGGGTTTGCGGTGGGATGTTCTTACCGCCTCTCCCCAGTATCCCCACTAGGCGGCTGGGAGAGCCCGGAGCGGGGAGTGGAGGCGGAGGAGCGTGTGTGTGT
>VZRI01010576.1:18255-32443 GCA_013397515.1 Upupa epops | reverse complement strand
GTGGCCGAGCAGCTGGAGCAAGGGGTGGCGGGGGGTGGGTCCCGAGTCACTCGTTAATTAGGGATCTTCATTAGCTGTTTCTGTCCGGAAAGGAGGAGGAGGAGGCTGAGCCCAGGGAGGAGATGATTCCCGAAGAGGCCGAGGTGTTCTGGAGCTGGGGTGGGGGTGAGCAGCATCCTCGTATCCCACCTCCAATCTGGAAATGGAGACCTCCTGGCCGCTGCCAGCTGCTGCCCGTGGGTGGGCTGGGACTAGACATCCCTCCTGCAGCAGCACTGATAGCTCAGAGAAGGGCCAGGTTCCAGGTCTGAAGGGGTCTCTCTGCCGGCTACATCCCTGGGGCTCGGTTCCCACATGGTACCGCCTTGGGACACTGGTCTGGGACTCAGTGCTGTGGGAAGGGTCACAGGAGGGGCTTCCTGCACCTTCGGTACAGTATGAGCCTGGCTCTCGACTCTTAGTTCTGTGCTCTTAGCCATAGGGTGCGATCCCCCACAGCCCTGGGGGGAGGTGGGAGAGAAGGACACAGCAGCATCGCTGGTCCCACCAGCCTGCTGGGAGGAGCAGGTGACCCCAGGGGGTGACCACTGGGGGACTGGGGGTTGTCCTGGGCTCTGGGGCAGAGCTGAGGGGATATGCATTAGGGTCCTTATGCTAATCCATACTCCAGCAGTGGGAGATGCGGTGCTGGTTGCCAGGGCTCACCACATTGGTGCTGGGTGGGGGGATTTGGCCCTAAATCTTGGCACAGGTTGAGGAGAAGGTCTGCTTCGGGCTGAGGTTAGGGTCTTGGCTAGGCTTAGCTCCTAGCAAGCAGAGGTGGCTCACTCTGGGTTCCTTGTGCCCATGGGGCTGCTTGTAGGGCTCAGCCAACCTTTCCTGTGACCTCCCTGCTCTGCCCTGCACCCCCAGCCTGCTCAGAAGGGCTCGTTGGTGGCTTTGGGCATCGTCAAGGGCAGGACTGCGTGGACTGGGGTCTGCAGGGAAGGTTTGTCACCACAGGGCAGAAGCATGGGTGGGAGGGGGACACAGGGCTCTCTTGCTGTTCCCTTGGCAGTGATGCCTCCTGCTCCCCAGGTCCCCTAAAGCTGCTCAAGGAGTTAACAGGCAGAAATCATAAATCCTGGGGAAGCTCTTCCCTGACTCCACGCTGGCTGCCAACAGCTTCATCCCCAGCTCTGAGGTGGGAGGGGGACCAGCACCCAAACCTGCTGGACTGGGCTGAGAGCTTGCAGCTCCTGCCCTGGGTGTCTGTGGGGAGACTGTGGGGCTCCCAGCTCTCACCCTGCTCCTGCTCATCTCGCCATAGCAAATGCAATAAGCAGCAGGAGAAATGTTAATTAGCGAGTACAAGCGTGCAGGGTGTAAAGTAGATGTTTAACCGTGTTATATAAACAAACCTAGAGGAGCTATGAATGAGGCCAGGGAAGGAGTTTTGATCCATCGATGCAACTGCCCAGGCAGAAGGGATGGAGGCAGCGTGAGGCAACCCAGGGATATAAACCTGCCGTCCTCTCTCCTTTAACCAGACTCCTGTAACAAGACATGAAATGTCGATGTTGTCGGATGCAGTGTCTCCCTGGAGGACGATTCCAGCCTGGGAGCAGCATCTGACAACAGGCTGGGGTTAAGTTCTAGTGAGGGCAGAGCCTGGCACCACTCAGAACCTCACAGCTCTGGGGAAAATGGTCTCTGACAGTGCTCCCAGCCCTCCCTGCTATCAGGGGGCCAGAGCATGGACAAGCCCCTTCTCTCTGGAGCAATGACAGTTGATGATGGTTCTCCCTGGAAATAGCCCCAGAGTTTGGGGTAGTTGGGGTGATCCAGACCCAGGATGGGCAGCTGGCGGTGCTGTCTGTGGAGGCATCATGTCCCGCCTGCCTTCTGGCCCCCAGCTCCACTATGGGAGTTTTCCAACTGAATGAATATTCTGATAAACATCCTTATTAGCCAAAACCTCAGCACCAAACCTCCCCACCATGGGCTGCCCCTTCCCAGTCCCGCCCAGCTTGTCGTCGTCGTCTCAGAGCTCGATTCTATTTTCCCTTTATAATTACCCCTCGCAGTCTCTCCCGGCAGCTCCTTGATGAGCTCCAGGTAATTGGTTCTTATTCTCACCCCTACTTCTATTTTCCTTGATGCCTTGCAATGTCGAAGCTTCCCATTTCCATAAGCCGATGCGTTTCTCCAGCTAAAGCATCTGCAGGGCAGCAGCTCTGGTGAGGTGCAGCTGTTCTAGTGAGGTTCAGCAGCCCTACCTAATGAGGTGCAGTAGCCCTGGTGAGGTGCAACAGCCCTAGTGAGGTGCAGCAGCCCTACCTAGTGAGGTGCAGTAGCCATGGTGAGGTGCAACAGCTCTAGTGAGGTCCAGCAGCTCTGGTGAGGTGCAGCAGTTCTAGTGAGGTGCAGTAGCCGTGGTGAGGTGCAACAGCTCTGGTGAGGTGCAGCAGCCCTAGTGAGGTGCAGCAGCCCTACCTAGTGAGGTGCAGTAGCCCTGGTGAGGTCCAGCAGCTCTGGTGAGGTGCAGCAGTTCTAGTGAGGTGCAGCAGCTGCTTTGCTTGTGTTTCCTAGCATCAATCAGCCACCTCCAGTAAAACACAGGCTGGTGTGGTGAGCCTGTGGGGAAACACTGGAAGGGTGAAAATGTCACAGCTGTGGGATGTCATGCATCTCCTTAACGCCAGCCCAGGCTGGGAACCCTCGTGGGGCTTGATACCCTGTGGCTGGTTGCTGCCAGACGCTGTTGGGATGGAAATCCTAAAGGCAATGAACTGTCTCTGCATGGTGGTTTGGGGAAGGACGGGCTCCAGCTTCCCCCCAAGAGCAGCAGCAGAAAGGACAGCAGGAGCAGTGTGCACTCAGCAAGATCCCTGTCTCTGGGAGCTCTGCTGAGCAGAGGCCTTCATCTGATCATTTTTCTTCTAAGCCACTGGGGTTTGTGGACAGCTTGACCCAGGACAAGACAGGACCCATCACACCTACCACAAACTGCCTCCTCCCTGCCCCTCTCTTGGTTCTTCTGCTAAACTGGGGTGTTGGAAACCTCCTGCCAACGTGTGGTCATCACACATTGCTCAGGGGTGTTTAATTGGGTGGATGTGGGGTGTTGTCACCCACCCCAGTTCCCTGGGCCCAGCCAGAAATCCTTCTCCTGAAATCACCCAGTCCTTGGGGAAATGAAGGACTACAGGTACTTCAGGTGTATAAATGTCTTTTGGTGCTGACTGTCCCCCAGGAGGTGGGTCTGACAGAGCAAGGGGTTGCATCTATCCTCACCAGCTCATGAGAGGGAGAATCTATCTTAGTTTTCTGTCCTTCATCCCCAGTGCAGCTCCCTCCTCTTCCTCTCACTTGTTTGGAGAGAGGATCCTGCTGGGAACTGTGTGGTGCTGGGGGCTGTGGATGAGATGCCTGAGGAGCAGAGATGCTTCAGGGGGTGCTGGAGGTGAATATCCTCCTGAGAGAAAGGGAAACAGAGTGTGATGAACAGCCTGAGGTTGTGCCAGGAGAGGTTGAGATTGGCCCTGAGAAACAACTTCTGCCCCACAAGGGTTGCCCAGGCCTGGTTGAGACTGCACAGAGCAGTGGGGGGTGGTGTCTCAGTGTCTCAAGGGGCTGCCAAGCTGTGGAGGTGTGGGGTGAGGGACAGGGAACCTGGCACTGTTGGAGGGCAGTGGTTGGACTTGAGGAGCTCAAACCAAACTAGGTCTGTGGTTCCATAAAACAGCCTTAGCTCTGCCTGCCCAGCATGAGGCGATGACCCAAGAGGAAGCAGCTCTGCTTGCCTGAGCAGGACAGGCTGGGCAGTGTGATGACTCTTCCTCAGCCCCAGTGCCCAGGGTTTGGAAATCAATTGGCAGGTCAATACCAATGCGCTTACACCATGCCAGGCTGCCCACGGGCACCGGAACAGCTGTGCCCACCACTGGCTAGTGTCAGGAGAGGCTGGGCTTGGGCTCTCTGAGCTCATCGCTGTGCAGAGAGGAGACCCCTGAGCCCTGCCCCACACTGGCTCATGCAGCCCCTGATGGTGCCCACCCTTGGAGCTCAAGTTCCACCATTGCAGCGTCTCCAACAGGGAGCCAGTTCCTGGCGAAGCTCGGATGCTGCTTCCCGCTGGCTTCTTTCCTTTCAGCTGAAACTGTGTTAGTCAGCAGAAACCACTGAGAACGTGGGTTCCTAGGTGCATTTTTTAATGCTCCTTATTTTGGGGGGGGGGTCTGGATGAGGCCTCTAATCCCCACAAGGCGTTGCAGCAGCTCCCCAGTGAGCACCGCTGCTGGGAATGGGTCCTGCTGATGGAGCCCATCAGTGTCCCTGCTAAATAACGCAGGGCATAGGAGGGGGGCTCCGCCAGAGGCAGCTTCTGCTGCTGGTTCTGCATCCCTGCGGCCAGTAATTAAAAGGCTGATTGATTGGAATCGATCTGGTTGTTGTCCCTCGGAAGGGTGAGGGGCTCCCTAAGGGGATGCAGTGGCACTAACAGGGCTCGGATGGGGGGGTCAGCCTGGCCCTGATGGTGCCTCCCAGTGCAGGATTGAGCCCCTCTTATGGTTTTGAAGGGGCTGTTACACCCTAGCAGGGACTTTGAAAGGAAAATCCCCGGCATTAAACTTATCTCTAATTACACAGTCAATTTATGATGTAGCACTAGCAACGAGGTAAACGGGGCAAGCGGCTCCGAGGTAGCAGCCTAAGAATTGCTTCATTTAGTAAATAATTTGAACTTCAGTAATTATTTCCTGGGAGGAGAGGGGGGGACAAGATGCAGGAGCACCCCCGGGGACTCTTCACTCCCAGTCGCAGGAGGGATGAACCCTCCCTGTAATTTCCCACTAATTAACGCCGTTGTCTCCTCCTTCCCACTCTGGCTGATGTGCATCCATCGCCCTTATTTTGCCCAGTGGGGTTCTAGCAGGTGCTCTAGCAGCAGGTTCTAGCAGCCGGCAGAGGGTGGTTGGTTTTCCTTCGAGTCAGGTTCATTTTCCTCCCTAACATTAACCCAGTTTGCTAAAGCACCGTCTCCTTTTGCTCTCTGCCTTTAATGAGGGCTAATTGCAGCGGGGCACTGATTAACGGGTGGGGTGCTGGGTGGGTGATGGCTGAGCGGGAGGTGGGTGATGCTACCAGCATCTCTGGTACCCAGCACTTGTGGGTCTACGTCCTTGCTCTCCAGTTTTCAATAGGAAACACCGTTTATACAGAGCTGTTTTGGTTCTGCTTCCTCTCCTCATCTTCCTCTCCAGCTCATACTGCTCCCCCCTGCTTCAGTTCCAGTTCCCCCATCCCTCTCCAGCCTCATCCACACACTCTTCCCCACTCTGGCCTTTTGTTTCCCACTGGGGCTTCCTTTAAAAGCACCATTGATGCCCCTGGGCACTAATATGAAGAGTCTCTCTCCGGCTGCCCGTCGCAGATGGGCACCTCGGCTCAATCCTCGCCCTGTTCTCCACCCGGCAGCAACAATGAACTCCAGGGCCATGGAGAGATGGAGAAAGAGCCCCTCTGTGCTCTGGGAGACAGCCCTGTCCCCGGGGCCAAAATAACTCCACTTGTTTTATTTATCGACTCCGGGGGGACAGGCAGTGAGCAGCATACAGATGTTGGCACAGCTGGCTCTGCCAACCAACGTGCCTGGGACTGGCCCCACAGCAGGGTTCTGCGCAGAGGAGGGATGTGCTGGGGTCTCTACCTCTCGGCAGCTCACGCAGAGCAGAGAAAGTAGCTGAGAATGGGCAGCTGGTTTAAATTAGAGAGCAAGATCTGGGGTATGGGCAGCTCCATGGTGACCCCATCAGCTTCCTGCAGGCTGGTACCCCAGTGATGCTCATACAGAGCCCAAGGCATCTCAGCAGCTCCAGCAGCAGCGAGGTGGAGGAGAAAAGTCCTTCATCGTTGCTTATGTGCACACACACGTGAAATGAAGGGTGGTGGCAGCTGAGCTGGTTCTTCCCCATCTCTGTGCCCTCCCCACCACTGCTCCCCACCACATGCATCCATCCTCCCTCCCTCCCTCCCTCCTCCTTCTCCTCCTCCTCCTCCTTTCTTGCACATCCACCAGTGGCTCGGATTAGTCACCTTCTTAATTAACTGTGCCGGTGTGAGCTCTATTAGCTATTAAATGTTTGTCACAATCCAATTAAAACAATCCATCCCAGCAGGGCAGGGCCTTGGCGGTGCTGGGGCTGCATAGCTTCATGCCAGAGACCGCGAAGCTGGCGGAGACTGGCAGGACCTCGCTACCCCAGGGGCTTGTTTATCCTTCAGGAAAAGTCATCCTTGCCCTCTCAGCAAGGGCTAAACCCAAGCTGGTGCCCTGAGAAGGGGCAGGAATATCCCCGTGGCACCTCCGAATCCCATAACGGGGGTGAGTGAGGTTTAGCTTCTGCTATAAAACCCACCCAGAGGCCCCCTCGCTGGGGCATGTGCCCCCTCCCGCAAGGAGATGTCCCAGGCTCTCCACCCCAGAGATGCCTTCATCACCGCTCAGCTCTTTTTATCTCTTTCCTTGGGTTTCTAGACCATTTTTGATCGGCATTAAACTTTCATCTCTCATCTTATTTCCTTCAACAGCCTCCGCAGAAGGACTTTATTACCGGGATAATTACTGGAGCATCTTCTGCTCCACCATGCAGTGCTTGGCTGGCTCCCTCGGGTCAGGGCTCCCACAGTAGGGGTCACACAGAGCGTGTGGGCTGGTTCTTTCCTACCTCAACTGATTCTTTATCACTTTTATGGACTTTTCAGCTCTTCACCACTACATTAATTATTAGCTGCATTACATAATTCATTATCATTATCATTTGCTATCTCCCCACACCACAGCTGGGAGGTTTGCCGGGTCTCCCCAGCCGTTGCCCTTGGGTGTGTTGGGCTGCAGAGAGGAACTGCTGGCCAGGCGAGTGAAACACCAGTTTGCACGGTTATTTTTGGCAGATTTCATGTAATTCATCAATTTTTAGTCTAAAAAAAAGCCTCTCGTGGTACCCGGGTGAGTCACGGCAGGTAGCCATGGCCACACGCCTCACCCACGAGGTCCCACGGCAGCTGCTGCGAGGGGAGGCTCCGATGGGGAGTGCCTTGCTGGCAGTAGAGGCAGAAAGCTTAATCCCTTCACATTTCTCCTCATCCATCACAGCTTTACGGATAAGTCACTCGCTGCAGCAGTGCAGGAGCTTCCCCACCACGAGTGCGTTAGTGGGACTCTGGGCAACAGATAGTGGCCCCTTGCCTGCCATTCCCATCACAGGAGCTCTGCTGTTCCCATCCCAGCATCCTTGGGTCTGGCATTAACCAGGAATATATTGTCAAGCTCTGGGATGGGATGGGATGGGATGGGATGGGATGGGATGGGATGGGATGGGATGGGATGGGATGGGATGGTTTGTGTGTATGGATGTGGCTGTTGATGCACTGGGGAAGCATCTAGAGGTGGTTTGTCACCCATGGATGCAGCACAGGATGGAGAGGCCCTGCTCTCCCTCTCCCAGGGGGTTTTATAGGTGCCATTCGTAGGTGTCACGTATAGGTGCCTTGCATCATCTGTGTGCTCCAGGCATCCTGTCTTACACTACGTGCATGCAGGAGGTCCCCAACCACATCCTCCTTACCAGGACGGAGGGCTAGAGGTGGACAAGCGGAATGTCGAGGGGTTATCGGTTCCTAGAGCAGAGGATCTGCCACTCTGGAGGATTTTTCCTCCCAGCAATCAATGGGAATGTGGTTATCAGAGGCAGTGTTTGACCTGGATAACTGCTTTACTGATGTAAACAGAGCTGGGGAGAGGGCGGGGATGAGAGATAAGAAGGGTTGGGAGACAAGAGACAGCCACAAGGAACCATAAGGGCAGAGAGGAGATGAAAGGGACAGAGATAAGGTAGGATCCTGTCCTTCTCTGCCCAAGCTTCCAGAGAGCAGAGCCAGGGACATTCACCCACCCTGAGCCTTGCCCTGAGCCCTACAGTGATGGGCAAGGGCTGCCGGGTACCAGCAGGCAGCGAGCACCGCTGGCATAGCTCCAGCTGCCCAGGGAACTCCAGAGGGAGCAGAAAGCAACTGATTTCCTTAAATCCTCAGGAGGGCAGGCAGGGGAAGAAAGGAGGAGGGCAGGTTTCCATGGCAACATGAGCTGGCAGCATCGCTGGCCAAGGCAGAGCAGGCAGCCAGAGTCCTGGCAGGGGCAAAGCTCTGCCTGCCTGCCCCTCGCTGCAGGTCCGGGAGCAGAAATGAGCCTCTTTGCGATGGAGACGATGCCTGATGCTGTGAGATCCTCGGGAAAGACAAGATGCAAGAGTCCAGCCTCAAAGTGCAGGTAGCGGGTTTGGAAGGAAGGAGCAGTCCCAAATGTCATGGGAATTTGTGTGAGGAGGAGGTGGGGAGTGAGGGCAGCGGGGCCAGCAGGTTAATGTGCCTGCTCTTTGCAGAATGAGCTGGGGGAACATTTAACGCCCGCAAATGATGAGGGCTTGGGTTTTACACGTGCTCCTCAAAATACCCACTGAATCCCAGGTGAACCCTCACTCATCCCTGCTTTGGCTGAGTAAGAGCAGCGCTGGCTTTGGGTCCTGCCCTTGCACATCCCCTTCGAGTCCCTTCTCCCAGAGGAGAAATCCTCATGTGGGATCCCATGACTGCAGAGCAAGATCCAGCTGGGAAAACCAGATTTCTATCATCACCGGCACGTTGTGCACATGGGTCCTGTGATAGCAGAGGGGTGAGCATCCCCACGAGCAGCCCTCGGGACCCTCGGGCAAGGCACATGCCTCCCTCTGGCTAGAGAGAAGCATTTCTCCTCTGCCCCAGGCAGAGCAGAGATGGAGCTGGGGGAAGAATGAGGCATTATCTGGATTTTAAAAACAGCTGGAGCTGGGGATGCGTGAGCTGTTGCTGCATCCTGCACGTACGCTGCTGCTGCTGGGCTCCCTCGGACCTCAGCTTGGATTGCAGGGATATTTAGGACCCTACTCAGCAGCCCGTGGCCACTGATGGATTTTTAATAAGCCACTCTGCTCCTAGGGCACAGCACTGGCTGATGGCTGTGAAGGCGCCAACTTGCCGGTTCCCAGCATGGCAGCATCCTACCCGTGGCCATAAATCCCCCTCCCAGAGTGAACCTGCCCCCCTGACCTCGGGCAATTAGTATTTGCCTCGTGCCCCAATGCACTGGGGACTTTTATCCCCTCTAAGCTTTTATCCTCTCTTGTTATCCCCTTTGGTGTCTAATCCTCGCTCGAATCCCAGTAAGCTGCTGACGTGGCTGTGCCCAGCCCCTGACAACCATCCAGGGATAATAGCTGTGTCCAAGGGTGGGATGCTGTGTGTTGCTCTGGACCAGAGCCAGAGTGAGCTCAGCAGGGAGCCCTGCCCATCCTCAAGCAGCTGAAAATCAATCTGATTAGAACCCCCAGCTTTTTGGGGTAGGAATTCCTCCCAGACCCTGCAGACAGCTCCAGAAGAACACTCCCTGCCACTTGACCTTGATCACATCACTTGCTCTGGATGGGATCAGAGGTGCAAATGGGGTTAATCACTGGGGTCAGGCTCTGCTCCTGAGGGTTCAGTGGGTCATGGTGCAGAGGACACTCCAGTTACTGGGTTGTCCCCCTATCAAGGGACCTTCTCCCTTCGATCCATCACCTCCAGGGCTTTACAGAGGACAAAGCTCTTTGCAGCTTCTCTACTGGGCAGCTCAGGGTAGCACAAACTCATGGTGACACCCATAGGTGCCACCAGCCCTTCCACTCCATCATCTCCAGAGAGCTGCATCCCTTCTCCTTCTGTTTATCCTTGTGGTCACTCAGAAACAACTGTGTTAATGCACTAAAACCCCCAAACAACCTGGAGTGTTTGATACCTGGGATGAGTTTGGAGCCCCCATGTCCAGCTCTCAGCCCCCAGTTAAACAGCTACTGCTCACATCAGGTAAAACTTGAGGTTTGGGGGGGTCCTGGCAGCTGCCCACATCACCCTGGTGCCATGCCTGGTCGCCGTTGCCCTGCTCATCACTCAGTAATTATCCTCTGGGTTCACCAGGCTGATGGGGGACAGAGTTCATTTCCCCTGGGATTGCCCTACAAGGGACACAGAGCTGCGCTGGGCCCCGGGATGTGGGCGATGCCGTGACCACCACCTCAACCTTTTCATTGCCACTTTAACATCTCAGAGGGAAGAGATAGGGTTATTTTTATACTAAAAAAGGCTTTCTGGAAGCGAGGAGTCGAGTTCCCAGCGTGGGATCTCAGCTGGGAGCACAGGGCTGGGAGCAGGGCAGTGGGGAAGAAATTAACCCCAAACTTTACCTCCTTTGCCCCCAGCAGTGGACAAGGTTTGGGCTTGCTCAGCACCAGCGCAGGTTTGGGGCTGAGCTGGCATCACGGGACTGGCAGAGGGCCAGTCCCCAGAGCAGCAGCCTGGTTGGGGTTTTAGCCGTCCCCTGAGGTAGGTGCAGCCGGCACCGGCGCTGAAAATAATGATGTGACACAGGCGTGAATCAGCAAGAGGAAAATTCCCAGGGAGGAAACGATCCAGGCAGAGCCATGTTAGACCCTGTGAGGCAACTTTAGGGGTTGTGATGATAGGGTAAGGATCAGGAGAGCCAGGAGACGGGGTGATGCATTGAGGAATGTCAATGCTGATGGTCCTCCAAGCTTGAATTTTGGCTGCTGAGAAGCTGGGGAAGGCTGACCCAGGTACCAATCCCACAGCATCACCTAACTGTGAGCAGTGCCCCCAGACCCGCTGTTCTCTGGCATGGCTGGGTCCTTGGCACCCCAGAGTAAAGGGATGCAGGAGAGACTGGGCATTTCCATGCCTCTTGATGCCCGTGTGCAGGGCAAAGCCTCTCTGACCATAGCCTGATCCTGAAACGGGGCAACAATGATGCTGGGGAGGAGAAGCATCACCAGCTGGGAGGTTGAGCAGCTGCATCTTGTGCTACAGTGCCAGAGGGCCTGGGACAGCGAAAGCTGAGGATGCTCAGCGAGAGGGTGGCTTAGGACACAGGGCACGGACATGGGGCCATATCAGCTCACTGTAATGTGCCCGAGATGGGCTGTGACGGGGCTATAAACAAGATTGATGTACAGAATGGAGAGACAGAGGAGAGCGAGGCAAAGGTTAAGAATATAAATAGGCAAAGCTCTAACCAGGGGTGCAAGGTAGAGGCTGAGTACAGTGAGTAAAGGAGGGACTGAGTTGCTGGAGGGTTCAATAAATATGAGGGATGGGGAAACATAGGAAAACAGCAAGAAGGGAGCAGTATGAGGTTGCTGGAGCTTAGCAAGAGCTTGGGGTGCAGGGATGGGGATGTGGTACCCACTGTTCCAGGGCACTCAGCATCTCCAGAGGAGATAGTAATACACTCAGAACCCGGTGTCTTCCAAACACAGTTCATCTCAATTCCCCTGCCAGGCGCCAAGTTGTTTTATGCAGCTCCCTATTTTCCCAGCTATCTGCTCACACATTAATTTTATGGCCCGAGTCGAAAGAACTATTGGAAACGGAGCGAGTGGAGCTTCGATTCTACCTTCTGGCACCAGCCTGGCAGCGCAGCCCCGCACCTCGCTGCCTCCTCTCCACCCGTAATGAAGCCCGTGGCGTGGCTGCACTCTGAATCGCATCCCCTTGCACACCAAAAGGATGCTCCAAATATCAGTGCAGACATGCATGGTCTGCACAGTGCTCCCATTACACTCACAGTGGGGCTTTCTGCTGGTTTTAGGGTGTGGGGAAGACACAGGGATGTCCTGGTGTGGGAAAAGCATAACATCTTGCCGACACGTAGAGGTATTTTTGACAAATATATGTCTCAGGGGGCAACAAGCCTCCCCTTCAAGAGGATTAAGTACTCTTTGTATGGCACAGCTCTAAAATTGAATTGGAAGGGAGGGGGGTAGAGAAAAAGCCCACCCTGCTGATGCATCACTCTCTCCATGCGCATCCCACAGGGTTGGGTGATGATGGAGACGGTGACAAACAGCTTTCCCCAGGTACTGGATCCAACAAGGATGCTCGTATCTCTCAGCAGTCATGGTCCCCTCATTGTGAGAGATGAGTTCTTACAGCTGCTGGGACAGAGAGCGGCTTTTACTCTCATTTTTACAACTTCTAGAACCGCTGAGTTGCAGTTCCGACGTCTCTCTAAAGCGTCAGGATGGCGAGTCCCTCTACTCATCAATTACTCTTCTTTATGGGTTGGAAGACGCTCAGCAAAGGACAAAACATAAAATAATGTGGGTGATTTATTCCTCTTCGTAATTAGAGCTGGTAATTAAACTCCCCTTCCTAACACGGTGGGGTTTTGTTGGAAAAAGTGCTGGCAATGGGGATTTTGCCAGCAGCTCGATCCCATAACCTGAAACTCTGATGCTGAGGGCCATGGGGGCATCACAGTGGTGCCACCAGCACAGCCTCAGTGAAGGGTACAACCCCAACCCCAAAAATCAAGTTGGGATGGGGTTTTGCTGAGGGAAAGAGCATCTCTCGCTGGGTTTCAGTGCTGTCGGGATGGGTTTATTCACCCCATGCTTGAGATTTGTGACTTTGCGCTTTCCTCTGGTTATATTGACCACAGGGGTCTGCTGGGCTCCCTAAAAATAAAACAGCTGTAACAGAGAGAGGGTAAAAAGTCACTCCAGCTGACTCTAACCCTTGAAAATAGGGTCTGTTTGAGAGGTGGAGGACTGGGTAGTGATTTGGGATGCTTTAATCCATCAGTGTCGTCATCCTCTCTGTCTCTTATGACCTTCAGACCTAGTCCTGTTCTGTGGGTTGGCTGTGGCCAAGCCCCTGCATCCCATCCCATCTCACCCCATCCCATACCATCTCACCCCATCCCACCTCACCCCATCCCATCCCAGATCCCCATCACTTGCTGTGGTGACTCTGGGCTGCCTTTGCTCTCGCTTGCTTCAGGATTTATTGGTCACTTATTATTTGGGCCCTGCACTGGAAAGGAGAGGGGATGTTTGGGGAATCATTTTCCGTTTGGTTTAATTCATTTTTAATCAGCTGATGGTAACGATTTGATCCAGACAATCTTCTCCAGCCGAGGTTAATCGGGACGGAGTAAGCCTTTCCCTTATTTAGAGAGGTGTGTCACAGAGATGCTGTTACAGAGGTTATTTAACCATATATTTGTTCTCGTTGTGTACCCAGCTTCTTCATGGGCTTCCCGGCCCTTAATGCCTGCAGATTTTGTTTATTTTTGGTGGTTGGAGGGAATCCAGGCTGCCAAAGTGCCCGGGATGCAGAGACCCAGAGGCTGCTCTAATCTGTCCACACCATCTGGGCTCCAGGTCCCAGAGCAGCCCTGGCTTGAGAAGGGGAGGGGAGGGGGAGCTGGAAACATTTAGCAAGCCCCAGCCCCATCAGGTTGAAGAGCTGGGATGAATTTTTTGGAGCTATGGTGATGCTGAGCTGCCCCAGTGAGGATGTGCTGGTTGCCACAGGTCCCTGCAATGCAACGCTGCTCCTGGTGCAGCATCTCCAGGGGGTGAGCAAGGTTTAGTCTCTTAGCAGGGCTGAGTTTTGCTCTGATGGGTGGGGGGCAAAAAATAGATCAGGAGACAGTGCCACGAACACAGAGCTCAAAACTTAACCCATGAAACAGCTGAATGGTCCAAGCTCCAGAGCCAAGCTCTGCAGCAGACAGAGAGCACTGAGGGCGGAAAACACCCTCCCTGGGGCAGGAGAGAGCAACTGCGAGAGCAGCTGAGCAAATACTGAGTTATTCCTGCCCTACGAGGCTGCTCCCAGCACCTGCCTGTCAGCGAAGCCCCTGGGGCTGACGCTCAGCAAGGGAAGACGAGAGCGGTGGGTTCTTTACCCACGAGAGATGCTCAAGGGACCATCGGGCAGTGCCTGGGCTTTCAGGTTCGTCTTGTTGCAAGGAGAGAAGCATCTGTCTGGAGACAGGAATGATCCCCTGGCTGGTGTAGAGCTAATGTAATTAAGCAGCAGTTAAAGATTCCCTAAGGTGCTGCCTCCTCAGCCCGGTGGTTTGCAGCACGTTCGCTCCTACCCACAGCCCAGCACATCCGTCTGCGGGGCGGGACCAGCAGCCCTGGCTGCTCTTGGCAACCAGGAGACATCAAGAAGCATCATGACAAGTGACTTGGGCAACGGTTTTGCCCAGTGTAGGTCCCAGCCAGGAGGTGATGAGGGATTTGCAGCCCGTGGCTGTGTGTCA
>VZRI01010575.1:0-11051 GCA_013397515.1 Upupa epops | reverse complement strand
GCATTGTGATACAGTTTCTGGTAGTTTGTTGGGGTTGGTTGGTTGGTTGGTTTGGGTTTTTTTGTTCTTTTATTTATTGGGGGATCTTTTCCTTTTCTTATTGGTGGTGGGGCATATACATTCTTACTTTTCATTAGCAAAGTTGCTTCATCGCCTGTTGAATTCTTGGTGAGAGCTGCTTGATGTGCTTGGGATTGCAGGCACCAACCAAGAATTGAACTAGAACTTCATTCTAACACAAGACACATACTGTCTTGCAGTCTGCCTTATGTTGCATACCGAATAATGAACGGAACAGAATATTTTTATTCCAGTTGTCTTCATCACTCTTCTGTCTAAGCTAAACATCTTAAATCTGTGACTTTACTAGCTAGGTTACAAATTGGTGTCCCCATTTATGAAAGGCTGTGTGTGTCAATTCTACCGTAAGATTTCTTGCATGTATGCATTCATTATCTTGGGTTACATTGTTAAAATCTAAAAATGCAGGTTTAGGATTAACAACACAGTAGCAGTCAGGAGTCAGCTGCAAAGAAAATTCCTTAAAAATGTTCTATAAGAACCGTATTACCTGAAAGTAATTAACTGAAGGTAGTTTAATATACAACATCTGCAAAATCTTTGATTTAGCAATGCCCTTTCACAGTAAGTATCTGGAAAGAAAGAGCTCTCTGTAGCATACATTTTCTCTTAGTAACAAAAAGACAGAATCACAGAATAAACATGTTTGGAATGGAACTCCTAGATCACCAAGTCCAATCATACCCAAAACAACAAAAAACCTAAATACCTGAGAGACTGAAAAACACTAAATAACCTCTTCCATGCCTGCCACCATAGCATGTCACAAAACATCATGTCTACATGCTTCTTAAACAACTCCAGGGATGGCTACTCAACCACCTCCCAGAGAAGGCCATTCCAATGCCTCATCATTCTTTCTGTAAAGCATTTCTTCCTAAAATCTAATCTAAACTTTCCCTGCCTCAACATCAGATCGTTACCCCTGGTTCTGTCACTAGTTACCCAGATGGTAACACTCACCCCTCCAAAACCTCCCTTCAAGTAGATGTAGAGGGCAATGAGATCCCCCCTCAGCCTCCTCTTCTCCAAACTAAACATGCTCAGCTCCCTTAATCTCTCCTTACAAAACTTGTTATCTAAACTCCTCTGGACACATTCCAGCATCACAATTTCTTCCCTACAGTGAGGCGACCAGAAACGAACACAGTACAAGATGAGGCCTCACAAGGGGCACAATAACTTCTCTTCACCTGCTGTCTACACTATTCCTGATACAAGCCAGGCCCTGTTGGTCTTCTTGGCCAACCGGGCACACCACTAAGTCATGTGGTCTACCAGCACCCCCAAGCCCTTTTCTGCTGGGCATCTTTCGAGCCACTCATCCCCAAGCCTGGGGTTGCTGTGACCAAAAAGCAGGACCCAGCAGTTGGCCTTATTCTATCTCATACAACTGGCCTTGGCCCATTGATCTAACCTGTCCACCTCCCTCTGGAGAGCCTTCCTCCCCTCAAACAGATCAATGCTCCCACACAATGTGCAGATGTACTGAGGATGCTCTCAATCACCATGGCCAAGTCATCAATAAAGATATTAAATAAGACTGGCCCCAAAACTGAACCCTGAGAGACACTGCTTGTGACTGGCTACCAGTTGGATTTCACCACACAACATTCTGGGAACAATCAGCCAGCCAGTTTGCAACCCAGCGAAGGGTACTTTTTTCTATACCATGATCTGCCAGTTTCTCCAGAAAAATGTGGGAGACTGTGTCAAAAGCCCGACCAAAGTCCAAGTACATAACATGCACAGCTTTCCCCTCATTCCACAGGTGAGTCACATGGTCATAGAAAGAGATCAGGTTGGTTAAGCAAGATCTCCCTTTCATAAACCCATGCTGGCTGGACCTGATTCTTTGACCGCCCTGCAACTGCCATAAGAGCTCACTCAAGATGATTCTCTCCCTCATTCTTTCTGATACTGAAGTTGGGCTAACAAGGTGTGTAGTTCCCCTGATACTCCTTACAGCCCTTTTTGTGGACAGGTGTCACATCAGCCTCCTTCAAGTCATCTGGGACCTCCCTTGCTGACGAGAATTTTTGAAAAATTATGGAGAGAGGCTTGGGGATCTCTCCTGCCAGATTCCTACGCACTTTTTGGTGAATGCCATCCAACTGCATAGACCTATGAGTATCTAGCCGCAGAAGCAGATTACTTCTTCCTGGATTATAGGGGAGTTGCACTATTCACCATCCTTGTCTTCAATCTCAGGGGACTGAACATCCTGTGAGCAGCTGGTCTGTCCATTAAAGACACAAAGACAACATGAAGTATGTCAGCCTTTTCCTCATCACTGGTTGCAATGCTCCCTGCCATTGCCCATGAGGAATAGATTCTCTATCATTTGCTTTTTACTATTGATGTACATGTGGAAAATTTTTTGTTGTCCCTTATGTCAGCGGTCAAATTGAGTTCCAGCTGGGCTTCTGCTTTCCTAATTTTCTCCCTGTATAACCTGACAAGATCACTGTACTCCTCTGGAGTAGCCTGGACTTCCTTCTAAAGGTGGTAAATTCTCCTTTTCTTCCTAAGTCCTACCAAGTACTCCTTATTCAAACAGGCTGGCCATTTTTCCCTGATCTTTAATCTTACAACACACAGGGATAGCTTTCTCCCGGGCCTTTAGTATCTCCTGCTTAAAGAGTGTCCATGCTTCCTGGACTCCTTTGCCCTTCAGGACTCTCTCTCAAGGGACTTTCTCAACTGGTGTTCTGAACAGACCAAAGTCTGCCCTCCAGAAAGCCAAGTTAGAGGTTCTGCTAACTGCCATCTCCACATCACTAAAAATTGAGAACTCAACCAAATCATGGTCACTAAACCCAAGATGGCCTCCAACCACCACATCTCCCACTAGTCCTCCTCTCTTTGTGAAGACGAGGTCAAGCAAGGGAGGCTCATCTACCAGTTGTGTCAGGAAGTTATCTTCCATTCACTCAAGACACCTCCTAGCCTGTCTGCTCTCTGCTGTGTTAGGTTTCCAGCAGATATTTGGAAGGCTGAAGTCCCCAACCAGAACAAGGGCTGGAGACTTCAGTCAGTGGTTTACAGAATATTTCATCTGCCTTCTTGTCTTCCTTGGGTAGTCTGTAGCTGGTTCCTAGCAGAGTATCTTCCTTACTTGCCTTCCATTTCATTCTAACCCATAAACAGTCAACTTTATCAGCACTGAAATAAATTCCTATACGCTCAAAAAACTCCTTAACATACAAAGCCACACCCCCACTTCTCCTTCCTTGTCTATCCCTTCTGGAGACCTAATATCCATTCATCACAGCATTCCAGTCATGACAGTTGTGTCACCATATTTCTGTGATGGCAACTATATCCTAACTGTCACACTACACAGTGACTGCCAGCTTATCCTGATTGTTGCCCATGCTGCATGCATTAGTGTAGATGCACTTGATCTAGGCTACCAATTTCATCCTCATCCTTTGTCCTTTATGCCTGGGCTTGTCACTGGTGAGCCAGGTTTTATTCCCTTTGCCTTCAAGTCTCATTTCCCGGCCACTTCTGCCGTTACTAGTCTATTAGCGAGCTCTGGGCTATTATTTTACCATGTACCTTTGCCAGTACTGGAGTGCTGTCCAACAGTGAATGATGCACACCCAACAACAACTCCTGCCCTCTTTCAGTTTAGTTTAAAGCCCTCTGAATGATCCCTGATAATTCCTGTCCCAGAACCAGGTCTGGTATCTTATAAAACCAGCCATTATTAAAGAACACAAAGCCCTGCCTGTAGCACGTCTCATAGCCAGGCATCTATCGACTGAATCCTTCTATCCTAGCTCATATCCTCACCTCACCTGAAAATGGAAGAAAAGAGAAAATAATTTGAGCCCCAGATTCCCTCATCAGCTGTCCCAAGACCTTGAAGTCTCTCTTCATACCCCTCAAACTATGGAATACAGCTTCCTCCTAAAATGTTTGGAAGGTTAGCAGTGAGTAATCAGTTGATTTGACTATCTAAGGTAACATCCTAGCGAGATGCCTGATTCAGGCTCCAAGCAGACTACTTCCTATGGTGAGGGTCAACCCTGCATAACGGGCCCTCAGTTCCCTTAAGGATCGACTCCCCTGGTACTATTCTCTTCTTTGTGAAGGAGGTTGTTATATTGCTGGAAGGCCTATCCAATTTCAATAACACTCCGGAATAGGTTGCCTATCATCCATATCCCTGTTAGACTGTCTTCGAGGAGGAGCGCATATCTATTTCTCAGATGCACTTGGGGATGCGAGGTGGGAAAGGGAGGTACCTGTCTTCTGTGACAGCCTTGAACTTGCTTCCACTCACCCCCTTCATTCTGGTTTCTATCTTCCTTCTGAGAGGTGCAGGAGACAGGGAGCTCCTGAATCTAGGTGTCATGTGGCCATTGCACAGAACACATAGCCTGGTTTCACCAGTGTATCTCCCTTTGTCTCACTAATGGTCCTGAGCCTTTCTACTTTGGCTTGTAATCTTACAACTTCAGCTGTGTCATTCAGTTAAGCAGATCATGTACCTGCTCACAGTGCATACAGACACCCTCAGAGTTGCCCCCTGAGATCAGTGAGAGGCTGTGGCATTCCCTGCAGCCTGTCGCTTGCAGAGCCACATCCTTCCATGTGAACTTTGGGTTCCCATATCCATTTTTTGTTGATGCATGGTCATCCGGATTTGTTTTTTGGTGTTTTTTTCCTTCCCCTGCACCTTGCACCAGCAAGCAAGATAACTACCTGTCTTGCTGTTTGTGGTGTGAGTGCTGCTTCCAGCTTTGGCCCATTTAAATCTCCCACCGTTTCCCCATCAGTACCCTCAAGTCATGTTTCTTCTTGGCTTCACCTGCAAGAGATGCTAACTCCTGCCAGGTCTCTCCTTCCTTCCGTATGTTTCCCTGGGTCAGGGAACCCCCCTTTACCTGAAAAATCTCAAAAAAGTAGGGCTCTGTCCATGGACTTTAAGTGGTCCTGGCTGTGCTGTCTCACTGTTCGCAGTATGAGACACTTAAGAAGAAAAATGTCTCGCCACTATTTCTCACAGATATAAAAACTTTCAGAAAACATGAAAAAATATTTTGACTCTCAGCTACTGCAAAATTAGAAGATTAATTAAGAGTTACTGATTCACATAAGACTCTTTGCTTGCATTGTAGCTGCAATGTTTAGATGACAAGATTCGTAAGAGATAGTTGTTTCTAGTTAGAAATGAGATACACTTTCAGAAAATAGAGCACCTTTCACAAGAAAAACAGTTTTAGCTATCAGTTTGGTTAGCATTTTGTTTTGCATAAAGCTGTCAGAAAAGCTACTGGTGATTTCTATTGTTTCTTCTTCTCCTTGTCCCTATTAACTCCACAGTTCAGGAAACAACTAAGGTACAGAAAGAACAACTTCAAAATCTATCTGTCAGACCAAGAAAGTGAAACAAAACTTTGTACATCTTCAGATAATAAATTAGCCACTACCTATAGAGAATATTCAACACCCTTCTCAATTCCTCCTAGTTGGATATGATTAATTCTGTATAAAATATTTACACACTAAAGAGTTCATTCAATTAGTTGACAAAAGTATTTACACATCAGTGCAGTAGAGTGAGAAATCCAGCTTTGGAGTGATATACAGCAGAAGCTTCTTTCTTTGCTTCTCATATATGTAAGCAGAAAAGGCAATGTATCATTACATAAATGTCATATTTCAACTCATTAAAGAAAAAAATAGCATTTTTGTCTTTTCTGTTTCAGGAAGTGAAAAAACCAAATCAATTAATTCACATAATCCTATGCAGAGCATATGTGAAAAGAGGACTGTGAACTCCAAAAGCAATTACATTACTCTTCTCAGTTCTATCCCCTTTACCTCTTAATGTCACTGAGAAAAATTCCACCCTGTTGTGATTACCTCATTGACATTCTTCTCAGATTTCCAGTTTTGTGAATCTAAACTTCCACCAACAATTAAGGAGCTGAGCCTAACACATCTGAGTCCACCTCTATGTTTTGAAATGGTACTCAGCTTTACTTAGCCCTGTGCCACTGGAAAAAAATCAAAGGTGGATGCATCTTGAAGCATGACAGGTAAGGTAATTTTAAAGTTATTCCCACTAAATCTTTATAGACTTGGAAATTTAGCTTTTTAGTAACACTTACTAACATAGTAGATACACAAACTTCAGGCAGTAAAATCAGTATTTTCAGTGTTGAAAAAAAACATCTGGGCCACAACAATCCACTTATTTTTCATTTAAAAAATCACTTTACTTACAAAAAACGATACACCATATTAAGGCCAAATCCTACCTTTCTTACATCAGTGGACCTCTTACCAATAGCCTCAGCTGGATACAAACAGAGCCATTAAGATACAATTCTATTTTTAGTCAGGCTTAATTGTACAGTGATAGGACGATTCATTCAATTGTTCAATTTGTAACATTTCAACATTTTGAAACATGATTAATAACAGCTATGAAATAATAATGAAATGTTATGGACATCTTTTAAAATAAAATTTACCTAATAGCTAGACATATATTAATATATATTAATATTATATACTGATATTAACAGCATTTCAGAAAAATACTTGTTGTATGCTGAATCTATTTCTAAAATACGAAGTAGTTCTGAAATTACTAGGTTACATGAACCTCAATTTATTCCAAATTTTTAGCCAACTGATGGACTTTGCAAGCAGTATTTGCATAAGTTGGTATTAATTACCATGGAGACCACAGTATCATTCAGAAATTGACCACAATCTATCTCTGTACCATAATTAATGATTTTCTGAAAATAGCTTAAAGGTACAGAAGAGGTGGCTTTCCAGTTAAAGTTCTGTCATTTTTCCATTGTAAAACACTTTAATTGTCTACTTATATCAGGCATAAATTATTTGATATATAATTGGTGAATGTTAGATTTTAAATAATAAGTGATAACTTAAACAGCACCTAGCACATAATGAGATTTAATAACAACGATGAATTTTATAAACTGCCCTGAAACAACTAGATTGTGACCCAGACATTGTCTGGCACACGTCCTTACAAAAGCATGTATTTTTCAAGAACTACCTTTGAGACACTGGCATTCTTCATATTTGCCAAGCGTCTTTTTATCTTCCTTCCATAACTATTCTCCCTGTTTTTTGTGCGAGCACATTAATGCATACATACATGACTGAGCCAAGCTGTACTGATGTTCCATATCCAAAGAGGAAATGTGCCAAAATTAACAATTGCTGTAATGCCTAATTAATACAATCAGAAATAATATTGCTAAAGCATCTCCTGTTTATAAAATTTTGGGATACAGACGCTGCTGTTTGAAGCAGTTGAGTGACTCACACAGCTGGGCTTGGACACCACTGGGGTTACATGGGATTATTTTCTTTTACAGGTTCAGGGGGATTGAAATTGTAGTGCCTGTGCACTGCTGTTGGTGGAACTGGAGAAGTTTCTTCTCCTGCCCAAAAGCACACAGTGAAAGCCACACAGTCTCTTGAGGCCCCACCTTGAGTCCTGTGTCCAGGTTTGGGCCCTCACTATGAGAGGGACTTTGAAGTGCTGGAGAGGAGACAGAGGCAGCTACCAAACCAGCAAAGAATTTGGAACAGGTGTTGTGTAAGGAATGGCTGAGGGAGCTGGGGCTGTTTAACCTGGAGAAGAGGAGATGGATGGGGGATGTTATTACTCTCTTCAGCTACTTGAAAGGAGGTTGCAGAGGCAGGGGTTGGTCTGTTCTCCCTAGTGGCCAGTGACAGGATGAGGGGAAATGGCCTCAAGTTGTGCCAGGAGAGGTTCAGCCTGGATATGAGGAGGAATTTCTTTACTGAAAAGGTTGTCAGGCATTGGAACAGCCCTGCCCAGGAAAGGGTTTGAGTCCATCCCCAAATGTGTCTTGCATTGGGAGACAGGGTTTAGTGGTGCTGCTAGGACTGGGAAAAGGTTGAACTCGATGATCTTGAAGGTCTCTTCCAGCCAAAACTCCTCCATGATTCTATGATTCCATGACACTCTGGAAATAATTTGGGCCGTACATACTTAGTTTTAAGCATAATCATCATAAAGAAAATTAGTTTACAAAGCATTACACTAACTTAACTATGTTAGATTTTAGCAAAGATGATTCAAAAGGGAATCAAATTGAAATAATCCAAACAAAATGCCTACTACTTTAGCCTTAGGAGACTTAAGAATTTGTCTTGGATCCTATAGTTTATCTATCAAGGGATTAAATCAGCTAAAGTTATGTATTTGTAAATTAAATATTATTTAATTAATATATAATAAAAAGAGAATGTTAACATTTCTGGCTCAGTTGCATCTGTTAGCACACTTCTAAACTGGGTTATATATGCAGAAGTTGCAATCATACAAACATGTTGCACCTTCATTAAAAGCAGAGATAATTTTTACAGGACAAGATACTGGAAAAAAAACCTACTAGAAAGTGAAATTAAGAATTAAAGTAATATGTCTACTTAATTTTGGTCCACATCCATTCCAGAGTGTTTGTCACAAAAAAATTGATACCTGCTTTAGCAGCGGGGTTGGAATAGAAGATCTTTATAAGTCCTTTCCAACTCCAACAATTCTGTAATTCTGTGATTCTGTAAGCACTGGTAAATTAATTTTAAATATGCTGTGTTGTATATTGAATGTCATGCAATGAATGTTAGATTTTTTGTGAGATATTAAATGATAATGTTTAACACATATGTGGTTTAAACTAGGACATGAAGAATTATTACTTCTTTCTCCCCACACTGAACTCTGAACCAGTGTAAATTAACTTTATTATGGAACCAGAGCCACTTAACACAAAGAACACTATAGCCTACTACATCTTTACACCAGATGTAGAAACAAATTCTTTCTTAAGTAATTTTGCAAGTATCAGGCTTCTTTATAATCACATGGACCATTTTAAAACTAAAGTGTCAAAAAGGAAATGACTAAAAAAATAAACAGTTGAACCTCAGTTTCACAAGGAACTACCTCTACCCATGTGAAGCAGGTTTAAAACAAATTTTTGTGACAGCACAGAGATGAATAATAAACTTCAGTGACCAAACTAAGTGAAATAAGACGACTCAGTATTGTGATCAAATTTCTATTATTGACAGATTTCCACACATCTTGTAGCTGATATGTATGGGTGTTTAGTGATGATGAGAAACTTTCTTATGGCAAATCACCAACTATCTCAACAGAAAACTAAAAATCCAGTACATGATGTACAGATGCTATTCTTGAGTTACCTTGGAAAGCAGTTTTACTCCTCTGAAGATATGTCAGAAACTGCCCTAGGAAGCTGTCTGGCTTCTTGAGATTTTCTCCCTTTTACATTATAACCTACATAGTGTTGTGGCCAACAGCATAACTGAATGTGTTACCTTTTTCGACACACCATCAACTTTTCCAAGACTGATAGACAATCACACACCCCTTCTTCACTTCCAGGAAGTACACTGCTAGCTAGGTCAAAGTGAAAAGCTATTTTTGCAACTTTTAAGGTATTACTGGAAAAACTAATATTGCATGTGCATATAATTCATATTTTTATAAAGAACCACCTGAATAAAATGAACTGCTTCTGCACTGTATGGACAGCTTATATCATTATAGACTATACCAATGACAGTATAAGCAGTAATTACTGAGTTAATGGTATAAGATAGTCAAATATATACATCCAAATGCTAAATTGCTAGAAGCAAAATCTCCCATACCTGAAGAATAAACAGGATGTGCCCTACATAACCTCTGTGTATGCTTTTAAAATAGTGCCAAACAGCTAACTTCTCCACTGCTAACTTACATATTATATTTGCTTGATGATACAATGCCAATTTATCTCTTTATCTTTCTTCCTCATATTTTATCAGATTCTCTTAATCATTCCCTGCAGCAAGAACTAAATCATGAGCATTATTCACAATAATGAATTAGATATTTCCCAGTATACCTTACAGGAGAAAACAGTAATAAAACTAGTAACATAAAAGATATTCTGATATGTTGTCTACAATACCATAAATTGATCTTTTCTCTTCCTAGTTCAACAAACACGTTCCTAATCATCTAAGTTACAAGGGAAAAATCTGCTGAGGAATTACTCTGTGTCTGGAAAAGTTTTCCATTCATGGAAGTATCTCATCAAAATTACCAGACTGCTTATTTGATAAAATCATTATCCCATTTTTCAATTCAATACATCTGCTTTACCTAGATACTATGAGGTATTGAAGCGATGAAATCAAAACAACGCTGACCAGTCAAGTCACAAATCTACTTTAAAGCTTTGTTTACATGATTTAGGCTTTACCCTGCATATAATATTACAGCTGGCAAAAAATAGACCATCAACAATAAAATAAAAATTCTTCAACAAAGTCTTTAAGGGTCTTGAAATCCTGAACATTATAAAAAAAAGGAAATAATTGTTTCCTTTTGTATTTTTTTTTTGTTTTTTTTTAGATTTCATGTAGCTTCATTAAATTTCCTAAGAAAGTTTAAAAGTTGGGTTTTTTATTACTTGTGAGTACAGCACATAAATATTCATAGAATCAGAGGCTGGTAAGGACGTCAGAGATCACAGAATAATTAGGGATCAGATGGGACCTCTAAAGATCATTCAGTTCAATCTTCCTGCCACAGCAGGATCACCTAGACCAAGTTGCACAGGAACAGATCCAGGTGGGTCTTAAACATCTCCAAAGAAGGAGACTCCACAACCTCCCTGGACAGCCCATTCCAATGCTCGGTTATTCTCGCTGTGAAGAAGTTCCTTCTGATATTTAGACGGATCCTCCTATATTCTAGCTTGCATCCATTGCCCCTTNCTGGGTCCATCCTCCTGACACCCACCCCTCACATATTTATAGACATTAATGAGATCACCCCTCAGCCTCCTCTTCTCCAAGCTAAAGAGTCCCAGCTCCCCCAGCCTTTCCTCCTAAGTACCCTACTTTCTTCATCATCTTTG
>VZRI01010572.1:179151-241453 GCA_013397515.1 Upupa epops | reverse complement strand
AGATAACTTCTTGTCCACCAGGATTCCAAGTTCCTTCTCCACGAGCTGCTCTCTAGCAGATTGCCTCCTAACCTGTACTGGTGCATTTTGTTGTTCCTTCATAGGAGTCTGCACTTGCTCTTGAACTCATTAGGTTCCATCTGTTCAAATCTTGCTGAATGGCCACACTGCTTTCAGATGAACCAGCCAATCCTACTAGCTTTGTGTCATCAGCAAACTTGCTGAGAAGACACTCTGTCCCATCATTGATAAAGATGTTGAATAGGATTGGAGTCAGCACTGAGCCTAGGGGCTCCACTAGTTATAGGTCTCCAGCTGTACTCTGCACCATTGATCAATACTCTTTGGGCTCTGTGGTCTAGCTGGTTCTTAATCCATCTCACTGTCCATTCTTCTATCCCACATTTCCTGAGCTTTCTCACAACATGTTATGGGAGACTGTGTCAAAAGCCTTGCTAAGGTCAAGGTGGGCTACATCCACTGGTTTGCCTGCATCTATCCATTCAGTCACAGCATCATAGAAGGCTATCAGATTAGTTAAGCATGTTTTCCCCTTGATAAATCCATGTTGACTACTCCTGATAACCTTTTCTCATCCATATGCTTAGAGATACCCTTCAAAATGTGCCATCCCATCATTTTTTTATGGACAGAGACTGATTGGTCCGTAATTTTCTGGATCTTTCTTCTTGCCCTTTTTGATGACTGGAGTGACGCTGGCTTTCTTCCAGTACTTGGACACCTCTCCTGTTTGCCATGATCTTTCAAAGATGGTGGAGATTTGTAGAGCAACAACATGAGCCAGATCTCTCAACTCTCTTGGGTGCACCCAATCAGGAGAAGTGGACTTGTGTGTATTCAATTTGCATAACTGATCTCTGACCCACTCTTCATTGACTAATGGAGATGCTTCCCTCCTCCAGGCTTCCTCTCTTTATATCCAGGGTCTGGAGCTCACAAGGGCTGGTCTCAGGAGTAAAGACTGTAGCAAGGAAGGTATTCAACAACACTGCCTTCTCTGCTGTCAGGGCTTCTACTCACTCTGCAGTGGGCCCACATTTTCCCTGTTCTTCCTTTTATTACTGGTGTATTTGAAGAAGCTCCTGTTCTCTTTTACTTCCTTTGCCAGTTTGAGATCTAACAGGGCTTTGGCCTTCCTTGTTGCCTTCCTACATCCTCTATAGTTCCTCCTTCTATGAACTGTAAGTTTCCTTCTTCCATGAGATTTTCTTCATAAGATCCTTGCTTATCCATGCAGATCTTTTACTACCCCTCCTGTTTTGTTTCTTTTTTCTGTTTGTTTTTTTTTTTAAGAGAAAGTGAGTAACAATGCTTACTTTTGGAAACAGAAGACATCTAGAAGCAAACAAGCAAACACTGGGTATGTCCCCTTACCCTCTGATTAGCCTGCATTATTGGAAACACTAAAAAGATCCTAGAGGCTAGATGGCCAAATTCTTAATTTCTTTTATTGTTAGGCAATGAGACACACTGGAATGTGGTGACTGAAGAAAGCCTGTGTCTACCCTTCCCAAAAGAAATGAGGGATGAGTGAAACAGGAGGTTGCCCTCACCATGCAGAAGGAAAGAGCGAAGAAGACTGAGAGGTGCTGTGAAGCTTATAGTTCTTTCTACTGGACAGAAAAATAAGTCCTCAAACAGGTGTGATTTAGCTTTTTGAGAAAATCCTGAGGAAAGACTATAAATTTTCTTCCAGTCTATATCTTGGGGTAAGCCAGTCCATCTGTAATGGAACCCAAGCCAGCAAGGAGATGAAGTGCAGCAGCTGGGAATGAGAAGGAATTTTCTATAAAAGGTGGGTGGATCTTGATTCAGACAGGGGTATCATAGTGCCAAGATGCCCTGCAGAGAAAAGCAATTGTTTTGTAGCCGCCCAAGTGAGTCAGAAATAAAGGTCTGATCTGAACTTTCCCTCCGGGTATCTGTGCTGCAGAATTACCTGAAAGATTTGTGCAATGAATTTGGGAACAGACCTGTAATACATTCCTAAAACTGAAACACTTATTCCCAGAGTATGTTGACTTCTTCATATGTATCAGCTTGTTTGTAAACAGGTAAATTGCCCATGTAAGGGATCACCTTACCTTGTAATTTACACAGTGAATAAAGTAAAATGAATGATTAGGACACAAAGAATTAAACTACATTAAAATCTGAATCTAAGAGTTTGCCTTCTTCAAACTCTTCATGCAACCCTCAACTTTCTGAATCTAGCTGGCTATCACATGCCAGTCAGACACTTTCCAGCATGAGTCACTCTGGTTTCCAAATTTGTCTTTCCTAAATAAAAATTAGAAATTCCAAATGTCTTACACTTTTCTATAGAAAAAGGGGATGGAACATCAAGAGCATATAGTTGAAGAATTGTTTTCTATTTCCTTTTACATCCCTAGTCTAGACAAGAGGTACTATGATGAACCTTGGCTTTGCTGCCAATACCAACAGCATTTTGTGGTCTTGTTACCTCATGTCTGGCTAATTCCCAAGGACAGTCATAGCTAACGAGTAGCCCTTTCAATGGTCATTCCAGCAATTCATTTGGGCTACTCTTTCAAACAGCACAGAGAATTCTTAAGAGAGAAGGTCTTTTGTACTGGGCAATGTTTCACTTGCTGTGCTTAAACGAGAAGGGCAGGCAGGTTGTAAAGATTTATATAAATGAGAGCATTGTACACTCAAAAGGAGATTGGTATGTTTGATCTCAGCTGTTATTGATTTACCTTTTCCACACGATAACTTTCATTAAAAAGGATAAGTAAAAGCTGGTGTGTTCCATTTCAATTATCTACAGTTAAAATGCAGACATTACACAGGGTGGAGATTCAGTGGACTGAAGTGTGAAAACATTCTCCTAACAAGCCATTACATGGGATGGCATGACTTTTTGCATTGATTCCTACCTCCTCTCCACCCCACTCATCTTTATTTTTTATTATTTTTTTCCATATTTTTTTCTCATTGTATCTTTTTACTGAGTACTTGTATTTGTGGAAAAGGGAACATTCTAGCCTTTAAAATTCCCTGATAACTTTACCACTGTTATCGTTCTCTGGTCAGATGTGAAGCACACCAGTACTGGTAAGACACTGGTCTTCCTGCCTGACAGCTCCAGTCATCAGTGTCCCAAGACCTTAATAGATTTATTAGAGTAGCCCGTTGTAGGTGAAATTGCTTTGAGCTGGAGTTGAGAGAATCTCCAGAGGTGCCTTCCCACCTAAGCTACTCTAACTGAGTATTAGCAAAGGAGTCAATCTTCCCTATTGCCCTGTAAGATAGTTACAGTTTAAAGCTGTCAGTTATTCCAGAGCATCAAGTACTTGCAAAGTATACTTATTTTAGAGGAAAGTAAGGAGTAACAACAACAAAGGACAAAAATCATGTATCTTCAAAAGTGATTTTTTCTTACTATTGGCTTCATAGAAGCCTGAAGTATCTTAATCACATTCAGATACCCAAATGGAAATTTCCAGAGGTAAAGTGAATATTGCACCAGCTATTTTGATTTTTAATTGAATGAATGCATGTGTCTCCAAATTTCATCCTTCTATTAGATAATGTTTTTAAAACACTAAGAATTTCCCATAATAAGATTCAAACACTTCATATGAGATGTGTTGGTTAAAAATGCATTTTATTACTTATACCTTTGCTGAAATGCCAGAATCCAATGTTTATCAGCACATATCTGCAGGCACCTTTGAGGAAAGATCACATTAACTTTAGGTACTTAATTTTAAGACCATAGCTGCTTTCTGCTGTATTGAAGAGATGTTCTCTCACTTCAATAGAGTAGTTTATCAAATGTCAAAAGTCTATGAAGAGTTCAAAATGTTGACCTTTTATGTCCATCATATATGAAAACTACTCTGATATTGTAGGGAATACCTTAGGTGCTAACATCATCTTAAAGCTTTGAATAGAGACACATTGAATATTCATTGTCCACATTTCAGTGTACATGTGGAAAATAATATGCTGTATGTGCTGCATAATGTAGCTAGTGTATGAAAGTGGTAAAATAATACAAAGTTGTAAAAAATTACAAGCAATGACTTGTACTTGAGCTGCAGGTACTGACAACACAATGTTTTCTTGATTATTTTGCCAGATAGAGAGATTGAAGAGCTTATAATAAGGATTTGCACTGATAAAAAAACCCTAGCCTTATCTGGATGCTCTTTATAAAAAGAACCCATTAGAAACACGTGTTTCTCTTGTCTCGAAAGGAAGCAGAAACTCACAGGTATTCCCTGCCAGCTTCCTTTACTTATGCATCTCCTCTTGTATCTTCTTTTCTCTTTATTCCTGGCGCTGAGGTACAGAGCTGGTGACACCAAGTTCTGCCTCTGTTTCACTTCCAATTCATTAGGCAGAGCCAGGAAAACACAAGTGGTTTTGTATAGAAATTTGTAACAGTTCACACAGGCATGGAGGTGATATTCCAGATATCTTGATGGTGATCAAGCTCATAATGTGTTTGTTCTTCAACATGACCTTCCCAATTTCAGCAATGCATGTATTTCAAAGAGATTTTGAATAGAAAGAGACCCTCCATCCTGGCCATTTCATCTGGGTTCCCCTTCTCTCAGGCCACAGAAACCAGACACTTTCCTGTCAAGTCCACATGGCTGTAACCTAAGCCAGTGCCTTCATTTAATAGATGCAAAATAGGAAACTGTTACATCCCTAGATACATTATAGTGTTTGCTGTTGTGTGTCTGATTTCTAGTAAGGACTTGTCAGTTTTCTAAAGTCTTATTTCATGATAACATTTTCTGCCTGATTGATGTGCTCACGATCAGAAATACCTTCACAGGAGAATATGCAAATAACATCAGGTTTTTAAACATGGTATCTGGTATCTGGGAAGCAAGATATGTCATGAAGGATGTTTGAAATTCCTTTTTTGTTTTTTTATTATTTTTTTTTTGTGAAGAAATAAAGGTAATGAAATTATTTTTAGGATTTACTAGTTATCATGAAGAATACCATGTATATCAAGAATACCATGTATTCTTCATTCCTTGACAACGTATGATTGATGAATAAAGTCAGATTATGAGAAGAAACAGATACATTAATAGTACTTTAATTAATGAAGACTGATATTTAGCTTCAGAGAAGTCCAGTATTAGGAGAAAGAAGTAAATATTCAGTATTTTTATTGGTGGTGTATGGCACATATGTTGTTTAGCACCAGCAATAAAGTTTTGAGCAGGGCTAGGTATGTTCAGGTATTGAATTCTTTCCTTAGAGACTTCAGCTTCAGGAAAAACTGGTCTCTGGTAAGTTTTCTATAATGTCCCATAAGCTTTGGTCTTATGTCTTTACAGCTTTATGGAGAAAGCATGAGAAAGGTTTGCAATCCTCTTGTCAGCAAAGCGCTTTGATCTTGTTACTTAAAAAGCAGGACAGGCTCAGGGTGTTAAAGACCTGGAGACATGTCCCTTGCTCCACCCCAATGAAGTAAAGAAGTTTTCCAATGGCTTGGACTGACAAACTGGAAAAATGACTTGTGCTTTTGTGTGTTTGTTTTCCAAATGGGTCAATTATTTGCCAGACTTTTCCTTGTCCTTTAGATCTCTGGTGTGCTTAATGCTTATACTGAGTCAATTACATCTGTGCTGAACAAAGTTTTTGCCAAGCAGCTTCTTGGTAACTGTATGGCATTTACAGGTTTTGCATCCAGATCAATCTCCTACATTCATCCACTATACGAAGTGAAACAGCTTTAGTGTGAGCAATGTGCTGTCTGTCCCCTCTGCAGTGCACAAGGCAATCAAGGAAGGTTATTTTTCTGGCTGGGGAATTACTTATTTTTGTTGAGTCTCTGTCACATAGGTTATGCAATTGCCTTTCTGGCCTTCCTTACTCTTTTCCAGCATCTACTTCGCTGGAAGTCTTGGCACTTCCCAACAATGTGATGGTGCTTATTACTCATGACCATATTGTCTGACTTTTGATTGAATTTCAGCACTTCTTTGATTATGTTCCTTCTGCCTGAATTAGGGAGGAGTGGCAGAGTCCTCTGTGGGCCTTGGCTGGCCTTTAGTCCTGTATCTTTGCAAGGAGTTTTATCATGCAATTGAACAGGTGTTAAGGAATTGGGAAGTTGCAGTGAGAGAACAGAGAAATTCCTATCAGGCTTTAGGCTCTATCAGGGATGTATTTGTGCCTGGTTTACTTGAGGTATATCCTAGTGTTGTCCCTTCGCACCACTGAAAGCGAAATTTTCATATTGCTTCTCAGTTCCAAGCTGCACCGGCTACTGGTTGTTTTCCTGGGCGTTTCTCTTGCTTGCTGTATTATGTCTTTATCTCTGTCTTTATTTCTTCTGTCCAGCAAAGAATCTGACCATTTCTGATTTCCAGCAGTTCTCCTGATATGTTGTACCAGACTGCAGACCTATTTCCTACCTCATTCTGTTCATTTTTGTCCTTTTCTACAAAGTAGCCAGTTATGGGGAGAAATGGGAGAAAAATGTTCTTGCTGGGACTACGCCTTTTTCTTTCTACAGTACTTTTTAGCTGTTCCTCTATTTGTGTTTCCTGTGCAGGAACCTACAGTGTAGGTTTGAAAACATCTGTGGTTTATTCTTGAAAATTTTATTTTGGATCAAGGAAAACTAGCTGTTTTGAAAAGCTGTCAGTGTAAATTACTTCCCACTAGCATTGCTGTAGGTTGTATTTAGTTCAGACAGTTAACTTTTGCATATGACTGTTATCAATTTATTGAAGAGTCTGTTCCTGAGCACGCTTTTTTGCACATGGGCAACTAGGTTTGAAGTGATTGTTCTTCTGAAATGTGTATTTCTTCTTGTTTCCATATGTTTTCCGTAGTGTGGTTTACAGCATTTTACAAATCAAACCTAGTCTCTTTCTTTGTTTGAGGTTTCTCTAGCGGCGAAGAAAAAACATATGTGTGTGTACATGTTTCTGCATGCCTGTACGGAGGTAGAATTATGGCAGAGATGGTGGGTAAAGCAAGTGTTGTGGTTCTTTGGGTCTGCCATTGTTGCCTATCTGTAGACATTATGATTCTGTTTTTAAATATAGGCAAGCTTGTTTCTTCTCATTAGTTGCTTGCTTTCCCCAAACTGGAAAGATTTGGGAAAAGATTTTGCATGTCCAGGCTATGTAATGTTTCTAGAAAAATACCTTGTTGTCTACCATGATAACAAAACCAGGCAGTGGGAAAATGACACTCATAGTCCTGGTTCATGTTAAAAATACATAAAAAAGTTATCCAAAATTGACTTCAGAATAAATCTAGTGAAGATAACTTGTTCTACATCTGCTCTGCATAAAGTCTGTGATGAGTCTTTCTCTACCCTTTTCCGTGGTTAAATTTTTAAGAATTTTGTTAAGGGTTTTTTTCATCTTTCTAAAGTTATACTGCAGAAATAGAGACATCCCTATACCACAGACTTTCTTTTCTGTCCTTCATCAACATCATCTCTAAGTTCAAGTCACAACCCCAGTAACATTACCAGAATATGATTTCGCTTTCCTCTGCCTCTCTGCAAGAACCTATTTGTGACTTAACCAAGTTCCATCTCAGCTTTCCAATTGCCTATTACTGTGATCTTCTGAAGTCCTTCCTTTCTGATTATCTTGTGTAGTGAAGCTGGTTGAACAATGGGGAAAGGAAAGAAGAAAAATGAAGTCCAGATTTATGTCTGGTATAAATCAAAGAAACTTCAGTGGTCCCACTATTGACACTAGAGTGATGCTGATCTTCCACAAGTCTAGAATATCTGACACATAATATCTTACTGTTCTTCTTTGTGTTTTGATAACTGTGACATAGAGACCTTTCCTGTTATTTATGTACCTTTTTGAAATGGATTTTTGTAAAATATATTTTCAGTGAAGTTTGAATCAGTATATATTTAGATAGAAACAGTAGGTACTACGGGTAGGGGTAGTACTATGTGGAAAGAAAGAATAGTTATTGCTCATTATTCCCAAATCGTTTGCTTTCTCCTATTTGAACAATTTCAATCACGACCCAGAGCTAGCTGACTTCTGCTCAAAAATAACTAATAGCCAGTATACTGTGTACATGTAAATAGATTTGCATAAATTAAATGACAATTAACTATGACAAATTCTCAAAATTAAGGAGACACTTGCCAATGCTTCACTGACAATTAAATACAGCTGAAGCCTTCATATACTTAATTCACAATGGCTATTTTGTCCTGTTCTTTCCCAGAAAATGTGACTGATAAAAATACAGTTTTACTTTCTTCTAGAGCAGCTGTCTGTGCTGCTGCTCTTCAATTTCAGACTTCTATTTTGCAGATCTTTCTATTCAGTCATTCCTCTTACATTTGTTGTCTCTCTAGCTTCTCCTTTGTTTAGACACTCAGAATTTTTTTAAAGGAATGATATCTCAGTACTTTAATGAGGAGAAGGGTACCACTGACATTTGCTCCGTGTCAGGTATCACACAATAGCTGAGGTGTGATGTCACCTCTGATGATTATCTAGTCCAAACCCTCTTCTCGGAGCAGAGTTAACTCAGTATACATGTGCAGGTATTTTAGTGTCTGGAAATAGAGTAGACTGTAATCTTTCCACACCAGTTTGTCTTGAGAGGAATTAACTGCTTTTGGTTGCCTTCACTTCTCAAATGTTGTTAATGCGTTGCACTTGGCTTAGCCACCCCAGCTAGCTCTATGCAAGCCAGAAATAGCCAGAAGTTCAAAGGTTGCTCTGCATTGTACACAATAATTGGGGAACCCTGGCACCATAACAATACTGATTTTGGTGCTCAGTAAGCCTTCGTGTTCATGCACAGTGCCATAGGCTGTCACATAGACATGACCAGACACCTGAAGATGTCGAGTGGTCACTCATGTTGCAAGCCCCCGAGTCCATCCCTGCCTTTTTGAACGCTCTTTCATACTGACCAGTAGGCATCTCTCTCTCTCATATTGTCCTCATATCCTGCATCTCCATCCTTGAATAATCATTCAAGACCAGGCTGGATGGAATTCTGGGCAATAAGGTCTAGTGAGACATGTCCCTGACCATGTCAGAACTAGATCATCTTTCAGGTTCCTTCCAACCTAAGCTATTTGAGATCCTACACATGCTAGGGAATGTTTGATGGCTACACATGTTTTAACAATACATATACACCTTGGTAGTTCAGTTAAGGGTTAGACTCAATGATCTTAAAGGTCTTTCCCAACCTAAGCCATTCTATGATGATTCAGTGGTATATACTGGTATTCTGGAACTAGTCTTTTTAAGAGATTTCAGTTCTATTTTTGAAACTGCAGTTCAATACATAGTTAATTGCTGGCCCAGCTGATACCACTTATTTATCTTACTTCCTGAATTAAAGGCACAATCAAATAATAGGCTGTCTAAGTGTCATTATTTGCACGAGCTTGATTACACATGCAAAATATAGAAAGAAGAAAAAAGATTCACAATACTGTGTTGTCCTGGGTACTCTATATTGGATAATTGAAGCTATGTTTGGCTATGTTACTTCTGGATCTTCTGGAGAATATATTAGTAATTAAGAACATTAATAACAAAACCTCCACAGATGCTCACAAAAAAATAAGCAAAGCAAAACAAAATCTCAAATGCTATTTTTATTTCCTATCACCACTAAAGCAGAAAGAAAACAGAGTATTAAAGCATGCTAATCTGGAAACCTGCCTAGACTGGCAAGTTTGACAGCTGGCATATTTCACATTTCTTTAATACTGAATGAACAAATCTCAAATCTTGATAAAAATCCTGCATTTTTCTTGGATTTTTCTTAAATGACTTCCTCCTACAAGCTGGTAGAATATAGTCAAGTCTCTGGATGTCCTTAATGAGTGTGACTGCTTCTTGAATTGAGGAGGATGGATGTATAAAGAGGGCCTGAACTGGGGATAACAATTCCGTTTTAATTACTTTGCAATTTAGTAAGCAGAGAAAGATCTTAGTTCTCCTACTCTCAGTGATCACTAGGCTGCACCACTGTTTGATGCTTAGAGCCATCCACTCAATTGATTTGTAAGAATTTTTAGTTGTCTTTGTGCTTCAGTACTGCACTGCTCTGTGTTACCCTGAGGAAGAAGATGTACAGAAAGGAAAACTTTCTGTATGTATTTGCTTGTTCTAAGAGATTTGTATACAATTGTATACAATACAAATTGTATACAGAGGTGGTGAATGAACTGTATCTTTCATTGAGGAAGAAGTGGAAACAATAACAGGAGTTAAGTTTGTTTTCTGTTTTCTATTGCCACCAACCTCTTCAGTTGCTACAACCTGGAATTTCTCAAACTAACTTCCATCTTAGATGTTACTTTAAGGTTGCTTTTCCTATTTCATGATAAATTTTCTCAAAAAGAAATAGAAGTTGTCTTCATATTTTTCTAGCAATAATACAATGCTGTAACAACTTCTATCTTTGCTGCAACTAAACTTTGGCCATACTGTTTTATCTGGCAAGCACTGAAAGTGAGATCCAAAGGAAGTGAAAACCAATTCAACCTTAATTTGTTAGAGTCTCCTAGAAACCTAACTTCCATGTGTTGTCAGAGGTCAACACCATCATCTCTGAAGACTCCTTATGAATCAAGCATGGGCCAGGCTGAAGCTGCAGCGTCTGTGTAGGTTTGTCACTTTTACATATTATTGTGCCTCCTGGGAGACAAGAGGGTAAACGCAGGGCCTGCCCCATCTTGTGCTCTCAATACGTGCCTGGTTGCAGCTCAGGAATTGATAGAGACGAGGTGTTTCAGGGAGAGTCTGGTTGGGAGAGGAGGAGTGGAGAAGAAAGGCACTGGTTAGGGAACAGAGAAAAGATGTGGTTTGGGAATAGGGAAAAAGAAGACAAAAGCAGAAAAGATGTCTCTGTGTTCAGGGAAAACTGAGGAGGGAGAGATTAAGAGCAGGGACAGGCTGGGACAGTGGTGATGTGAGGCACAGGTTGCCAAGAAGGCAAACAACATCTTGGATAGTATTGGAGTAGGAAAGTGACTGTCCCCCTGTGCTCAGCACTGATATGGCCATACCTTGAATATTTCCCTTACCTCTGTGCCACTCACTACAGGAGGGACACTGAGGTCCTAGGGCATGTCCAAAAAAGGGTAACAGAGCTGGTGAAGGGTCTGTACCTATGAGAAGCAGCTAAGGGAACTGGGCTTGTTTAGTCTTGAGAGAAGGAGAAGAGACTTATCATGCTCTACAGCTACATGAAAGGAGATTGTAGCAAGGTAGGGATCAAGTGAAAGGACTAGAGGAAGAGGACTGAGTTGCACCAGGGGAGGCTTAGCTTGGAAAGGATTGTAAAGCCTTGGAACAGGGAAGAGTTCGAGTCAATACCCCTGGAGGCATTTAAAAGACATATAGATGTATTACTAAGGAACACGGTTTGGTGGTGACCTGGCAGTGGTGAGTTAATGGTTGGACTTGATGATGTTAAAGGTCTTTTTCAACCTAAATGATTCTGTAATTCTGTGTCTAGATCCTTAGCTGCTACTGCTTTTCTTCCCTTCTTGAAACGTTTCAATAAACATGGAGGTCTGGGAGACGTTTTTGGTGAAAACTAAGACAAAGAAAACAATGAGTTTATCAGACTTGTCTATGTCTGCTCTTGCTAAATCATCTATCTCAGTCACATTTTCCTTGTTGTCTCTTTTTCCTAGTAATATAGTAGGAGAAATTTCTTTTGTTACTCTTGACATCCCTCACAAAGCCTCAGTTGCATTTATCTTACCTGATCCCATCAAGTTCTTTGTTGGAAATACTTCTGTAAGAGCTGTGTCTGAACTTTTCATGGGATTTTTATGAACATTGTGCCCCAGTGTTTGGTCTTACTGTATCTACAGCAACTGCAGTAGCGATCAAAGTGGAAAGGTGAAAGATCAATGTACACAGTAGGTTGTAAATGTAAATGAAAAAAAGAGTCACGTAGCTCAAAATCAGTCCATGAAAAACATGCAATCTATCAATTTGCTGGTTTAACAAATGCTTTGGGTCTTTTTCCAGTGGGAGAGATGGCTTAATTTTAGTTTCAATTTATTATACAGCCTCTTGAAAGTTGAAACCCGCAATTTCCTGATGTCTCAGCTGCTTAGCTTGTGATCATGGGCCATACACCTACAGATCTTGTAGTCACAGCTCCTGAAACCTATTTTCTTCTCTTTTTAGTGACACACACACAAAAGACAGAACTAAACACTCCTACTCTTCTGCCTGGAAAAAAGGAAGAAGCTCTACATCTGGTATGGCAAAACCTTTTATTTTTCCTCACTCTGCGGGAAAAGCATTGAAAGAAGAATGAGCTGGAAGATTATCCTTAAAATGAGTGTTAGAAAATCATCATTCTTCCATAAAGGGTCCCTATTTGGGGATTTCTGTCCACATAGCTGAGCTTCTTTCAAAGTTTCACACCCTAACCCTCATACCAGCTCTCTCAATTAATGGTGAGTTATTTTCATCTCACTAATAGTGAACTCTGCAGTTATTATTTTGAACTGCTGGAGATGGATTTAGAGGATGGTTGGATGATCATCTCCAATGACTGGAGAAAGTTCATTGGTCTACCTGTCTTTGGGAAGCATCTAATGCCCTCTGTCCCACAAAGGTCTTCCATGGGGTCCATGGATGTTGTCACCTGCTCCCTTCACTAAGCTCCTCGAACCCTGGACTTTCAAGCTTGGGAAAGAAAGTGACCTTACAGTACTTGGAAATACTTTGTCATGTCACTTTATTTGGAACTTTTTCCTTGACTAGAGCTTATGAAGACTACTTTGCTGCTATTTTGTTAGCAATCAGACTAATTCTTCATTTTCTGATTTAAGTAGCTGCTTTACAAAGCAGAAAGAGTGCATCTTTTAAAAAACAACTTTCTTTGTATTTGTTCAAAAAACAGCCAGAGACCTAATATTTTGTAGTGCCAACGCTTTTCTCTATTTTTGTCTAGCTAGCCTCATTTTCACAGCTTTTATGTTGTCCAATTCTTTTGCCAGACTTTGAGAGCTGAGAGCTGTTTTTTGTTGTTGTTTTGTTTTGATACCCTTGACACTAAAAGTCAAGATTTCCAGACACTCCTGGGTTAAAGAAGAGCATTTGCCTCTTTGGTAGGTTTTTCCATGCTTTTACGGCTCTGCAAACTGCACATCCAAAGCAGTAAAAACAAAAGGCACCGACAAGCAGATTTACTACGATTTTTCCACCTTCGTCATTGTGTGAGATTTGCCTCTACACCCATTTTACAGTGGGAGAGGCACAATGAAAGCTGCTCTTTAAAAGAAATCTTTCACTGGCCAATCTGAGAATCACAGATATTTTGCGTGATCCTCTCCTCTTGTTGCAATGTGGTCTCTTCTTTAAAGAGGGTATGACTGCTGGGTAGCAGAGGACTTCAGAGTTAACATCGTGTTTTTTTTCCAGAGCTTTTATGTTATTTTTCATGGCGCTACGGTTTCACATCTAAATCTGTTCTTATTAGCTGGTCTTCACAAGTCATTTTCATATATGTCTGCCTGATTCCCATATCATTCTATGGACTCACTGTGGAAGCCTAGGGTTGTCAACTACAGTGACGAGGGGATGAAACTGTATGGTAAAGCTATTGAATGTATTGGCACGTTTATTTCCAGCGTCATATGCAATCAAAACTAACATTTATAACTCAGCTCCTTTGCGGTATTTAGTACCACAGTGTAAATGCCCAAGAATAAACATGTCAGGTTGAGATAGAAGACTATGACAACAACTGAGACAGACTGTCATCTTATCTACAGGTTTCAAAGAAAAATTTCCTAATGTGGATAAACTTGCCTTCTGCTATGTTTACAGTCAGTGAAGAAAAACAGGCAAATGAGAATATACTGGGTATTACATTTTAAAACAACATAATGTTCCTTGTCTATCAGTTGGAAAATAATGCTCAGTTGAACCAATATGCTTTTTTCATTGCATTCTCAGTCTGGTGTGAGATTGCTGCTTTTATACAGGGGTATACGTTTTATAGGCCTTGAGGAAAAGGCAGCACATTTTATTAAGTTTGTGAAGCTGCCTAGCTATTGCTAAAGCCAACAGAAACAAACATTTGGACTCTACTTTTATTCCCACTTTCTATGTGAAAAAGGAGTGTTGTGGGTTTTTTCCTAGGTGTACACACTTTGCTGACAATTTCCCAGTTTCACAGGTAAAGAAACAAAATAATAGTAACAAATACCATGTGTCACCAACATGCAAGAGATGAGGAAAGTGGTTGCCTAATAATAACAAAAAAGGGAACAGAAGCAGCTGGGCTAGTAATTATCACACTAGCTAGAGCATACTGCAAACTAAACTGGCCGCTTTTGCATTTAGGTCTCCTTGAGCTGAGTATTCCTAAATAGAAATCCTCTGGAATGACACTTTTGTAGGATTACACGCTCCTTTAAAACCTTGTCTTTGTGTTACACCACATGCCTGAGATGACTGCTGTGTGCTGCCATTCCTGCCCCAGCAGTCAGGCAGCCCTGAGACATCGCCATCTCTGTGCTGTGATGTGCAGAACAAGTGTCTGGGCACTAGTGAAAATAGCAACAAGCTTACAGTTTTTGCTTTTAAGAAGCTGGGTGGGAGCAGAGATAAATTAACAGATGTTTCATCGCATTCACATATTTTCCGTATGACAGATCCTTAGATGAGCAGCTGTCGAGTAAGAGAGGGGGAACAATGCTAGCATCCATGCCTTGGACTGGTTTCTTTTTGGCTCAGGCCTGCTTTTGTTTCAAGCATAATTGCTTTTAAAACTTTATCTTCTATGGTGTTTTAAAGGTGTGTATTTGTAGCTCATATGCATTCTTTATTTAGCCACATCAGAATTTATGTTCAGCTCTCAGGAATAACCTCCAGAAGATGCGCTACATTTTATTCTTAATACTCTTAATCCCATTGTGACTGTGCCTCTGAGTAGGGGGCATAGAATTTGGCCTCATCATAATGGTTTCTTCCAAGAATGCCTTCTAAAAATAGCTATTGTCGACATCATCTCAGTCTCCAATGGCTGTAAATCAATGCTGTTTGATAGCACTGACTGGGATAGATATAAGAGGATTATTATGACAGCTGGAAATCTGGTTTGCATATATGTAAACCCAAGTCAGCATTAATTTCCTTAATTATTGGCATATTGATATTTATGACCCTAACCTGGTAATTACCTATCAGGGGCGCCAAAATGTGACATCTCTTCTGCTCTTGGGGTTCAGTTCAAGAAAATAATGTTTTTAGTAACACGAGAGAATTTCTATAAAGTATTGTTCCTCTTGTTTGCAAAAACCCTCAAGGATAAAAAATAACCTGATTTAATATATGTACAAATTATCCATTGTAGTAATTTCTCATTCTTATGAGTCCCCTCTGGTATCACTTAAATTAATGGCATATGGTAACCCTTTCAGTTTTCATTGCTCATTGGGAAATGAGTCAATGACTATTTAATGTCATCTTATGGTTCTATTGTAATATTAAGTTTAATCAGTGATGATTACATTTGTTGAGAGAGCTCTGCTTATGTTCTTCTCCCTTCTCACATGGTAAATTTTCCCAGTACAGTTATTCTGAGCAGGCAGAGAGTGACACATGTGCCAGCTGCTAAGCACATGTGGAAATGCTCAAATTCACAACTCAACCATAGGGTTAATCGCTTGCTTGCACCCTTGCTAAACACTTTCATTACAACTCCTTTCAAACTAGACTTAACCGCATTGTGTCTATCTTGCTTTCTTTATGTAAGCCTTAGTATTCTGCACTCTTACATCAGGAATCACCTGTGCCGCGTAAGCAACAATGCTGGAGTAATAACTACCAAATGGTTGCACTGCCTAGTGAATCGGTTCATAGCATTAATATTGGAAATATGAAGACTAGTATAAAAACTCCCCCTCCAGGCTAACAGATGCTGTCCAAACGTTGCTTTTTTGATCATAGATACACCCAAGCTGTTCGTTCAATTAAGATGATGTGTTTGATGCAGAGTGCTCTTAGAAGAAAAATTCATGCACAGAGATCCCAAAGCTCTCATCTCTTGAGTATGTTTTGGTATGATGATTATAGTAATTAGAGTGTGATGAGAAAGCTGTAAGTATTTAGAAGAATCTAGTGCTATTCATTTTTTCAAAAACTTATTTCATACTTTTTATATTTCATATTTGTGGAGGTATTCAATACTCATAATTTATTAGAAGGCACTTCAGGTAGGAGAATAGACCTAATCTGGAAAAAAGAATTAGTTTTATGATGACACTTGTATCTCTGTGTTCTAATTTCCCTATCTGAGTGCCTGCAAGACTATGGGAGATGTCCTTCTAAGCCAGCTGTGCTCCATAATTCAAATGTCAATCATTGTCAAGGAAAGTGGCCACAAAACATCTGAGGGACATGGACAGACTTTCTTTGCTGTATAGGACCAAGTAAAGAACAGTTAACTAACATCAACAAGTTTCAAAGGTTTCTGGATGATTTATCTTAATTGTAACTCCTTTTCATGGATAAAACAAAGCTGAGTACTGCTCGCTTTATGTAATCAATCAGCTTGCCCACCTTCACTTTAAATAATTATTAGCTTGAAAAGAACAGTTTCCTCATACTCTTTTGTCCTCTTTTTTTCTTCTATTGAAGGATGTGATTTAGTGGTGACTTGGCAGTGCTGGGTTAACAGAACTTAAAAATTTCTTGCAACCAAAATATTATATGATTATATGATTTCATGATAGGCAGCAGTTGGATGGTGCCTTAGAATTTTAGGAATCATGGAAGAAGTTGTTGATTAATGCTCATCCATGTGATTGCTTCTTTGGAAACTGAATTAATTCTTGTTCATAGGTATAATATATAGAAGTTCAAAAGAAGTAACTAAAAGCTTTAATTAGGCACTAATATTCATAGTAAGTGTTGGGCCTTCTTGGCTGAACACTCTGTTATCAAAAAGCATGTAAGATTTAGGTAGTGGTAAAGGGACCATACCAGATTGAATGAGTTAATTTTAATTAACGTCTATCAGTGATTTCCTCCTGCAGGTCCCATTTTGTAATTTTATTGTCTAGAAATTGGCTCTTTACTGGGCCAATCATGCTTTGAAGATAGTAACATGCCTCAGAGATCAAAATGGGAAGACAAGACAGTAAATTCATACATATCAGTGATGAAGGAAACTTCATGGCATTCCCTGGACAAGCTGTGGGACAGAAGATGAGGTTTCAACTCTTTTCTGCAATCTTACAGTGAATAAGAAAGTGGGAAAGGAGGTGTTTTACTTACAGCTTTTGTTGTTTACTACTTCAACTTTACTGTCATTGGTAGCAGCTACATACCAAATAGTGAGCTTCTTAACTGCTTGCATGTACTGTGCTCTCTAGCATATGGGAATATACAGCATCTGTGGTTTAGCCCCTTAAACATTTTAATATGGGAATCTCTCATATGGAACATCAAAGCTGAGGGATCTGGGTCTCTTTAGGTTGGAGAAGAGGAGACTGAGAGGAGACCTCATTAATGTTTATAGATATGTAAAGAGCCAGTGTCAGGAGGATCGAGACAGGCTCTTCTCAGTGATATCCAATGATAGCCCAAGAAGCAACACATGCAAGCTGGAGCATCAGAGGTTCCATGTAAACATAAGGAAAAACATTGTCATGGTTAGGGTGAGAGAACACTGGAATATGTTGCACAGGGACGTTGTGGAGTCTCCTTCTTTGGAGACATTCAAAACCAGCCTGCATGTGTTCCTGTGTGACCTAATCTTGGTGAACCTGCTCTGGTAGGAGGGTTGGACTAGATGAACTTTCAAGGTCCCTTCCAACCCCTAACATTCTGTGATTCTGTGGTTTTGTGATTTCTGAATTTTCATCATTAGTGCTATGCTGCAAATAAAGCAAGTATGCAAGTGCTGACAAAGAGTCAAACCACTGAAAAAAAGATGTCTCCAATTTGATATTTTGCTCTAGGAATCAATCAGCATATATACCTTGACTTAAAGAGATTATTGTACGGAAAGAACAGAAGGTTCGAGGGAAGTGGATTTCCTCTCATTCTTTTATTCTCTTATTTTTTCTTTCTGACAAGTGAACGTCCCTTCTTGTTGTTGCTATCCAGTCCTTGGAATGCCCTGTGAGAGACCTTTCAAGGAAATATCTTTGGTCAAGTATTTCCTTATCTTCACTCCAAGGGATTATTGCTCTCCTTCAGAGCTACATTTCTCTCTCTCCAGTCTCTTTCTCAGCTACACAATCAGGCAGTTCAGCATTTGGTACAGCTAGAGAAGGGTAAAAATCTCACATGTGGAGGAAAAGAGCAGGAGCAGTCATCATTTTCTTGGAGTATTTAGTGGGGGTTTTTGGCTTCTGGTTATGTGTATAATACAATTTTTTAACAAACCCATAATTTTTTTATGTGACAGTAGGGAACTTTAAAGCTGCAATGTTAGCTAAACATACATTCGTTAGCATAGTGACATGAAAATAAATATGAGAATTGTCTGAAACAAGTCTCACAAGCTAAAGAGACTTCTGCATTTTGCTTGGTCAAAGAACGATTTAGACATGATAAGTTAATGACAGGTTATCTGGGACAGACTCTGAAATGCTTGACTCTGTCTGTGGCACAGTTTTAGACACTCAGGCTAACTAGGTACCTTGGTTTTATTAATTCCTTACCACATATCTTGGAGCATCAAGATTTCTGAATTTCTACTTTCCACTACATCCCTGGAAGACATGTGGTCTCAATTGCCTTGCATTCACCATGGGAACTTTTCCCACTGTACAATACTCTTGAAGAGGTATAGCACTATGAAAGCCTTTATTTGTAAACTCTTTTTGAAAGTGCATCTCCGTTCCCACGATTACCTCTTTAAAGCACTCTAGGTCATATTGGTAGGACAGAACAGAATTAAATTTATGCTTTTGCATAATTTATTTTCATTTATTTTCAGATAACATTTCATCAGGTCAGAGTGGCTAGTTGAAGGTGTTAAACCAATTACAATTGTTAAACAAATTATGTCCTCTCAGTAGACACCTCTGCTCAGTCAACCATGTCTGTGAGCAGAGAGAAGCATTAATTTTTCTTTACAGAACAAAGGCAAGTGCAATTAAAGCAGAATAGATATAAAGCCTTATGTTAGACTAACTATACTATTGACTGGGAAGTTTCATCCTTGGATGGGTGCAGATTGTATTCACAGATTAAAGTAATTTTCTGTGGCCTAAAAGGAATTTTCTGGATCAGTCATTAAATTTTTGCTGAAGCATTTTCATATGTGGAAAAAGCTTGTTTGTACAGAAAAATGTACGTTTTTATCATGGTCCTTAAGAAACACATCTCATTATATGTCTAGGGTTTGCATGTTTGCTGCAGACAAGCAATGTAATGATACAAAGTTTAAAAATGCAGCAGAAATTATTTCACTCTATAACACAAAAATCTCCACAGCTTTTGGGATCTTCAGATGAACACAAGTTTTCTTTGCATCCTAGTCATGCCATTGAAAGCATACAGGGGAACTATTTCTCTTCTAGCAGAGATGGACCAAACTATCCATCCTCCCCAAATGCAAAGCATTGTAATTTATGAAAGCTTGTCAGCTGCTACCTACATTTGAACAATTTACAACCTGGAATGAGCACTAGGAAACTGCTGTTTACCAGGTATTAAAATAGTTGGTAGTTGTGTTAATACACAGTGGTTTGTGACAGAGGTAATTAGGGTACCTTTTGCCTGTCTGTTTCTATGCTGCCTTCAACAGAAATGAAACAACTTGGAAACTCCTGCAAACTAAGCCCACCACTTAATAAACACAGTTTTAAAATGATGACTTGTGTCACAAATATGAATACTTGCTGAAGAAAGGGAAGTGGAAAGGGGGAAAGGGAAAGGAAAAATCACTTGGATTTTATTTGATTCAGAAAAAAAATCAAATAAGGAACAACTGTTTTTAACTAAGTGCCCATTAATAACACTAGCTTTAAATACTGTTATTTTCTTAGAATATCTTATTTATCTCCTTTTAAAAATTAATCAAAACCCTTGTCAGATATGGTCCTTGCTTCCAGAAAGGAAAATATTCTCAATCTTTCACCGGGCTTTTTTTACAACCATCAAGAGAAAACCTTCATTGCACGTATATGATGCACCTCTTGCAATTGAATACCTTTTAATGTTCTTTTAGACTTCTGAGATCATTTTGCTGGGACATTAGAGTATGTAAAAATAGTACTGTTTTAGTAACACCACACATGAAAAAACCCAGTGCCCCAGATCGACACTTTCCCACTAGCACGCACTGCTGCATGCAGTTCTAGTGATTCAATAAAAGCTATTTTCTCTTTAAGTTCTCTCGATCTACTTTGCAGACTTGCCACAGACTCCTAATAGCATCTGGTCAACTGCAGTCTGCCCTTCTGCTATGTTCTCTGTGCACTCATAAACTTGTCCATGTGCTCATTTGTGACTGACGTTGTCTTGCATGAATTTTCTTTCCTCCATCCCAATGACTGTGCACTTTGGCATTAGCTAAGGAGCAGAATGTTTTTCCTCTTTTCTTTTTCTTGCAAATGGCTGATGGGGGAATATCAAATTCTCTGCTACAGTTTTCATGCTGGTTTGCAAGTGAAATAGCTCCAAAAGTAAGAAGGATATAGAGTATGTATTTGTGAGAGCTGAATCCACCCACAGTGTCTACAGCAGGAGTAAATCTCATATACTATAGAGATAAAAATGCCTTGTATTTCAAAAGACATTAAGGGAAATCCTGTACTTGAAAAGGCTCCAAACTATACCCATTTCTTCAAAATATCAGAATTTTTCTGCCTAATTGGATTAAGATCAAATTTATTAAAAGATGCCTGAATCAGTTAAGTTTTCTGTGATACAAAGTGAGCTGAAACAAAATCACCAATGATAATAATAATGGTTTCTATTAACATTTCACATCTGTAGTTAACCTGAAACAGATGCCTTTCAATACAAGCCATTGTTTTTAACTTGAATGTGACAATACTTTTTGATGTTTTCTCCTTAATTGTAAAATCATGTAATGAAGTCCCTTTAGTATGCGTGCGGTAAACTGCCAAAGCCTGTTTTTCCAAAACTCTCTGGTCAAATTTCTCATGGTGCCTTAGTTACAATTGTTTGTGACAATCAGATGCTTCCCCTTTTTGACCACAGAAGGTCCACTTGGGAATACTGGAGAGCTCTCAGCTTGACTGGAAACAGGAGTATCTCTTAGGTTCCTCTAAAACTGTGTAAGGCCGGGCTTTCTTGAGTGCAAGAGCTCCTTCTGGAGCTTCTCAAGAACGTCTCGCGTAACATCTTCATGATTTCTAATGAGGTATATGAAAGTATTTGGTTATAACCTATCAGATCACTGGTAATCAAGTGATAAGGATAAACTGGTGATTGGGCAGGTGATTTTCACAGAATGCAGAAGGCTGAGGTTACAAATGATACTTCACCACCTCATGGAAAGTATGTACTATAGGAAAAATATCCATGGCTCCTTATTAACTCTAGATTGGGTCGTGCTGTTTGGTAGCAACAACAAAGATATGAAAGCTAGAAATGGAAAACAGCAAGTAACTTTACATTTCAGTAAAGTACCTACAATAAAAAAAACCTAATAAAGATGACACTTTATTTCTTTAATAGAAATGTGAAGTACATATAGCAGAGAGAATGAAAAAATAAATGTGTCTGAAAGCTCGTCTCAAAACTTAAACCCCTGTCAGCTTTCAGAGATTTAATGGCTAGAATACAAAACAGAGACATACACAGAACAGATTTGTTAAGGTTAGTTAAACTTTGAAGAAAGTGGACTGGATTTTCATGATTCAGGAGTTCAATTGAGAATTTCAAGCAACATATAAAACCTCTGAATTAAGGAGATTGTTCTCTGAGGCTGATTGATAAGTATGGAATTAGAGAAAAAGTCAAGGATTTTCTGAGGATGCTCCATAGGTGGAAGACTGTGGTGGAGCTCCTGTCACTTGCAGAATGAAGTGGAGATGATTAGTAAATAATAAAACTGGTAAGGATGTTACTGTCCCAGTCAGGCTGCCCAAATTAATGCTTCAAATACAAGTGATGAATAAGTCAGTAAAATACAGGTCAGACATTAATTTATAAAGAAAAAAATATACCTAAGTTTATATTGTTGGAAGATCACCTTTGATCATATACCTATTTGCTACTTTCAGATAAGCAATCACATACTTGTATCTCCATGGAAATGAAGACTTGCCTTTTTGCTCCTAATGTTGTTGTTGGCTGGGTGGACATTTGTTACAGCATGTAGGGTATGAACAAAGACTTCCAACAAGAAACACGTATTTCTTTATTTGTGTTAGAAGATCCCACCTTTTCGTAGCAGCAATCTGTAGGAATATATATGATGTATGGTCAATGTGTAACACAGCAGTAGGGATATATAGCATTCACTTCCACTTGAATTGTGGGTCACTCTTTACACTGTCATACTTTGGTTTGTTATGACTTCAGATCAAATTTTTCAAGATGAAAAATAAAGATTTTGGCCATAAGTACTTAGAATAAGACTTGATCTAATGGGGTTTAAAATTTAATTGCTGTGTAAATCTGCCTCTGTTTCCCCCTGAAATCTTAGAAAAGTTTGTAAGGTATGTTTACTATCCTACCTTACCTTAACCACAGGAATACATTGCCAGCCCATTGGTCTGTTTAGCTCACTATCTTATATTCAACAAGACCTGGACAAGCATGTATGAATATGTATAATGCCTCTGACTATTTCCAGATCAGGAAGCTTTCTAAACTGGATGTGGTTTTGTATTTATTAACCCTCAATGCTTTTCATGTGCTTGCCTGTTCTCCTCAAACTATGTAAACCACTAGTAACCACAAAATCACAGGAGGGCTAGTACGTGCTGAGTGAAGAACACATATTTTAATTTTTCATTTTCATCACGATTTCTACTAGCTCCATTGGAGATTACTGGTTCTTGTATTTAAAAAGACAATGAAGCCCAACCCCTATTCTTTTGTGGTTTTATAAGTTCCAATGATTTTCTTCCTAATTCATCTTGTCTATGGACTGAGACTCCTGGTCCCCTCAGCCATTCATTGTAACATTCACATCTTTAATCATAATTACTGCTCTTCTCTGAATCTTTCTATTTGACTTACAACAGTAGTGGAATGAAAGAAAAAGGATTGCACTAAGTAGTACCTAGGTTTTTGGTGGATGAAGGAACTTCTACAGCATGATGAAGTTTTGTATTTTAATTTCTCTCTCCTAGAACTCTGTGGGTTTTGACTGCTAATGAGAACTGATGTTTTCATGAGTAACTTATGATAATGCTAAACCCCTTCTCTTTCATTGTTTTCATTGTTTCTTTTTAGATATGCATCACTTTACATTGTCTACATTGAAGTTCAGCTGCTATTTGTTGCTTACTGAGTTGGATTCCACCCCCCACTCCCACATCTCCAATTATCCACAGCGTGCCTTTTATCCTCAGTTGTCCTGAATAAGATGAAATTTTTTTCTGATAGATTTAGGAATTTTCATCTTGCGGTCTATGTTACTGCTGCTGAATTCTACATGAAAGCATTGGGCTTGAAGTGCTCAAGCCATTGCAAAAGGCTAAATAAGTAAACCCTTGAGTGTTTGGGGACTATCATTTATACAAACTTATGATCTTAATTCTTATTTCCTTCAGGTAATCTTCTACTGCAGCCACTATTTGCTCATATTATAGATCCTTTGGGAAGAGTTTCTAGGGGAAATCCCTTGTATGGTTTTTGGTTTATTTTGACTAACTGCTTTAGCTACTTTTGCTGTTTTCAGTATCACCATTTAGACTTCAGCATATATTTATATAAAATTCTCCATTATTATGCTGTTAGAGTTACACTGTTTGTTTTTTTCAAATTCATCTGATTTTATTCTCAAATGTGTTTATGAAATCTCAGCATCAGCTTCATCAAAGTACTGCATGAAAGCATCTAGGTTATTAGTCCATAAGTTATTACTCAAATGATTCTTCTGTCAAATTAATGTTGAGTTTCTTTTTGAGTGAGAATTAGGAACTGCTGTTATTTTTTTCCAATGGAGCAATTCCATTAGATGTGAGAACAAGAACATAAGAAGCAGAGAAGGATGACTTCCTGCCGATGGATGAGTGTGAGATATTGAAGAGGAGATTGGATTAATTGGTGGGGCTGTTGAGCAGGTGAGTGGACCTTGGAGCAGGTGTAGCAGGCAGGTGGGGACAGAAGAACCCTGTGCCAGTAAGAGTCCCTGGGGCATGCTGTGTTGAGCTGGAAGTACCAGGGTTTTGAGAAGTCTTTGAAAGTGTTCCTGTCAAGAACTGAGCAAACTGAATATTTTTTACTCTTATTTAAAGTCAAATTGTTTTCCCATCTTATGAACCAGTTTTATCACAACAATCTTCAATCCTTGCAGTAGCCTATACACAACATACACTCATTTTACAAAGGAACAGAGAAGGCTTTCCCTAGTTGGCAGCTATGCAAATCTGCCACAGCCTGGAGGACAAATAGGGCCATCACATACAGTGATGGTCTGGTAGAGCATCAAAGAAATGCCTGTGCTCCCCTGTATGCTTGCATTTATACACCCAGTGATTACTTGGGCTATGGATAAAAGAAAGAGAGACCACTGACCTGTCATGGAGCTGCATTGACTTTGAACTAGCCAGGCAAACATATCAATGAGTATGAGTCTAAATTTGCTTCTGTACTGGATTTGGGAGACCTATTTCTTCAGTCCCTGCCACACCCCCAGAGCTTGGAGTTAGTAGGAATCTGCCATGGACTTTCATGCTGATAGCAGTGGGAGGACAGAGCTTTGAAGACCCATCTTCATGGCTACACGGAAAGAGTGAGCCTTTCTGTTTCCTCAGCAAATGGGGTTGTTTAATCTGCTGCATTGAGGCCCTGGGATGCAGGAAAGCTTAGTTTTACTTTTATCTATGTTGCTGATTGAAAACAAGCTTTCAGTCCCAGCTGTCTTCCCACTTAGCACAAACCTACATTAGGCCTTCTTTTGAAGCTATTTAGTAAATGGTCAGATTGATATTTGTGAAGCATTCTGAGGGTGGGAAGAGGACCCTCCAAGAACCAAGTGTCTGCTCTTCTTGGCTTCTTTCCATAACACAGTGTGTACTACTCTGATATTTCTTTGCAACAGCAGGATGCTCTCCTATATAATGCAGGTGGTTTCTTGGGTTTCTGTTCCTGAATTCACTATTGTGCTCATGTCACTTGACTGCTCTGTGCTTTTTCAATGTGAACAGTGGCCATAGACACATCTAGAGAGATAACAGAAATTGTGAAATGGAGGGACCTGCACGTTTTTATGAGCTTATGTGAAAGACAGAAAAAGCACGCCAAGAAATAGAAATGTTACTGCTATTATTGTTTACTTAGATATTTACTGTTTAGCAAGAAGGTAAAATACCACAATATGATTGAGGACAGCTCTAGTAAAGGAAACCCTTCCTCAGTCAGTTTAGGCTCACATACCAGATATTTAGTATATAGAGTATTTGATATGTCTGGCAAAAGAAGAAAGGAAAAGAGAGGGAAAATGTAGATGCTGCTATTTTGTTTGCACCAGGCACTGGCCAATATATTATGTCTAGACTTTGTCCATCAACCACTATGCAGAAGGTCTGGACTCAACTACCTCTAATAAATTAATTGTGGTGAGAAAAAAAATCACAGTGGGAAAAGAAGCAGGGTCTTCATTTCAGCTTCCCATATAACTTCTCTGCCAATAAACAGCTTTACTATCATAGCCGAGCCAACAGGCACTTTTTTGAAAACTTGTACCGAAGCCCAGACTTTCTTACAGTTCACTGACTTGCCAAATAGTTTCTGGGTAGATAGCACATCTGTATCTGGATCCATCCCAGTATTTTCTTATGCAGCTAGACTCCATTTGAAGTATTTTACATAAAACCTTCTGTAACCTTTTCTTGTTTCAAGCTTTGAAATCAAAAGAATGATGAAATATTTAATTATCTGTGTGTCCTGCCCAAGCTTTTCCATTATTTACCTATAGCTGTCTGCATGCAAGAGGAGAAAAGGGAAGACATTTTCTGACAACAGAAATGAATCTGGGGGGTCTCCTTTCCAAAAGATCAGCTTTATCTTTCTGTTAAGGTGCTGTAATCCTTTGCCAAGGGGAGACAAAAGAAGTAACACACCTCAGTTGAGCCATGAGTGGGCTGGGCATGAGCCAGATCCCATCCTGTCTGTGCATGGCATGGAAACTGGTAAATAAAAAGGCCAACCATTTTTAGAGTCTGGCAGATTGCACCTGCCAAACGTATGCCCACAATTTTGTGGCCACAAAATGAGTTATAGTTGTGAACCTCAGTATGTGCTACTTGTACTCTGATTTATATTCCCACTGAGGTAGTCAGAGATGCAAACATGCTCAGGTTTCAGCAATGAAGTGCAGACACAGGTTTGCTAACCAGAATGGGCTCTTTTGCAAGTCCATTGCATTGCACAGGTTCATAAGGTAAGATGTGGATTAGAAGCAGGAGAAAATAAAATATATAACGACTACTTTATAGGCCACACAACATTTATGTGACTCATTGCTTTTACAGTTTAATTGTATTCACTCTTATCTTAAACACAGCATTCCCACAACCATTGGTCTGACCTGGTGCTGTGGCAGGTGGGACAATGAAGGAGGTTGCCATCTGCTTTGACATTTTGTGACCAAAGATCCGGGGTATGAACACCCCCACCCAGATTTTACAAAAATTTAACTTACCTGTATGCCCAGTTGCTCTGTGCTCGTTAGGTTACAGGATGACCACTCAAATGTGCCTAAGAGTTTCCACTGCTCCATTGTTTCTCCCAGGCAGCAGCTATCTGTCTCTGGAAGCATTCATATGAAATGTTACCAGCACGCTCTCTCCTTCTGTCCTTCAATGGCTGCGAGTCTTTGATTGTCCTTAGACAGAGACAGGTGGAACCATCATCAAAGCTATCAGTTTGGGCTAAGCCTCCTAAAGATTTATAAGTATTGGTTTGTTGGTTTTTATCAGGCCGAGGCTTGGTGGATTCAGCCAGTGTAGTCATACAGAAAACATCTAAGTAAACAGGCCAGCACGCAACATGAATAAACTGCGGCATGGCAGAGCCAAGTCTGTTGTAGATACTCTTTAAAAATAGTATTAGAGCTGTCTATTAGACATTAAAGTTGCTTATTTAGTCATTCATAAACCAGAGAATAACAGTTAAGGCATCGTGACTGAACATAAAACTGTTGGTGCATTTTTGATGTCTTCAATGTCTTCAATGGGTTTTTAATTACCCTTCAGCATAGTATTTCTCAAAGAATACCCTCCAACTTTCCCTGTGACCACAATTACTCCCTTGTGCAGATTTTGTAGTGCTTTTCATCATTGCATCTTGTTTCTTCCAAATGTAATTAACAAGATTGTTTTTCAGAGACACATGAAAATTCACATACACTCAACATTTTTATAGCTCTACCTTAAAGCTATTTCTCAGAGTAAATTATATACATATCTGTATAAACAATGTATGAAAGAAGATTTTTTGTTTTAGTTTAAGACATAATCTTTTTTTTATTGAAGTTCAGAGCACAAATATATTTGAGGATAGTGATTTGGATTGAGGCTGGTACGATCAGAGATGTCTTCTTCAGTCCTCCAAGTGCAATGACAATAAGTGTACAGTAAAGAAGGAACGTTGTGAGCCATCATATCTGATACTTGAGGAAACCCCTGCTCTCTGCATGAGGGTTGGACTTTTGGAGGTCCCTTCCAACCCTGGCAAGTCTGTGATTCTATAATATCCTGTGGACCTAGGCTAGAGAGCTGGGCAGAGAGAAATGTAATGAGGTACAACAAGGATAAGTGTAGAGTCTTGCATCTGGGCAAGAACAACCCCAGGGACCAGTATAGGTTGGGGACTGACCTGTTGGAGAGCAGTGTAGGACCTGGGGGTCCTAGTGGACAGCAGGATGACTGTGAACCAGCAATGTGCTCTTGTGGCCAAGAGGGCCAACAGCATCCTGGGGTGCATCAGAAGGCGGGTGGTGATCTTTCGAGGTCCCTTCTGATCCCTAATGATTCTATGGTTCTGTGCCATTTGGAAGGTCAGAACAGTTGAGTTTATCCCCAGAGTGCCTTCTTCATTTCCAGGTGCCTGAAGACACTGAAGAAGGGATAAGAGTATTTGTGCATGTAATGTGCCCCCAACCACCCACATCCTTTCATACGACATTCATGGCTCTTTACTGACAGGCAATTGCAAGGAAAGCCCACTGACTAGGATTGTGAGAAGCTGGTTAAAATCATAACTCAGATGCCACAGTCAAAACATTCATAGGGGACATAAACATATAGTAAAACATCCATCTAAATTCTGTGACCTTAACGGCTGTATAATTTGGGGTCTTTTTTTATTTCTAGCATCTTTCTGCCACTACCCACTTAACCATTTTGTGCACAGGGAATCAGTAACTGAAAAAAGGCAAAATTCTATGCTTATGGTCAAATCCAAACATTACTGGATTGATTTCATTACTAATGGGAGTCAGCATATGTAGTGCTCTGGGAAAATATTAAAAAATTATTAAAAGCATCTTCTCAGGGTTGAAAGCAGAAAACACATAATCAGTCCTGACAGTCAAAGCATGATCTAGTGGAAACATACCAAGATTCATTTCAGTAAAGAAAAGATGGATGAACAAGTCTTCTTAACTTACAGTGATTTCTTTCATATGCTTTGCACCATCCTTAGGTCCCTAATTGCACCTGTAGAGACCGTGATTCACAGATCATACCAAGTGATTCTCTTTATTGTCCTCTTAAAGAAAATCTGATTAAAAAGCAAACCCAGGAAATTCTGTTCAGATTAATACCCCAGTATTTCACATAAATTTCTGTCCATATTTGGATAAGAATATCAAATAACACAGTTTTGTGGGAGGTGGAAAGGTAATAAAAACAAACAATAAAAGTTAGTGTGAAAAAGCCAGAATAATTAATTGGAACACTTCCCTATAGATAACTGTCCCACATTTCCAAGCCACACACTTCCAGCTTGAGAGTTCTTTGGGAATTTTGCAGGGCTTCACAGATTCCACATCATCATTATGCTGTACCCAGCAGATTACAGTACATCCAAAATGATGAGGAAGGCACCATAGAAGCCATGTGTGACTTCCTCCAAGCTTTTACCAACACTTGAAACATATTTCTCTGCTCATCTAACCGTTTGCTCAGTACCTAGCTGCATCCACACATTTTTTTCATATTTTCTTTTCCCAGGAACCTTTGCTTCTGTTACTCCTGAATCATCTTTCTCTAGCCTTCCCATCCTTATTCTTCCCAACGTATCCTGTTCACCACCCAACAACAGACACATGAAGTGCTGTGGACACCCTCTAGCAGCTCTCTGTCCTTCTTGAACAGAGTGGTCCACAACTGGACACAATACTCCAGATGTGGCCTCACTAGTGCAGAGTAGAGGGAGAGAAGAACCTCTCTCGATCTACTAACCACCCCTCTTCTGACCCCCCCCAGGATGCTGTTGGCTCTTTTAGCCACAAGAGCACATTGCTGGCTCAGAGTCATCCTGCTGTTCACTAGGACCCCCAGGTCCCTTTCTCCTACACTGCTCTCCAACAGGTCAGTCCCCAACCTATACTGGTCCCTGGGGTTGTTCTTGCCCAGATGTAAGACTCTACACTAACCCTTGTTGTACCTCATAACATTTCTCTCTGCCTAGCTCTCTAGCCTGTCCAGGTCTCACAGAATAATTCCCCCTCATCTGTGACTGAAACAAGGGAGGCTTTTCCTGTCTTGCCTGTGCATTCTCACAGTTTCCCTTTGATGCTTGCTATGTCCTAGCAGTTTATTTTTCCTATCTGATTCAGCAATATCATATTCCAGCATTTAGGCAAATGGCACCTATCCCTGGCTATTTACTGTAAATTCCTTTCACTGACTTATTCTAAAGCCTTCTATGAAGTTTACCTCTACACGAGGGTCAATAATTTTCTAGCAGAAGCAACTTTTCTTATGACAATTCTGGGAGTTGCTGTTGTAGTGGGAAAGCCCTTGCTCTCCTACTACACATGTGCCCTGCAACCTGAGCTGTTGGACTGGCTGGCATATTAAATAGCTACTCCTTATGGATGAATCTGCTTTAACTTCTGGATGGTGATCATTCCCAGTTGGTTCAGATTTGTAACAACTAGTCAGGTTAAAGTAAGGAACTGTTATCCTCAAATGACCCATGAAAGTTGAACAATCTCAGGAGGGGGGATAAGGAATGGCAAAAATAACGGACACAGTACATGCATTGCCAATTTGGGTCCTATCCTCAACTTTGAGATGGAAATAAAGATGAGTTGGGAAAAACAAAAACTGCATTTTATTTAGATTATCATGTTATAAAAGTCTGAGGATTCTGAGAGCCTTTGGAAAGGAATGAAAGGACATTTTAGCAGAGCTAGAACAACTCATTTTAATGAATTAAAGATTCGGGTTAAATTGTAGCAGACATAACAAATAGTAAAGGCATTAAATAATCATCACTGGGTCTTTTAACAGATTTAGAAACCTTCTGACCTTTGAGAAATCACGTTAATCCAATTTGTTGTGTTGTTTGGTTTGTTTAAAAATAAACTTTTCCTCTTTTGAAACTATATGATTTAATGAAGTACTGAAAAAACACATTACACTTTGAAGCTTTTTGTGGCCCAAATCTGCAACCATTTTCTTTCATGATTCCTTCATCATGTCTCAGTGCTCACTGAATATCAGGACAATTTGGAAGGCTTTTTGTGTACTAGAAAGGCAGTGGGGTTTTTTTTTGGATTTAAATAATTGTCAGCTTTCAGCTGCTTTAATGTTGTTACCTAACATTTCCAACTGTTTGGTGTGTAGACAGATCAATGGCTTTATTAATTTAAACATATTACTCCCCTCACCCTACCCTATTTCAAATCTGGCTTTTGTTTGAAGCACTCTATAACCTCAGACTTATTCTAGGTTAAATGTGATATTAATCACGCTGTGGATAAAGGCCACATATATGACTGAAGCTGTGTTTATTAGCTTTAGTGAAGCCTTTGATTTGGTCACACATTCTTTGCTCTTAACAAAGCTTCAGAATAATGCAATATGGGGTTTATGTCAATCCCTAAATTGGTTATCATCATATTTAAAGAATAATGGAAAACAAGCTATGCTCACTATAGTGGTATATGATCTTAAACTCTCTGGTGCAGGTGTTCTTGATGGTATACTTCTGTTGCTCTGCTTGTTTTCTTTGGAAATGTCAAATTTAATATGTGTAGACAACTGGGATATCTGCTTTTGTAAAGAAATCGGTGGTTTTAGCAAACACATCCCTTCTTTAATCATAAAGTAGACTGCATTTGCAGTTTGCAGCTTATGGACCATATGCTTTGATGAAAGGAACACTGAAAATGTTGAAATGCTTATTTGTGGACTGCACCTACATGGTGATATTGAAATCTGTTTTGATGCTGTGTGCAGGTACAAGAGTCTTGATGGCTAGCAGGACTTTGATCTGCAGGGCTGGGAATCCCATGGAAGACATCACTGGCTTGACTCTGCTTTCTGGTATGCTGAGTGTAATCCCTGCCCAGGATTAGGCACCTGATGTAAACCTAGTCTGTATCACTTAAAAAGATGGCTACACTTCCAGGTATCATTCTTGAGAGAAGGGGCATAGGTGCCACCAACAAGCAGAAAGTGAGAATACTTGTAGTCTAAGATATAAAGTCCTGGCTGTCCTTGTACTGGAAGAATAGGGAGCAGAGGGAACAATTGTGAACCTCTCTTTTGTACAGCAATGGATGATAGTGCATAGCTATATACTGACATTGCAACAGATGTGTTAAAAACCATTATTATATCTGTGAAGAATGTGGCCACCAGAGCTCTGAGCAGGGTTGTACCTCCCACAGAGACAGTGGGTAGAAAGGTTAGCCTTCATCCCCATCATGGACAAATTAATATTATGCCTGTAGGGTAAGTTTCAGGACTTTGTTGTGACTTGGTCTCCATGTCCATTTTCTACTTACATGGACAATAATTTCCCCAAATGCAGGGAGACCCAAAGGTTAACATAATTTTCCCTTTGAATAATAAAAACCTAGCAATGTATAGCTGCTTATGTGGTCCTCGAGGCAGTGACTCAGTCCATCACAATGAGAAAACTTGATTAAGAGTATAGTATTATAAATTGCTGACACCTTTTTTTCATTTTCCCTTGCCAAGACCCAGTGGCTGGGTGCTAAAGGTAGAATAAATTCCAGTTGTAAACACAGTGCAGTTCTGAACAGGGGAAGAATAAAGGTCTGGATTTGGCACTGAAAGATGTGATGCAGTCACTGGCACACAGACACTTTGTGCTTCAGCACCAATCAGTACACAAAATGATTCTCTGATAAAATAAAAAGATGCTTTCCTTATTCATCGTTTGAATTCTTCAATCAAATAGCATGGAATGTTTTATACTGGAGATCAACTGAGAGCTGTTGATCTAAATCTTTTAGTCTTTTAGAATGGGTACTTCGTGGGATTTCTAAATATTGTTTTTCAAACTCTTCCATGGTTATTGTTAACTAAGTCATACGAAGGGTCTGTGTAATGTTATTGTTTCCAGTGATGCCTGCTACAGTTTTCTGAATCCCTTCGAGAACTGTCGTCTGCTTTGATGCGTTCTGTGTGGCTTTGAATAAAAGACATGCACTTTTGAACTTTCAATTAAATTATTTTTTAGAAGCAGGGGAGGGAATTTTTCAAATTCACCCATTTCCAAACATTTTCTGGAAGAGACTGCATTAACCTAGAGCACAGTTAATCTCTGCAAAATGGAATAGCTTCCATGCAGCCACCTTATTTGGTGGAGCTCTAGAAGTGCCTATGAAAATCAGTGATTGTGCTGTGTGGATCTGACACTGAAGCAAGGAGGTAAAAAAGCAGGTGACATGATGAATGTTTTCTCCCTGCCATTTACAAATGGTCCAGAAGAATGAGGACCTTCACTTGCAAGATGATTTCCCATCAAAATTTTGCATTGTTGCATGATGCTTGGAAGACAAATTAATAAAACAGACAGTTTTATACAGAAGAGAAAATAGTAAACATTATTTTTGTGGTGATGTTTGAGATACAATCTCTTGCCAATGTTACTTGTTTCCTAAAGTAAAAATCTCCAAGGACAAAAACTAAAAACTGAGCAAGCTCTTCATTTGCAGCTGGAGATGATTGAAGAAAATGCATCTTCATATTAAAAAGAAAAAATAAAGAAGCAATAGTGGACGACATCTGATCATCTCAAATGGAATATCCAAACCAATGCCAGGAAGCCAAGAAGTAATAAGTTTGCCTATATTTGCTGTAAGGTAATTACAGGTTTTGGCAGTTTCCAGATATACTTTCAAAATGTGTGGAGCTGGCCATGCTGCAGAATTGCATGGGTGTTAATTGCATCACTCTCCTGTCTACTTCTTCAGATGTCTTTATTGTGCTGATTGGAGGAAGCTGCTTCTCATGAATCCATGTGATTCAAGGTAAATTTTTTGTTTGCTGTTGACATGCTTTGGTCCATATGAGGAGGGGAAGATAAACTATCAATGTGTTTGAGCTGGTTTGCGTCATCCATGTTGAAAAACTCTGTTGTGGCCTTTCTTACAGGTCCTTGTATTTCATAGGACACTTAATAAATGTATTTAATGGGTCATTTAGGTCAACAGAAACCAAGGAGTCAGCAGAAGCAATATCCCAGTTCAGAATTAATTTGTCTTAGGTCCTCACCTGATACCTCATTTTCCTCTTTAGCAGTGAGTTGAGGAGGAGCTATTAATGACACCAACAATCATAAGATGGAGTAGCTCTTTCTATACTTCTTCAGCACATTGTTTTACCCAGGTGCACAGGATAAGAAATTAACAGAATGGTAGCAGGAATATTGCAAGACTCCCACCAGAGGAGAAAGCACGGAAATCAAATGCATTTTTTAGAGATCTTCTGGAGATCTTATCAGTGAATGCCCGGATTTAGAGAGGTCACCCTGTACTGATAAATCACACACCTCCCCCATATAGTCTAGGTTACTGGAGCCTGTCTGAATGCTATCTGAAAGTAGTCTATGCCATGTGTTGGCCCTGCAGACTAACATCTTCCCAAGCAAGTTTAAGCAGAGTTTGTGAGTAAAAACAGGCAGGGAGGATTCCCAAAGTGCAAGTGTGTATATGGCCACCCTATTTTTAGCAAGTAAGATGATACAGTAGTAGGGATGTAGGACATTTTGCATTGGTCCACATCAGTGCCAAGGACTAGTTCTGGAACTATCCAAATTTACTGATGCAGAGATATCCAGGGATACTGCTGTGCTGCTGTTCTGAGGATGAGAGTCAGAGACACACTTGCAAACATAAGGTAGGCAACTACCTCTCCTGGCAAGAAGAATTATAGAATCAATACTAAGGTTGGAAGAGACCTCCACACATACTGTCAAGGTCATCAAGCTCATCAAGTACCATCAACCCAGTATCACTTTGCCCACTAAATCATGTTTTCAAGTGCAAATATTTTGAACACCTCCAGGGACAGTGACTCCACCATCTCCCTGGACAGCTTGTCCCAAAACCTACCACTCTTTCAATGAAGAAGTTTTTCCTACTGCCCAATCTAAATCTCCCCTGGCACAGCTTGAGGCCATCTCCTCTTGTCCTGTCATTAGTGACTTGGGAGAAGCGACAGGCCCCAACCTCTTATCAACCTCCTTTCAGATGGTTGTAAAAAGCAATAATGTATCCCCTCAACCTCCTTATGTCCAGACTAAACTGCCTAGATACTCAAAAGTTCTGCCATCCCTCCCTCATTAGCTCCACTGCCCTTCTTTGGACACGCTCCAGCATTAAAATGTCCTTGTTTTGAGGTGCCTAAAATTGAACAATACGTTCCAGGTGAGGCCTCACTACTGTCAAGTACAGGGGGTTGATCACTTCTCTAATCCTAGTCACCACACTATTTCTGGTACAGACTAGCATGCCTGTAGCTTTCTTGGCCATCTGGGCACACTGCTGCCTCATGTTGACCATCAGTCACAGAATTACACAATAAACATGGTTGGAAAGGACTTACATGATCACTGAGTTCAACCATACCCACACCCACAAATACCTAAATACCTGGCCGATGGAAAAAATTATCACCACTGTAGCCTGTCATGAAGCACCATGTCTACAAGTTTCTTAAATACCTCCAGGGATAGTGACTCTACCACCTTCCTGGGAAGGCCATTCCAGTGCCTCACCACTCCTTCTGTAAAGAAATTCTTCCTAATATCTAATCTAACCCCCTCCCTCTCAACTTCAGACCATTGCCCCTGCTTCTGTCATCAGTCACCAAGGAGTAGAGGCCAACACTCACCTCTCTACAACCTTCCCTCAGGTAGTTGTAGAGGGCAATGAGATCCCCTCTCAGCCTCCTCCAAACTAAACCCGCTCAGCAAACTCAGCCTCTCCTCATACAACTGGTTTTCTAAATCGCCAGGTCCTTTTCCACTGAGCAGTCCAGACACTTCCCCAGGACTGTAACACTGCATGAAGTAGACTAAAATGTAGAACCCGGCACTTGATCTTGTTAAACCTCATACAATTGAACTTGGTCTGTGGATCTAGCCTGTCCAGGTCCCTCTGCAGAGCTTTTCTACTCTCCAGCAGATAGACACACCTGCCCAGTTTGGTGCCATCTGACAACTTGCTGAGGGGTGCACTCAATCCTCTCACCCAGATCACTGATAAAGATGTTAAACAAGACTGGCCACAATATTGAGCCCTGGGGAACACCACTGGTAACTGGCCACCAACACAATTTAATTCCATTTCACATACCTCTCTAGGCTTGGCCATCCCACCAGTTCTTTACCCAGCAAAGAGTTCACCAGTCTAAATCATGAGCTGCCAGTTTCTCTAGGAGAATGCAGTGGGAGACTGTCAAATACTCAACTGAGATCTAGGTAAACAAAATCCACAGCCTTCCCCATATCCACTGGGCACAACATCTGGTTATAGAAGGAGATCAGCTTGGTCAAGCAAGGCCTGGCTTTCATAAACCTATGCTGGCTGGTTCAATCCTCTGACTGAGTTCAGTGCTTCCGACAAAAGCATTCTGCATGAAAAGATAATGAAACTGAGCCAGAGGAATTGTTGAGGGGACAAATTTGTCTGAACTCCAGGTTTTCTCATGGGTTTAGGTGCCTACCTGCAATTCTGAGATATGACCTTTTGCAAAAGGACAGTGTTGAGCCTGGAACTTCATTTACATATGCTCGAGACAAACTTCTTGTGCTTGGATTTGCTCTTTTCCGTGAGAAATGTTGGTGCTATAGACTACTGTTTGACTGTTGGCAAATGTGGATGCTGTGGTATCCAAACTCCCATTTGCTTTCTCAAGAACACCTTGGCCATCACAGCTGCTGGTGAGACTGGGATGGTGCCAGTCTTCACCCATCCTGTTGAAGTGAGGTCAAACAGCCAGAGAGTTAGCAGGACTGAATGGTGGATGTTATAAATTTAGTTTCTTTGCAAGGTCATTCACAGAAGTCATTATGGCATGATCTTTGAAGTGGTCTGAAGTATCTTTGTGAAAGGTTTCGAAGGTCACTTCCAGACAGCAACAACGAAACTTTCAAGTGCTGGACTAACTACTTCTTCCTTTCTGACTCACTGTCACTCCATCATGTTCAGTGGAATGAGAGGAGCAGGACTGGGTCAGAGTTAAGGTTGGTTGCCAAATTTCAAAGCTTTCAAGATCTCTTTATTTCATAACTACAACATCATAATAGCACTGCTTCAAATTAGCTGCTATGTATTTACTAACTTAATCTTAGCACAGTGCAGGGTTTACAGGTCTGGGAATACTGCGCAGCTTTGATCTCCATAAACCCTTATTAGCACAGGTACTGTTACAATTATCTGCAGGGTCACTCTACATACTTACGGGCTATAAGTCCAGTCAACAAATTACATTACCTCATTTATCATCATGTGATCTGTTTCTAATTAGTTCACTCCAGTTAATGGTTTCTTAAAAATGTCTTTTTGGAGTTGTTTTTTCAGAAACACATAAACCACTTGAAATAACTTCTCAAGGGTGGCTAATATATTTATTTTCTGGCATCTTTCCAGACAGACTTCATTTACTTCATGAAATAGGTCTTTGCTCTCAGAGATTGAGGGTACAGAGCTGTGCTGTGATGACGGTAGGATCTGATAAAAACCTTTTTAACGCATCCATTACACTGTCCTGGCTCAGGGAGTTTGACATTTAGACCTTCGAAATAAGTCTGAAGAAAGCTAGTTTTATCTCCTTCCAGGAAAGTAAAACCACGAGTCGCACTGAATGACTCTGTGAAAAAATGTCAAATAGATTTAAAGCACAGGATATACTACGAGTATGGATTGGAACAAAGAGGAAATGTCAACAGGTTTGCATGCTGGTCATAAATTGCTAGTCTTAATCAAAGTGTAATAAATTTTTTAATTTGATCAAAGCCTGTAGCACCTATTGGAGCCTACTGTTTCGCCAGGGAGATTTATACCATTTTCTTTCTTCTCAGTATTCCAGTCATTGCATCTGGTTATTACTAGATTTGCCATCATAAATACACCTCTTCCGATGATCTGTGTGTTGGGATTTAGTGTTATTAAGGCTTGATCTGTACTCATTCTTTGTCAAGGAAAACGTTTCAGCCCCAAGTCTTTCAGAAATCACAGTGACAAATGTGCCAGAAGGAGTGAAGTGGGTTTTAACAAACTGGGTATACTGGTACAGACAGCATGTAAAGAGTATGAAATTACCAGTCTCAGAAGGAACCATTTAGTTAAGCTGGTAGAGAATGATTGTCTGAGGTACTCTTGAGCTCTCAGCAAGGAGTGAAGTGTTAATAACTTGTCATATTAGTTTCTCAAAGTGGGAGTAAACATGGAGACAAGCCATGGTTGAAAACACCACTGTCCTATCATTCAAATCAGATGAAGCCCAAGTTCCAGAAAACATCAGCTCAGTGCCACTTCTTTTTTTCTAGGTGACATCCTAGGTTGTTTTCTGGAAATTCTTCTTTTCAGCAAAAGTTTAAACACTGGAAGCACACACAGTACAAAACAAAGTCTCCCAGTCCCACATTTCCTGTTAGATCACCAGAAGAGAGAAAATGATTTTGAAAATAATTTTTACATTGATTTTGAAAATAAATATTCCCTATCAATGTCCCTCGCTTTCCAGGAAAGAAAATGAAAACTTAGAAATGCAAGATTCTTTGCTAAGAGGAGTGCTCGCATCCTGCTCTTGCTTGGTTAGCAGTCAAAGCTGTCTTTCTTATGCTGATTTTCCATAGTAAGAAGGAATCAAGGCAATTATTGCTCTTTAGCTCAGAAAAGTAGTATTTTTGACACCATCTTTGCAAGGCATCTTTGCTTCCATGGAAAAATTTTGTGCAAAGACATATTTTATCAGCTGGCACCTGTAATTATTGTTAAAAGGATACCCCTAAAGTGAAATAATGGTGGATTTAGTCAACTTTCTCTATTAAATCCAATCTTATCCTTCTGGAACCTTCTCTGGTTCCTCATTCTCTACTCAGGTATACCTACTATATGTTTTAGATAGTGACTCGAGTTAGATTGAAAGCAGATGAAATTATAACACATCCCTTTGGATTCAGAAAGGTTATTCTCGAGCCTTTAGTTCTTTTTATGAAAATTTATTGGCAAAATGGCAGACGCAGATGTCCTTTCAGAAAAGCTGAGAAATAGCCACAGTTGGATATCTGACATGGTGGGTAAAGTTGTTGAAGGTAGATTAATTTTAGCTCAGTGTGAAGGATACAGTATTTTCAACAGAGTGTAAGAACATTGTTATGATGCTATAATGGTGATTAATGTCAGGTCATAAATGGTGTCTGTCATGAAAGAGTGACTTCTGATCTTTTCCTCTTCTTGAAGATTTCTTACTGTTGATTTCTTGATGTTTTCTTCTAGTTCAATGTGTGTATGTTAAGGACTCTCAAGAAGTTTATTCAACTGTTTAAACTGTTAAATGCCTCATGATTCTCTGGTTCCAATGAGAGCCATAAGTCTCTCACAATCAGTACTACAGAGTCCTCTAAACCAAATATTATGTCATATTGGCATATACCACACATTTTTAACCCAATATTGTGGCTTGGTCTGACCCACTGCTTCGTGAGCAAGGCTCATGCAGATTTTCTCAACCACACTTTCACCCTGAAGTCTCAAGATTATCCTACGTCTTGACTTTCTGAATAATAAGGAGGCATATTTTTAGCTTTTACCTACAGTAAGGTGACACCTACCTGCAAACCACTCCAAAACTTGTAATTGAAATGGGGGAACATTGCCTCATGCATGAAAAAAACCAAATGCCATTATATTCATGCAGCTTAAAGGCCAGAATTTACATAAGGAAATGTTACTATAAATTTCATAGGGCAAATAATAAATTCCTCACAGTGTATCCAAGACCATCATAGTGAAGACTTACAGCAATGAGTAATATTTTTATTTTACATTTTTATCCTTCTTTGGTGTGGAAGAAGCTCTTATGTCATGAGGAAAGGCAAGAAAATAAATTTCTTTCTCTAAGTGACTGGAATTCTTTAATTTGTCACGTAAAGGAAGTGGGAAGGGAAGGGCATAATATCTCAAATATATTTGAATTACATATATGTCTTAAATAAGTACTGAGGAATAGTAAATTCACAGCCTGGAACTAGAGCCATATTTAATTTTCACACTGTTTGGGTTTTCCTTGAAGGATGTGTATTTCCTATATGCACTTTCATGGAAACTGTTTTTGTGGTTTCACATACAAAACTGTTATGATTCACACGCTGGAGCATATGTCTAGCCAGCTGTTCTTTCTATACTTATATGGTCCTATCACCATAAATCTGCGAATGCATCACAAGTGAAAACAAACCCCACAACTCTTGCAGTTGTTCCCCCAAGACTGGGATACATTGGTGTCCACCAGTAACTAAATGAGTAAATTGGATAAGGAAGTTATAAAGTATTTTTTCTCAAGTCAAGCAAGAAGTCTCTGGCTCTGCTTGAATTTGGTCCCCCTGCTGACTCCCACTAAGGGCACCTTCTTCATTACACCTTACTGTAGGAAGCAGAGAATTTGTGTGTGTATTTTCTGAAGTGACGTGAATGGGCAGTGCTCATGTGGCCACTGGTGTCTTCAAAATGTAAAATACGCTAGTGAGCCATCTCTGCTCATATACTTTCCCCTAACCCACAATTTCTAGATCTGTAACTTAACATGAAGACCAGTTCCCACAATTTTTTGCCCTTTTTCATATACTATGATATTTACATGAAAAAAAAAAAGAAGGAACTGTTTTGATCAAGGTATTTTTCCCTGACATAGTAAGATATAACAATGTAGCCTTAAAAATACCTCAGTTTTCAAATGCAGAAGGCACTTTCATGTTTATACCACAGAAGATGCTACTGGGATATTCCAAATTCCCCACATTCCCAAGAGATCTGCTTATCTCAGGACAGAGGCAGAGAGGGAGTTGGCTTGGACCTGGATCTCACAGTGCTCTCATACACTTGGTGAGCAACCAGCCCTAGGCCCAAAGAAACAGGGTCCTTGTCCATCCTTTTTCAGCTGATTGCACCACCAGCCAGGCTCAGAGGAAGACTGGCTGAATTAGCTTCAAACCACTTTCTAACAGCCACAAACCTTGACAGCTCACCTGTTGCCAGTGAACCTCAGTAGCAGTTAAAACCTGCTAGAGAGGAGGACCACACATATGAGACCTTCCTCTGTTTGGACAGAAAAATCGCATTTCATAGCATCATAGAATCATAGAATCATTTGGGTTGGAAAAGCTCTTAAAATCCAACTCTTAACTGAACTCTGCCACCCAACACTCTACAAGCTAATCCATAACCTCAAGTATCATATCTACACAATTTTAAAAACATCCAGTTCAATTTAATATTGGTATTTAAGTGAATGAAATAACCCTGGCTTATACTCTTAGTAGAAAGACATATCAGATTGTGTCTGTCCTCCAAGATAAGCGATTAGTCAACAGTTGGAGAGGTGGGTTTGTCCAGGAAAGGAATTTCAAGAACAAGGGGATGTTGCTATCTAGGCTGGATGAAGTGCTGAGTGGCATGATCTAGATGTCAGATGTTTAGGTTTACTTGGTCGGTTGTAGGTTGGACTGGATGATCTTTAAGGTCTTTTCCAGCCTCATCATTACTGTGATAAAGATGTTTTTGTTTTGTTTTTTTTTTATTTCAGGTGCTCAACTGACATTCATATTACTGTTATCAATAAGGTTTTCAAAACTACTTCGCTTCCTGAGTACTGTGCTATTCAAGCAATATCGAAGAATTCAAATCTTGCAATGGTAGAACCTGTTGGCTTTGAAAACAACATTACCAATCACAGGCATGTCAGATAAAGACCCTTGATGAATGTCCTGGAGAGTATCTAATGAACATAAGAAACTCATGAGACTAGAATAAAGGGGATTGACTTCAAACCCCCAATTCAAGTACAGAGATTAATTACATACTCTTACAGAACACTGAGCTGCTGTCCCCACTCCTCCAGTGGGAGAAACCTCCATGAGTTCATTTCCTTGTGGGAACATGGTGTTCACGGCTCACTCTGGCTTTCTCTTCCTTAATGACAGCAGTCCTTTTAAGGATACATTCCAAGCCATTCTTCCTTTTCCAGCATGCTGATTCATACAGGCCATGAACAAGGGAAAACTCTGAATTTCAACAAACAATGAATTGTAAGTAAAACCTTTCTCTGATTTCTGAGGTTCCAAAACTCCCACTCTCTCCATTGACTAACATTACAATGGCAAGATGGCTGCTGTGTATAGTCCGGGGGGATGTACTCCTCTCCGAACAAAGAACAAATGATAATTACTGAGAAGCAGGAAGTAGAGACTAGAAGCTCCAAATTAGTCATACAGGTTTTGCAGAGTCACAAATTCAACTTGAAGTTTGAAGCTGTGTATCACAAGTTGCCATAGTAATTCCCCAATCTCTTAGACTAAGTAACCCACCAAATCCAAATTCAAGCCCCACCCGTGCCCCAATGCTGCAGTTTTCTCTGCTCTTCCTTTTAGTGGTGATTATCTAGTGCATTAGTATTTCTGGCTTTTACAGTGTGGCTTTTTTTTTTTAATATTTACTGCTTTGTTTCAGTTTCTCCTGTCTCTGTGAACCAGAGACGTTTTCTGAGTCGCTCATGTTTTTCTTTTAAACTGGCCTCTACACCTGATTGTCCAAACTTTTTTTGCAAAGATGTGATCCATGCAAATGCATTGTCTCTGACTGGGAATGATATGACACAACCCTCCCATACATACATTACATAAAATTACACCTTGATAAACACCATTCTTATAACCTCTGACTACATAGAGCAGATTTCCCAAACCCTGAGACATTTAGTGCTATGATACAGCACATCAGTCAAAACTGCTACAACCCTTAAGTGTCCCTGAGACAAATTTTCCATGTGCTACCTGCCATGATGTATCTTTAGTAGTCATAGAAAAGGAGAGGAAGGATAGAAGGCCATCACTGTGAAAAGGAGAGGTCACTCGTGTAGATTTATTAGGTCTTTATGAATGTGTGGTGGGTTTCTGTGCAAGACCATGTGTACAAAAGGGTAAAACTGAAGAAGGAATGGGAAGGGGGTATGTTGGTATAACATCACAAAAAGACACTCCTTTTGTTGGAGTGTACTTTTCCTAATGACAGTGTACATCTCTGGAAAGATATACTATACATTTGTCGAGCCTCTTGAAGGTGGGACAGGATCTTCTTCCAAGGCTGCATGCTCAACTCATGAAATTAATCTGAACACAACTTGACAACACTAAAATAATGGACACTGAAAGAATTATCAGAGATTTGGGTTAGTGCCTCATATAATTTCCTGAATGCAATCATCTCTGCTTCTCAGATCCAATCTTTCATGTTTTGTGTGAACCTGGTGAGCTGAAATTATATTTTATACTCTTCTTAGGTTCTGAAAGTATTCTTTCCAACTACAGCCGTGAAAGTGTCACTTCAAAAACAAAATCTGAAATTCAGAGGAGTTGAAGGGAGCTGTTGGTTCCAAGGGTTTAAGCACTTTATATGCTTACTCTTGTGTTGGTTGTACTGCTGTAAAATGGAAAATCAGGTTTTACAAAGACTGGAATGACTCTACCTGTAAATTTAGATAAAGAGAAACTGTACAGTAGGTTTATCGTGCATGTGGGGAGAAGATAGGAGACAGTTTTCTGTTCTGAGCAGGAAAGTCTGACTGCCTGAGGCATCAAGATTAAAAAGTTGCTGTGTGTGTGCAGGGTAGAGCCTGAAAGACATGGAGTACTTATGGAGGAAATGAAGCTGCCCAAAGGCTGACATCTTTGGCAGCGCAACTGGGGAGAATGGGAACATGCCAACAGATATGCAGAGTTCTGCAGGGCCCTGAATATGCAAAGAAGAAACTGAAAAAAAGAAGGGAAAAGCTGTGAATACCATTGAGATTTCACCAATATCTACAGCATAGATTTCAATTTGTGAATGCTACTGGCCTTTAAGTGGCACACCACAGCTCTATCACTTACTTAATTTGGGCATAAAAGTGGCTCTATATCTTTAACTGAGCATGTGTGGATCTGACTTTTTCCTGACTTTACTAGCTGTTCTTCAAATGCAGTTAATTCCAGTGGGATTCCTGACTTGGCTAGTCTGGAAAGATAATTCAGATCCTCAGTGGCTTTAGATCATCACTGAAATCCACACCAATCCAATATGTGCTGCAGATATGGGCCAAAGTCATGAGAGAATACCAAAGCAGCCCCCAGAACAAGGGTTGGTACTTGCCCTACAGATGTAAAGAGGAAAACTAAAAATCTCTCTGTTTTGTGTTTACTTCAAATTACTAAATATTAACACATGTTGCCCTTTCACATCACTGCTCTCCACCTTCAACAACGTTTTTCCACTTGAACTGGAAAACCTTTTGAAAGGACTAGACATGAGTTTACAAGAGACTATTAGATGCCACTCCTACAAAGATCTTTGTACATGATTGAGTTCATGCACTGGGGTGGTCTTGCAGTCAAGTTAAGCACGTGCCTCAGTGTTTAGAAGACTTAGCCTTACTACTGACATCTAAGTAAACAGACATCTTAAATTCTCCAGGAATTTCTGATCGGAAAGGATTATTTATTAAAGGCAACCCAAATCCTTAACTGTATCTAAATTCAGCATATATTTTCAAAAGTTTATTTAGCAAAATTTCTTTAACAGACTGAAGTTAAAAACTATTTTAATACCTAAATGCCACTTTATAAATTAGAAAAGGTAGAATGCATCTCTATGAAACAGAATTTATTCTAATGCTATCTCAGTTAAGCACCAGTCACTCACCTTCTTAATGATGATTTTGTCATCATGATTGTTCCCTGTAGCACAGGATTTCCATATAAAAGCAATGAATTTGGCACTATTATGATACCCGTTTGTAATAATTTGAGACAGTCTATTATATTTGCACAGCTTCTTCCATCCAGGGATCTCAAGCCACTTTGTAAACCTCATATAAGTATTGCTAAGCAAGATGATCATTATTTGCCACATGCAGGGTGATGTTTACAGACAGGAGTTGTGTGAGTGTGTTGGATGCTGCATCATGTGCCTGAGGATCAAGTTCTTCAAATCTAAAGAGCATTATATTTTGTGCTGCTTTGTCAAGCAGGAATTCAGGAGGGTTCTGAGGAGTAACGGATCATGCCCTTTACAGGCAGACAGAACAGTGGCTATTTTGTGGTCTCAGGTGTCCGCAGTGTGCTTTACTTTGAAAACGAGGACCAACGAAGGGGCACATTACCCACAATCTTTGTTTCAAAGGCATGAGAGGCTGAACAAATAACTAGGTGACATTGTTTGAAGCTAAAAATTTAGTTGGTAAATTTAGTTAGTGAGCTCCATTTTCCTGTTTCTAAATTATCTGTAAAGTAACAGACTTTTCCAAATCTCTAGATACTGCAGTAGAGTTTTTTTGGCCTGTGGGCTATTGGAAAAATGGCCTCACTGACTATTCTCTCTGTGTTGATTGCTCCTTGTGCCACATGGTTGGTCAGCTTAATGGTATAGTATTTCTGTTTCCTGATTGTACACTTCAAGGTTTATGAGCAGGAATAATCTTTTTGTTCCTTGTCTGTGACTTATGAACACATATAATTGCTCAGAGAACACACAGAGGTTAGAAAAAGAAGTATTTAAATAGCTTTCGAAAGTCTATCTAATGTTATTAAGCTTGAAAATGCTTATTTGGTACAGTGCCTTTGCACCCCTGGCCTTCACATACCAGGCATATAAAAAAATAAAGTCTTTCATCTCCTAGACTGCTAGGATGAATGAGTTTGCGTGTGCTAGTAAAGCAAGATTTTGTTCAGGAGACTAAAATATGGTTTTGCAGCTGCTATATTTTGCCAGATCTAAACCATCCATTTCTATGCAAGTGGATCGTATTAAAATAACTTCAATTTTGGTTTTGCCATAGAAGCACATGAAAAAACAGCTCAGAAGACAGCCTGCAGCTATGAAGAGAAAATAGGAAGCTTTTTGAACTACAAATAGGTTTTTCTTACTATTGAATGAATGCATACAGAAAAGAAAGGTCTTATCAGCCATGACATTTCAGAACACTTCCACTAGTAATTTGAGTACAGTGATTAATGACCAATTTATATATATATATATATTATATAAATATATTTTATATATATATACCTATGCAGAGGTTACTAGCTAACTTACACAGTACACAGAATATGGGAGACACGATCTTGACTTAAAACATATACAGCTTTCTTTTGCTTTGACCAGAAAACCTTTACTATTCTGTCAAAGAAATATGTAATCACATCAGCAGATTTGATGTGCCAAGCCAGGTCCCCTCTGGGATTGTTTTTAAGGTGTCTAAGAAGCAGCATCAGCATATACACAATGCCCTAAGAGCACAAATAATGGCAGAGTCCAGCCAGGTTTGGAGGTCTATCTTTCTTGCAGCTTAAATCTTTACTGTAAAACAAAAGATATGTGGAAAACATTTTTCACAGTTAGAAATAAAAACTCACTGATTCACATGTCTCTTGAAGTCTTAAAGATTGACTTTTAAACCTAAGATTCCACATAACTGATTGTAAATCGATGTGTATTACCGCTTTGAAAGAAAATGTGTGAGAGAAATTCACAGTGCATTTTGATTTGTCTTTAAATTAGCATGTTGATATTTTGCCTTGGAACCTGAAAATGGGCCTTATTTTGAAAGGATATACATTATTGAAACTCCACTAGCTCATCTATGCCAAAATTTTATTAAACACAGATAGGACAACTTCAGGTGAAAATATAAACCTTTTGGACAAGTTCCAGAATTTTCAAGAGCTGGGTAACTGATTAAAATAGAAATTGTGTGGTTTTTCTGTAGCAGCATTTTATAAGTTTTAATGCTAAAAAGAGTGAACCATATATGTGAAAAAATTCATAGATCCCTTCTCTGGCATTATTTTATGAGGTCCAGAATGCTGAGGACTAAGGTGGCCCCATTTGGGTCTTCAGAGTTAGAAGGAAGTTTATACCTGAATACTGTTACAATGGACTTTGCTCAAAACACCAGGAAAAAAATACCAGAGTCAATGAAAGTCCCCAGGAAAACATCTCACCTCCCTACTCTGGCTGAACTGGAAGGATGACTCCTGTATATTCTGACCACCTCTTCTTGACAGAGCAGTTGTCTCCCAGCATAATGGTGTCAGTTAAAATTTAATAAATGCCCTTTGCATATTTTCCTGAATTTCCAAACATGTTTTTCTAAACAACTTTAGCACAACTAGTTTCTTTATAACTCTAACCTCTGAGTGTGCCCTCATGCCCTGCATTCTAAATCCACCAGTCTTGCCCTGCCCTGATCCCCCCTGCTCTCTGCTCACCCCTGACTTGAACCAACTCGTATTCAGACCTTAAAACTGTGGGCTCTGTTCTCACATGCCCAGGCAGTGGCAGCGGTTTCTCTGTCTAAGTAGCTCTGCCATGTGCAAACTGAAGACAATTCCCCAGCAGCGCCTGTTGCCTGCCTGGGAGGCTGCCTGTTGTCAGTCCCACAAGATGACCCCGTGGAGGACGAAAGAGGAAAGCTGTTTTCTGGGCCTGCCAAGATTCCTCCCCAGGGTTCCAGCACTACACTGGTGTTGCTGTGGGGATTTAAAATCCATCAAGGTCATCTTTGCCTCACCATCTTTATTTTAGTTTTAGATGGCAAGCATAGTGGGAAGATACTTACCTGCCCACTTTACTTGCTTTTGAGTATCTCCTCATGTATAAATTACAAGATGTCCCTTCCCATGCCAGATTTCAGCAGTGTGTAACTCCAGGCTTTAGCAGCAGCAGTACTGGTGCTGCAGTCATCTGTGTTATGAGCTGGTAGAGCAGCTTCTTGTATTTTAGCATTCAGTCACAGTCAACAACCCTTGAATTTTTCAGGTTTCTAGGAAAGCTTGTTGTTAAGGTGAAGAAAACCCCAAACCCTGTCTGTCTTTCTCTGGCTCATTTTAGCTGTATTGAAGGTGTTGCCACCAATTGTGTCACTGCTTGTTTCTGCCAGTGTTTCCACCAGGCAGCAAGTCAATTTGATCTACCTCCTGTGCTTCAGGTCTGGTAGCTACTAATGTTTGCCCTTCAATGCACTTGCTTCAACCATGCTAGCAATACTTGAAAAATGATTTATAGTCTGGCAAGTGGTGCCAGCAGCTGAGTAGGGCATATGGGGCTTGGACCACAGGGCCCAAGAGGTGCTGGCCAGATGCCTACTTGACCACCATCTGTCCACAACATGGGAGGGTGATGGGGACAGTCGCCAGCAGGGACACACTGCCAGAAACACTTTATTTCTCCTCTGAAAAAAAGTGTTGCACCTTTCAGTAGCTGGAGATGGGCATCACCACAGCTGCTTGCTGGCAGGAAATGATCCCATGGGGATGCCACATGCCAGCCCTAAGTGTCCCTTTTCCAGGCAGTGCTTGGTTATGCCTTGATACCAGGAGTGAGGAAGGGTCTGAAACAGATACAGAGGTGATGGGGAAGAGTAGACGGTGGCAGGAAATGCTGGTTATGTGAAGACACATGTGTGCAGGATGTACACCTGCTGAGAAAAGGGTGGGATGCAGCAGGACAGCCCTGGATATGGGAAGCAGGTCCATGCTAGTGCAGACACAGTGCTGTGGGAACCGGCAGCCTCATTCAGTGAGGTGGGCATGGGTTCATTCTATGTGCCTTATGTAGAGGAACTTTGACACCTCTGTTTCCTTTGATGATTTGATTAGGTCTGTGAAAGAAAAAAGCAAATAAAAATGAGATTAATGGAGTTTATAAAAAAAAAGGGAATTATAATAGGTAAAATTTCCCATTAATTGAAAGTGTTTAAAAGTCCCCATTAAACAGCTGATGTTTTGATGTAGGGAACAGAGCACATGTGTAACAGAGATCCTCCTCAGCTCAGCCCTATCTCCCCTTATCTCTTGCAGTAAATAATAGAGGCTAAAACAAAAGTCTCTTTTTTGGTGTTCAGAACTCTGCTATCCTTGGGGAAATTATTCAGAAGCATCAACTAATGAGTGTTGTCAAATGCTGAACTGCTCTTCCTTGATCTTGTGGTGAATCACTCATTTTGCTGGCAGGTTCAGAAAGGCCTCAGTTCAAAAAGTCCTCACAAATCTTATATTGCCTCAGCTGAAGGCCATGTTCTGCCACTTTTCGGCATCACTGGTGCCAGCTGCAACGTGGGTAAAGCTGTTTGCTAAAGTTTTATCTTCAGTATTTACAGAATAATCAGATGAGGAAAACTTCCACTGCCACTACTAAATCTTATGCTCTTATTTGGATTAATGTTTTCTGGGTGGTCTGGTTTAGTTCAAATAATAAATGCTAAAGGGCTACAGAAAGTTCCAGCATAAGAAGTTTTTGTGGTGGAAGGTTGTGTTTGTACTGCCATCTTTTTTTTCATGATTGAACTGAAATTGTTTGTCCCTCTTATGTCTAGCCAAGAAGATTTTCTTATCCAGAGTAGCACTATATGCTGTGTGAGAGAAAGGGCAGAGCATCTGGGAATGGGCTCTATGTTGTAGTTCTTCAATGAAACAAGTTGTGGCAGACAGTGACACACTCTTTCGTTTGCATTAAATACTGAAAAACCCACGAACAAAATCCCAAGATGCATTTAAACTACAAACCTGCTGTTTAAATACAGGAACTCTGCTTTGTCCCATCTCTAACAGTAAAGCAGAGGCCTCATGATCTCCAGGAATAAGGAGCAGGCAAGCAGTTGTTCAGAGCAATGTTCCTCAGACACCTGCCAAAAACATCCAGATGTGACTAGATCCTGTTCCTGGGGCACTCTGTTTTTACATGAGATACTCCCTGGAGATAGGGTATCATGCTGTTATGTACAGGTCACACTGTGAGCTTGCAAAGTGAGCACCAATAATTACATAGTAGAGAAGTGCTTATCACACAGAATTACTCACTTGGGCAGGCCAGAAATAGCCACTGGAAGGATTTTATGAGAATGTTAGAATATCCTAGTCAGTAAAGTCCATTATTACTGACTGTGGTCAGAAGAAATGTAATAGTTTAATGTCTATACTTCTGTGGGTGCAAAAAGAGGCCCTAAATATGTCTCTAGCAGAAAGACTGTCATGCAAAAATGAATTTCACACAGGGAAAAAAGGCATCAAGAAAACCTAGTGTTTTAGTCTGCTTGACTGTGGTGAGTAGATGAAGGATCAGGAAGAGTGCAGGAAGATAATATGTTAAAGGGAAGATCAGGAAGTTAAAATCAATTCCTCAGAGCAGCTCCTGGAAAGGTTCTGAATTTAGTTATTAACCTACAAATAAGTTTCAGGAGGATCATATAAAATTAAAGTAGCCAACATAACCATGCCAGGAACATGCTGCGTCAAATCAGTGTCAGTGCCTTCACTGAAAGCAGTTGATTTAGCGAGTGAGAGGAAAGCTGTGTATGAGACGCCTCTCTACTTTAGACTGACTTATCCCACGCAGGTGTCTTGTAAAGCTGAGGAAATAAGGCTAGAAATGTCAATGTAAACTGATTGAACAGATGTTGGAAATGCTGCTTTCAAAGCCTTCAGAAGCTTTCAGACATCAGTGGTTTGCTGGTCAGCTGTGGTTGCAAGAGTTCTTACAGAAGCAGGATGGAGCAATTTTTACTAACATCTCTGCTTGCAGTATGAAGAAGGAAGTAACACATTTGCTGCAGACACTGCAAGCAGTTTGAAGGACAGGATTAGCATTTAAAGTAACCTTTTGTCATGGACTGGACGCTAGACAAATTATAGAAGTTCTCTATTAACCCTTCTCCTCCCAAAAGGGAGAAGGAAAGTAAATAATGGGAGAGGAATGTGGATTGGCAAATGAAAACTACTTTAATGTGAATGATATCAATAAAATATATACAAATATACACAAAGCCAATACATGCCAATTTTGTCATGGTCACTAGTGATGCTATGGGTAGACATTTGGGGAAGCCTCAGACTGGACTAAGCAGCAGGCAGAAAATGGATGCAGAAGTGGGATTCTGGAACTGGATTCTGGAATCATAGAATCATAGAATCATTCAGGATTGGAAGGGACCTCAAAAGATCATTAGTCCAATCCCCCTGCCACAGTAGGATCACCTAGACCAAGTTGCACAGGAACACATCCAGGTGGGTCTTGAACATCTCCAGAGGAGGAGACTCCACAACCCCCCTGAGCAGCCTGTTCCAATGCTCTGGTACCCTCACTGTGAAGAAGCTTCTTCTGATATTTACACGAAACTTCCTATGTTCCAGCTTGCACCCAATGCCCCCTGTCCTATCAGCAGACGACCTTGAGAAGAGCCTGGCTCCATCCTCCTGACACCCACTGCTCACGTATTTATAGACATGAATGAAGTCACCCCTCAGCCTCCTCTTCTCCAATGCACACGATGGGATTAAATGAGAGAATGGACAGAGACCTCCTCAGACTCCAACCATTGAGGAAAAGAGGTTGATCTTTCTGATCCCCCAGTTTTATACTGAATGTGATGCACATTGAATTGATTAGCTTGTCAGTTTGTGTAGACCCACCTGTCCTGTTCAGTCCTCCCTGCAGATGTGACTTCTTACTGCCTCTGTAATGAGGCTTACAACACTTAGCAACAGTCCTAGTCTTCACATGAGCAAGTATAAGCAGGAGACTTTCTGTGCACCACTTCCTGGTAGCGACTGTAAACATGAACTACTCGGCTTTTAGCAGCAGACAGTGCACAAATATGCCATTAACTTCAGAAAGCACCATTGCTTAGAATAGACTGAGCTGAAAAATATGACAGAATTAGTTCCATTCTAACCACAAACAGACAGCCTGATAAATTAGGTAGGTGGTCCAGAATCTGCATGATGATCAATGCTGTTAAGATCTGAACATTACACTTGCTGCTCAGAAAGGGAAATACAAAAGGCCCTGAGGCAGCAGTATAGCAGGAAAGGAGAATGGATCTCATGTGGACTGAGTAAGCTACACAAAGATGATACAGAAACAGTAAATATTGCTTGGGGAAGCACTATGCCATGAGGAAGATGCAGGAGTAGCTACTCCATTTAGTGAGGTTTTGATGGATGCTTGGGATCTGTTCCAGTACACATGGCACAGTACACATGGCACAGTACACTGCAGTGATTACATTCTGGGAATGACAGTCAAATTTAAGACAATCTGAAAGAGAGCAAGAATGAGAAGGCATGTAAAGCTGAAGAGAATTTGGCACCACTCTTCAATATTGAATGGTCCCTCTGACATGTCTTAATTCCACAGAAAGCTGCTGGCTGCTATATCAATGCTTAAGATCCAGTGAAAACTAATGTTTCAGTCCTTTGCTTAAATAATTTTTGACTGAACTGGTTGTGCTCTGCTCAGTTTAAATAATACATATTCAGATTTTGCTTTTCCAGCCACCAAACTTCACTGGCCATATAGGAAAAACATGTGACATAAGTAAAAGGTATTGGTGACTTTCAGGACTCACTGGTATCATGGCTCTTTTGTTAGGGTTCTTTTTATACTTAGCTTGAGCATCCATGGAGGAAGGAGCATGCTGAGCATTGCTGCTTTGTCCATTCACCAATCCATTGCCTCCCTGCTTTGCTGTCTGGCAATGATGTCAGCTGATGCTTAGTAAAACAGGATGAAACCATGACATAGTGTCTATAATTTAATCACAAGAAATGAGAAACATTAATGATTTGGAATTCCTAAACAAAACCTTGGAAACTGCAACAGTGTTTAAGTTCATTTCAGATGGTTTGAACCTGTGAGATTTGGATGGCTTTAATTTTTCTTTTCTCTCAAGTGGTTTGTAATGAGAACTGCTAAATTTCAAAAGCACCTAATTTGCTTTCTGATCTTTACTGGAAGTTTTACTATTTTGAATTGATTTATTAAAGTCTTTCTCTAGAAGTGTACTTGCACAGAAACTTCACATTTGAAGTAAATAAATGCTTCTGTGAAGCTTTCCAAAAATTGGTAGGTGCATGTCAGAGACTGAACACCATGCCGTGCCTAATATGCACTGCAAGCCAGAAACTGTCTTCTAGAAATTAAAATGTCCTATAAAACCATCACTGGACACTCAAACAGTGTCACTTCTCTTGCCCATTATAAGAGACTGCTGTGACTAGATTTCTCAGCTGCACAGCATGTTTTCTTTTCTCTTATACAACAGCTTAAAAAAGGAAAAATCAGAATCAGAGCTATAGAAAGCTGCTTAAGGGAACTGCAAGCTTAGCTTGTAAACTTCTGATGGTTTGATCTTCATTTTGCATTGGCACCATGTAGACATCGGTCTTTATGAGTGGATATAAAAAGTATTTCATGTATTGCAAACTGATTTGAGAAAAGAAGAGCAAAACTGAAAAAATGTTGCCTCCAGAGTAAATTCATGCTTCATTTCTCCAGACCATGATCTCCTTCTGGGTATGTCTGGCAGGAAAAAGCTGCATTCAGGAGTGGAAGATGTGTGTGCCCCATAGTGCACCAATGTAAGGTCAGCACCTATTCAGTTTTCTCCACTGAGTTAACTGGCACTGGTATAATACATCAGCTAAGTTACACAGCTTTTCTGGATCTTCAATGCTTAGTACATTAACATCTCTGCCATTAAAAAAATATTATTTCTTTTAATGGATGAGTATCTGGAAGGAAGGCAAGGAGAAAAGCTGGCGGGAGGAACTGAGGGAGAAAAGGATTGTAGACAGCGCTCAAGCTTTTTAGTTGCAAAGCTACAGTTTCTGGTTCCGCTTCTGAGCAGTAACAAGAGAAGGACAAATTAGAGGGAAATAAAAGGTGGTAATAGGTGATAATATAGTTAACTGTCATGTTATCAGATTCTAGAAATGCTCAGAGGCAAATAGGAAATGAGTTACACCCAGATCAAATATAAGTATATGAGATGGAGAATGTCTCCAGAAGGAAACACTGACTTGAAAGACCAGTGGAAGTGAAGCATTTTTGAACCTATAACATAGCTCAGCTGAAGTTGATGAGGATCTGGAGCAGATTACCTATTATTCTTTAGGATTTATGTACATGCTATTAAAATAAAGGCTCTCTTACAGCACATACACAGGTATGTCACGCATTAGGCATGTGTGCAGAAAAATCCAATTGGTTCATTCTTGCATTGGTACCTGAGACCAATGACAAACAATTAGCCAGTTTCAAAAATGTCATTTATATCTCATAAAGATATAGATATCAATTTTATTTGCATTTCTATGGCTAGTACAGTAATTATAGTAGCCCAAATAATTTGCCCTTGTTTATGTCTTTGGATTTAACTACAGAAACTTTATGACCATAATGTGGAGAGAAAAACTAGTTTTGTGAGTAGACCACAAAGGCAACCTGATTTCCTGTGGGTTTTTGTCAGAAAGAGAGCATTCATCCTACTGGATGTGCAGAGACTTCTGTGTTTCTACGCTGATATGTGTCTGTATCTGTCACAGAAGCAAGTAGGGATAAAAACAAGAGCTAATCTGCATTTAAGTTTAGTTCTTAAGGTATATTTTAGCTTAAAGTGACAGCTCTTCTTATGTAACGTCAGGTATGTAGAAGATAATTGTCTAAGCAAGCTCTGCACTTCCGTGGCGTGCCTCACGATGGACTCCTTCAAAGCACCGTTTTTCCTATCTCCATTGTACGCTTATTACAGGTTTTCAGGAACCACATGCTTGAGATGCTGGTTTCTGTGTAATTTGGATAGTTGTTGAAAACCTTGAAGAGGGGTTTAGATGTATTTCAAATATGGCTGTCTCTGTCCACATTTAGTCTGCTAAATATGGATACAGGAATTCATAGTATGAACAGGAAATTAAATGTATGAACATTTATTTGTGGAATTGTTCAGATAACACCTGGTCCCCATAAGATGAGGAGTTTCATGTTCTAGGTACAATTTTAGGCTACGCTGCCTTTTCTACACTGCCAGAGAGGGCTTCAGAAAGAGCAATCCATCGTGCATCTCCTTTAAAAAACAATTGTGCTTGAGAACATACATCTTGGGTGTGGCAAACTATTTCATTTGAATTGGACCACGGAACCAGTCATCTAACAAGATGCAATTCTGGATTTGTTGGTCAGATGCTGGTGGAGATAGATATCTAATTCATGTCACATGGACAGAAGCTGTGTATTGTAGCAGGCTGGTGTTTAAAGTGCAAAGCAGCTTCATACCCAGGTGCTGTGGATTTGCCAGAGTGTATTATCCACATTCCATTAAACGACACCTGTGAATAGCACCTGGTATTTGGAGTTCCAGTGAACATACAGCTGCATTAACCTCTTTACAAGTAAATTAATAATAATGATAGTCTATCATGAAAGTTTACTACTAGGTTGAAGGCAAAAGCACATCAGGAGTTGTTGTGAAAAACTGCTGATTATAGTTTACAACCAAAGTGAAAGTTCCTATAAGAAATGTACAAAAGTGTTCAGGAAAATAATGAGAAGCAAAAATGAAGATGACAGACGATAACTCCATGAGAAGATGACCTCTGAGGACAGGGACAGGAACAAAATGGACAGGAACGTTCTGGGAAAACACAAAGCTGCACTACTTTTGGCAAAGGAATTCCTATCATCCCAGGATATAAAAAACACAGCTTAAGAGGGTCTCTCAGACAGTCTCCACACAAGAACTATTTCCACTGGGAACTTTCTGGCAACAGCAGACTCCTTGAAAGTACACGGATTTGCCTTAGAGGTCTACAGGCTCTTCTGCATGACAGATTGACAGCTCAAAGAGGAGGATGGGATAGTGTTTATAATGGGTCATAGTGGAATGCAGCTCTATCCAAAAATGCTATGGATTTACATACATTTAATATCCACATTCCATTAAGTGACATCTAAAACCCAGGGAGAGACTTCACTTAAAAAGAAAAGAGACAGTGCATGATTCAGAGGCTTAGTAATGGAATACAGAGCCATTCACCTCTAGGTCAACTGTCTGAATTCAGATCAAGTTATTATTGACCAAACATTTATACTAACTGCTGGCTGTGTGGAATATCAATGGCTTTATGGCTCTGCTATATTATTTGTCCATGTCTGAGGTCCATATGGCAAAAATCACCTCAGAGTCTCTTTACAGTCAAGAAAAAACAGGTACTTTCAAGGCATAAATCACCTTAAAGATGTCTTCTTTAAAATGAGATTAATTGCACCCTAGAAGTATCTATTTCTCTTTGTCGACTACAAAGGGAGCACAAGGTGACTTGCTTCTATGTAGATGTTTATACTGCAGGAGTCTAAATTTGTGTAAGATGAATACCATACTAAGTGATTTCTCCACACTCACCCAGATGACTGTGGTAGGTCGGCAAGCAAGCATGACTGTCATGGATTCACCCACAGAGAAATGCCAAATTGGGTCTGCTTTTAGTCACCTAAATGTCACCCTTACTATGTCTCAGTATGTTGTAGGTAATCACCACCAACCTCCCCCAGTCTTTATGGGAGAGATCAACCAATGTAGTCATCAACAGTGCCCTTTTTCTTGATATCTGAAGGCAAAATTTGTGAGTGATTGTGTATGTGGTTTCCAGATAGACTGTGGGCTGGGTTATGTGTCCACGTGGTGTCTTTCCCATTGCTTAAGAAAGTGTGGTCTCTTTGGGGCTCTCTGCTGCACTATCAGAATTTTCTACTTAGAAAATGTCAGTGTCTGGGAAATCCTTATAGTAACCTTCCTGTACCTGAAAAGGGCCTACAGGAAAGCTGGAGAGGGATATTTTACAAGGGACTCTAGAGATAGGACAAGGAGGAATGGCTTCAAGCTTCAAAAAGGTAGACTGGATCTGAGGAAGAAAATCCTCACTGCAATGGTGGTGAAACACTAGGCCAGGTTGTATCATACTTATGATAAGTTAATGTAAAGAATGTGAGAAGGCCACAGAAAAGAGATTCATATGAATGCAGTGAATTTGTCATTAGCCAAGGGTACAACTTTTACTCTCTTGGCTGATTTGCTTAGGCAACCCCTGGCTCTGTTCCTTACCCACAGCCCCATATCTTGCATCTTCAGAAAGAGCTGCCTAGAGAAATGGCTAGATCTCATGCTGCACAAATTGCTTCATGTTGCTTTACAGTGCACAATGGTGCATCTACATTAGCATTTCAGTACAGAACAGAAATGAGGTGTTGACTTCACCCTTCTGTCTCCACTTACTGTTTTCTTTCCTTTTCAACAGCTATTGCTTCACATTGCTGAGCAATCCTGATTTGTTTTGGGTGAAAATAAACCAGAACAAGTGCTTCATATGTCCTTCAGCTGTAGATAGATGAATACTTAATGGAATCAGACCAGAAGAAATTGGAAGTAAAGATACTATCTTCAATAGTTGGTTTGCCCTATGGATCCTCTTCTACTCATCCTCATTACTTTTTAATGTAGACATCTTCTAAATGTCCTTATTTGCTTTTGACAGTGAGAGAGATGACTGTGCAACTAGTGTGCTCTAAAGGCTCCACATGGGAGGCTGGCATATTGTAACTGTGGCCTCAGTGCAGCTAGCACTGCGTGACTGCACTCTGGGTACCATGGCAATACACAGTCCAAACCTGGAGCAATTTCAGCCGTATTTGTGTGTACACCAGTTTGCTGTAGATAACACTAGAGCTCTTTATATGCTTCAGCAGTAGCAGATTTTTCTTTGAGCTAAATATGCAAAGTTTGCACCATGTTCTGTTCAATCTTACAACTATGCTACAGCAACACTATGTCCATCTCTTGTATATAATATACTAGAGTGCATCTCCCACGTCTACTTAATATTAAGTAATGCTAAATTTTCTTTGCTGAAGCTTTTCACTGTGGGATACATTTCACTTAAGTTTGGATATGTGAAAATGTCATCTGTAATCTAAGCTACTGTTCAGTGCTCTATAGACAAAAGAAGTACACCTTGGGATGCTGGTTCCAGGATAAACATCCAAGGACAGTATTGAAGGTACAGGCAATCAGTCACCCTTTAGCTATTAGATGAGTATAGACAACTGATCTAGGCAAAGTCTTTACCTTTCAGATACTAATGTAGTTTAGATGACTCTATATGTAGCCTCTTTCAGTGAACTGGAGAGCAGAAAGTTCTCAGCTCAGTCTCTTGAGGACAACATTAAATATGGTGAACAATATAGATTTGAAATAAATAAATGTTAGTAAGTCAAGCCAAAACCTTTCCTTTTCCAATAAAAATGAAACACAAGGTGGTTAAGCTATATTTGATGGCAGCTTTAGTAAAGTATCTGCCAGACTTCCTCATAAAAAGAAAAAGGGCACTAAACTGAAAACTCTATGAAAAGATCTTTGCTAAAGATAATGATAAGCAATGATGTTTTATATTGGAAGGGAGTCTGTGGCATCTGGAAGAGAAGGACATGTGAAGAACATGGGACAATGAGACACAATTTAAGTGAGGCTCTGTGTGCATCTGACTTAAGATCTGGCTGTTTTTAAAAGCTTATAATTTCCTGGTTACTTTTCACCCTCGAACTCCACAATGCCTGCTTTTCAAAATCAGCACAGAGCTATCAAATCACCTAGGGAGGCACTGTGTCCCTCTGCTAGGCTTTCTGTGAGAACAGATTTTATCAAAAATGATGTACAGATTTGAAATAGTTTCTAATGAATTGAACTGATCAGGAGGATAGAGGGGACAGTTCTGTGATAGGAATCTTATTCTGTGGCATGTGTTCAAACAATGCTGAAGTCCACCATAGTCAATGTTAGACTGAGCTCAAAACAGGTGTTTGTAAGCCTTGAAAGAAATCCAAGGTATTAGAAGCTGTGGCAAGATAAATGAAGCTTACTTTCACTATCCATACTTATGTTTACTTGTTTTCTAGTTTGGTTCTTTTTTTTTAATTTTAAAAAATCATTTCTTCCTTATTGATTTCCATTAGCTTTACTAGCATGGCAAATCTGAGCCTCAATATGGTCCAAATGACCTATATCCATTTACCATCAATACTGTTCTAACTTCAGGCTTCCTGACACTGCTTTAATGTGAATTCCAGACATTAGCACAGCACTGGAACATTGATCTGATGCTTAGCAATACACAAAGTGAACATACACAGATGTTGACCAATTGTTTCTTTAAACCACACAGATATTTTTCTTGTCAAGATAAAATATGGAAACGTCTACATTTATTTTTCAGAAGAGTGGGAGCATTTAGTAAATTCCTCATTTATTTTAAAAATAATTTTTTAAACTCTGATTGGAAAAGTAGTTAAGCACATGCTAAAGTTATGTTGGCTGTAATTTAAAGCCATGCAGTCATATGTCTAGTGGAGCTCTTGCTAAATACCCACCCGCCTGAAACAGTCAATCCCAATACACTGGGTCCCTGCAGTCTTTAACATCTCTGGTAAAACTATGTTGCTTATTCCCTTGACTTACTCTTCTTGAACTCAAGCTCCCTGTCTGCTCCTCTTTTCTATCTATGGGGATGTACAAAGCAGGCGTCCCAGATCAATAAGAGAAATGGTATTTGACCTTTCCCTTCATCTCCCCAACTCTCAGAAACTTAAGTATGAATCTTTCCAAGATGTTAGTCATGTTGCTGTCTATCCAGAATGCCACTTGTGGCGATCTGAGGAATTTTTTTATTGTTTTGGCTTTTGCCATTGACTCCCATGACTATCTTGGAAGTATTTCTTCATCAGTGTCATCTTTTTCACTGACAGTGGGGTTGTCAACATAATAATTTGTTTTCCTCTGACTCAAGTTGTCCCATGTAAATGGGTCATGTTCAATAAGCAGAGAACTTCAATTAGCCCTTTTAAAGGACAAAATGATACCATGACTTTGTACTGCTAACCAGAATTCATAGATTGCATGGATATTGTCCAAATAAACAGATATTTTCAATATCAGCAAAAATCTCTTTAGATGGATACATATCCTTATCTGACAGAATAGCAGTCCACAGGTGCCATCTGTGGATGTCTTTCATGTCTACATAACCCTGTAACATTCATGGACCATAAAGTTCAAATACACGATATGAATGCATTTAAAGGTGCCTTATATACACACTACCTGCTACACCTTCCTTGAACTGCTCTTTACTTCACAGACCTTGATCTTGTATAATTCTCTCATGGCCAAGTGGAAGACAGAGTTGTCACATGGTATCAGATGTACATGGGCACATGGAGTAAAAGGTAGGAAATGTTGGGACTCTGGAACTTGAAGCATTATTCTTTGCTACAGTATACTGCACTGCTCTTAGAAGTGGTCTAAGAATGGCAGTACCACATAAAGTTAAATATTCACTCTCTGAATTTTGAGTCATTCAGAAAATCTAAATTAACTACTGGTTCTTGCAGTAGCAAGGAAATTTTGTAAAAGTTATTCAAGGGCCAGTCCTCTCTATGAACAAGGCTTCAATTCAATTTCCCTACATGAAGCAGGAACTTCTATTACACTTCATTAGCATGACATTTTCTGGCCTGAGAGTAAAAAAATGCAAGAACAGTACATAGCCAGAAAGAGCTAGAATTTCTTCAGTATGTGTCTACAAATGACTATGTATTTTGTCAATTCCTCAGCAGACAAAATTCTCTTTTTCTTTCAGTGACACTGCGGTTTTATTCAACATTTTCAGCATACAGGCATTGTGTTGTCATTCTTTGTCAGAAGTAGGTTGCTACGCAGAGCTACCTGTGTGGTCTCTCAAAGTGCTAAGGTCTATTTTTCCTCATCCTTAGCTGATGAAAAGGCTTTCAACATTTCTGATAATTTGAGGAAATGCCTATCTTGTTCTTTCTCCTACTTTGTACATTGAAGGGAATAAATATCCCCATTTAATTATTTTCTATCAAGTTGATTGCACAAGTTCTCCAAGTTGAGATTTTTATCTCCACTTTTGATCTCTTGTTTATAGTCTTTGATATTGTACTTAATAAAAATCTGCCATATCCCTAAACATTTCATTGTGTGATATTTCCAGGAGAGGACTATAGAGGTGGTCTGAGCCAGTTTTAAACTGCCTTTCCCAGAGGACTGAGCATTAAGTACACTTATGTGTATACATAGGCCATACTTCGCATATTTTCTGCTTCAAACGGGAAAACTGATCTTCAAGAACTGTTGAGAGAAGGAAGTAGTGGTATAAACTTGCATCAGTGCCTTGGACCACTTTTCCTTCAAGATGCAATCTGGCCATTTGTTTCTTTATATTTATTGGAAGTGGGAAAATCCATCAGGATAAATATGTATTAAAGTGTGATGTATCTTGAAATACATCATTACTGTGGTAGAGAAGGCATTTCCTGAGGGCTGGATTGGCAGAGAAGGAAGCCCTCACAGGAATAGCAAGAAGCAAGTCAGTGGGCTAGAAGATAGGGTTTCTGGAAGACACAGCAAACACACTAGAGGGTAGTAATGAATAAGGATTATAGAAGACCTGGGGGGAAATTGTAGATAACAGTAGGTATTTTGGAGGGAATGCTAACAAGTCAAAAATGACACCAAGCAGAGCATGAAGAACAGTGAAGCTGGGCTGAATAGAACAGCCACATGCAGGAAAGTAATGATCTTTCTTGTTAAGTAAAAAAAAAAGGTGGTAATGTAAAGACTTCCCTGGTAATGCAAGAACTTGTACAGATAGATGATGAAATCAGAGTTAGCATGATGAGTAATATTAGGCATAAAGACAAAACGGAAAAGTAGAAGGAAGAAGACTGAAAAGAAGAAAATATTAAAAACGAGAAATGGTGGTCACAAACCACATTTTATCAACCTTTGCCCGTGGAGGGGAGTGCTACATCACACAGTGAGAGAAAACACAACTAGGAGGAAATTAGATCAGAAGACCTCCTCGGATGCTCCGTGGATTGCTATTGTGCACTGAAATGTACAAAGGGCAAAGGAAGTAATGAGGAAACCACTGTAACACAAAATGGGCCTGTGATCTTTCCCTGAAGCAATCTCTGCAGCAGCATGAGGGAAAGGACGTGTAAGAATTTTATGAAATTGAAATTGCCCAAACAAGAATTTTTGCAGGTTCACAGGATGGTTGGGGTTTTTTTTTCAGACAGTAACCCTTGGGCAGGTAAAAACTTTGGCAAAAGGGAGTGCATTGTACTTGTGACTTCTCCTAATTAATGAAGAGAAAGATATGATATATCTGGAACTGTAGAATGCTGATCCTTGATTATGCTATCACCCATTTTTAGTTGTTCCATCTCAAGATTATTTATCTCTTTTCTTCACGATTGTCTACTCTAAATTCAGTTGTTAACAGGACTGATTGCTCTGAGCAATAAGAAAAGCTAGCAGATATTTTGCCCTCAAAACACATTACTTACTTAGCTGAAAATTTATGTTAGGAAAACTTGAACCTTTTAGAGAGGAAGAATCACCTTGAATCTCCTTGACTGAACACAGAATAATTTTTCTCTTAATCCTAGTTTACATAAACTCTAGCAGTTTAGGACTTGGTTGTGTATAATTCAAGTTTTCTTTCAGATTTCCTCCCTC